>JAMPIV010004359.1:0-442538 GCA_024509875.1 Oreohelix idahoensis
CAGCTCTTTCATTGCCACTTACCCCGGCATGACAGGACAGTAGATCCATATCAGTTCTTGAAGTTTCGATGCATCTATGGAGGTTTTCCATTCATATCGAAAGCCTACTATTTTGGACCTTTCGAAGCATGGATTGTGAGTCTGATACAATAACTGCCACTGTTAATAAAGTCTCAGACAGCCATCTTAAGGCAGCAGTAACTGCCTCTACCTCCATTCTCCATGTGTTTTTGGTCTCCCTCTGTTTCTCTTACCACGGGGATTCCAGAACATTAACTACCTTGTAAAGCTATCATCTACTTTCCTCAACTGTGCCTTATCCAACTCAAAATGTTATCTTCACTTCTTATTCTACTGGGATTCGTTCAACCTCTGATGGGTTATAATTAGGATATATAGTGTCTCTATGCCCATATAATATGTTCAATTGCCAATATGCGAACTTTGCATCATATCTCCTGTCAAAATATTGTAAACAGAGTAAATTAAAATCTCCTTATTGTGTGTGTGTGTGTTTTTTCCTTAATCCTAAATTGGTAGTCTTGTCATGATGTTTAAAAAAAAAAACAACAAATAAAAAAAACCAAACACAAAGGGGGAAGGAGTGTAAAAGCCTGAGGTGTTTGGGCTGATATTTAACTGACTTTCATTTGTCATTAATAATGCAATTATAAGAATCCCACTAGACCATCACTTTCATCATATCCACACTAATTACTATATACTAATTTTTGTTCTTGTTAAATACTGATTGACTATATTGTGCAGTTCCCTAGGTCTGTCTATTCTTACCACATGTTCTATAGTTATGGGTGAACTGCATGCCGACAAATAGTCTAATATAGGATCTTCTCTGCTGTTAACTCTTACATTCTAAAAAGAAATGCTTTATATTATCATCTTGAAGAAAGGCTGTATAATAAGGTTCTTCGATTGTGAAATAGCTAGTTTCCAGTTGCAGCTTGAGACGTTTCTAATTATTGGGAATTTTCAATTCCCTAGATACCTGACATGTTCTTGTTAGAGTCTTGAAAAACTTATATGCATATCATCCTTTCAGATTTTTACCCCACTTTGCTGTCCACTCATCTGTCATTATTCTTTTAGTTAAGCTTTTTTAACTCTGATCTACTCATCCCTCCATTTAATGGATTTTTATCAAATCTTTCTTGGCTTCTTTATCTGAATTTTCATTTCCCTCTATGCCAACATATGAAGGTATGCAAGCTATTAGAACTGAAACACACTCTGGAGTACAGGTATGCAATAGGTAGAAAAGAGTCATCTAATATGAGTGTATGCATGAGGATGGCACCATGTAAAATAAATTACTACAGAAACTACCTTTAATTAATATTATATTAATGTTGAGCACATTAATGCTTTGGTGCTGGCTTCCGGGGACCTGCTGCAGTCATGTATCCACGCTTTACGGAAGCGAAAAAGAAATTGGCGATTATCCCAAATATTGTTCTATATGGTCTCTGCTATAAAATCATCACCCTTCTGCTCACCTGGAGCATAGGCCTTCAACTGCCTGCCTCATGCCATCAGCTCAAGGTCGTTCCATGACATCTTCAGCCCCTTCATGTCTGTCTCCAGTTCTCTCCTCCATGTGTTCTTTAGTTTTCCTCTACCTCTCTTACCCTGAGGATTCCAGGGCAAAGACTGCCTTGTAATGCTATCATCAGGTTTCCAGAATTCGTGTCCTATCTGTCTCCAGTGTCTTTTTTCTCAACTCTTGTTCCAGTGGCAATTGTCTGTTTATTGCCTTCATTTCCACATTAGTGATCTTGTCATTTCACTTCAATCCTTCTATTCCAGGCAATAACCCATTTATGAAAGTCTGTAGCTTTTTGGTTGTTGTTTTTGTTATTCTCCATGTTTCAGAGCCATACAATAGGACTGACTAGACTTTTGAACTGAAGATTCTGATTGTTATGTTGGACCTTTTTTTTTAGTGGCATGAGCAAGAAGCAAAGAAAATTTCACGTTGTAACAGATTTTTTTCTTAAGACAAAGTATCCTGTTCAACTCTTGATGATTAAAATTAGGATATATAGTTTAGTAAATTCAAGATAATAAAATCTTATTTCCGATATCTAAATGTAATATCTTCTCCCCCCTCCACTTAGTCCTACTACTGTAAATCAAAAATGTAAAATTGTGTCAATGTATGTGCGAGTGCCCTCACCTTTAAACAAAAAAACCAAACAAATAAACAACTAAAATAAAAAACAAATACAAACAACAATAAACAAACATAAAAGAATAGTAAAGTCTCTCATAACTGCCCTGTTGTTAACAATATGAAAAGGGGTGAGAAAGCCTGTGGGTGTGCGGGATGACACCCAATCCACCAATTATCTGCCATCATCCACATGAGAACCCTATCAGACTATCCCTTATCCTCACACCATCATTGATTCTTTTATATTAATTTTAGTTCTTGTTATATACTGTTTTACGATATTGAGCAATTATCTAGGTCTATCTATTCTCAACACCTATTCCAAAGTTATGGATGAATCACATGCTGTAAATATCTAATATTGGTTTTCTTTGTTGTTCATACTTCCTACATTTTAGTAGGAAATGCTCTATATTAATTTTTTTCTAGACACTCTGCACAGTAAGGTACTTCTATTCTAAAATAGCCCATTTCTAGTTGCAGTCTAAGAAGTTTCTTATTGCTCTTATATTTAGTTCTCTAGATACCTGACACATTATTGTAGGAGTCTTGAACAGTTTATATACAGGTCTGCCCTTCAGACTTCCATCCCACTCTACTGTCTATTCCTCAGTTATTATTCTTTTAATTAAGCTTTTGATCTCTGTGTTACTCATCCTCACATTTTTTTGGTTTCTATTATTTCTACTTTTCTTAGCTTCCTTATCTGCCTTTTCATTTCCTTCTCTGCCAACATGTGAAGGTATCCAAGCTATTAGAACAGAACATCCTCTGGAGCATAGGTAAGTATTTGCCAGTAATATCTCTTCTGCTACATCAACTCTACTGCATCTCGTAAGTTTCCTATAGCTTGAATAGCTGAAAGTGAGTCAATTTATGAGGAGAGTTGTTAGAGAAGACTTCCAGAGCTTTTAGAATTGCAACCATTTCTGCTGTGAAAATATATGGTATTATCTGTTATACTATATCCATTCACCATTTGCCACATGGGAACCTAAATTCCTATCGCTTATTTGTTATCATCTCCTTTAGATCCATCTTTGTACACTTTAATACTCTTCATTGATATTTGTTGAATATATTTCCTGGTTTTGTTTTTGAGTTTCCATATCAGTTGTTTTATTAATTATGCCTGTCAGGTGGTAGTCTGTATCTGCTTTCTTGTGCTCCCATGGTGGTGCCACTGGCTTGTATACACTGCTATTCTTAATTGATACATTTAGGGCATCCAAGTGTCTTAGTTCTTCCACGCATTTCTAGCCTGTTGGGTATCTACTGGTATTCATGAACCTGTTCTGAGTTGTTAATTGATACTTAACACATTAACTACCGCAAGCCGCTGTCAGCGGCTTACAAAATAATCACATTTGGACCGCAAGCCGCTCAGAGCGCCAATCTAATTTTAGTAATAAAACGAATGGAAAATGTACTGAAACACTATCTGATCTGGTTCGAGATTTTAAGTTGCCACCGGAAAACAAATTCCCAAAGCATGGTTGTTGTAGAACACTGGAAAATTGATATTATGTTCATATTTTTCAGCGTTTTGGGTTACTTACCAAATCGTGTAAAACTGTTTACCGTGGCAACTAGTGATAGGACTACAAAAAATGCGTGTACATCTCGTCTAACGGCTGAATAGGATAGAAACGTGTTTCAACAATTGACTGATAGATCTAGCGACGAGGACAAGAGTGAAAATGGTGTGCACGTTGATTGAAATTGTGATTTTGATAGAGATGGGGCGCAAGCAGTTATAATTGTGAAAATATTGCAAGTCCTCGGCCATTAGGGCCATTAAATAGCAACAACCTCTATTAGAGTTACAACCACTGTTTATTGTAATAGTACATTCATTTATCTTTAAAATGATGTGTAATTCATAAAAATCTGTAAACAATTACGAAAACTACAGCTTACTTTGTGCAAACACCTACAGGATGAAAATGGGAAAAAAATTTAATTCGGCCACAGTGTGTTTTTCAATTCGGTAGTTAATGTGTTAACTAATGCTGAAAAAGCTAGATGAGTCTTGTCCAACATAATTTTAGTCATGTAATTTAGTCTTAGTTCCTTTCTCCGAAGTTCTAAAGGGAGGACTCCTAAGGCCACTTCCATAGCACTCCTTGATTTTAATCTGATTGCACGTGCACATAATGCTTGATGCTTAAATCTATCTAATCTTATGACTATGTGCTGCAGAAAAAAAATCCCGTTCAACCTCTGATGGGTTATAATTAGGATATATATTGTTTTCTTACTTACTTACTTAGTCGTTCCCCTTCTACCGTGAGGTGTAGAGGTTTGGAAGAGAGAGCGCCAGACTATTCTATAGGCTGTCTTCCTCCTGGCCTGGTTCCATTCTAGTCCTCGGTCCTTCAAAGATTGTCTAATGTTGTCCTCCCAGCGGACTCTGGGTCGTCCTCGGGGCCTGGATCCTTGGCTCTTTGTTTCCCATGCTTGTCGTGGTAGCCGATCTTCTCCCATTCTGCAGACATGGCCAAACCATCTTAGTTGGGACTGTTCTACTTGGGTCTGTAGGGGGTGGCATTTTAGGCCTTGACGTATCGTCTGGTTGCGTACCATGTCTCTTCTTGTTACTTCAACCACCTTCCTCAGATATCTCATTTCTGAGGTTTGGATCTGGCTTTTATGGGTTGTAGTCATTGCCCATGACTCGCATCAATATGTCAAGACTGGAGCGGTATACAGCCATCTTCGTTTTCTTACCAACCTCTCTCTTGCTGAGGAATCCTCGATTTATGGCCTGAAAAAGTCTCCCAGCTGCTGCTTTTCGAGTGGCCAACTCTTCTTTGATGCCTCCCTTTCGGTCTATAATAGCTCCGAGGTATTTAAAGTGGTCGACCTGCTCCAGGACCTGTTCTCCCAGCTTAATCTGATGTCTTCTTTCTTCTCGTGATATCACCATGGATTTTGTTTTAGAGCTGCTTATGACCATCCCTCTCTTCTCCAGCTCTTCCTTCCATACTTGCAGGTTGGATTGGAGATGTGCCTCTGATTTAGCAATCAGGGCAACATCATCAGCAAATGCCAGCTCTGAAATATAGACCTGTCTCATCTTCCAGTACCCCACTGAATACTTTCTTGTTCTCTCCTTACATGCCTTGATGACATCGTCCATAAGGAGTATGAAGAGGTAAGGTGATAGGATATCACCTTGTCTTACACCAGTGGTGGTCCTGAACTCTTCTGACTTATGGTTTGCTGTCCTCACATAATTTCTGCAAGACTTGTAGAAGCTCTGTATAGCATGAATCAGAGGTGCTGGAATATTCTTTATATTGTTTTCAATTCCAAATAATATGAACAACTGCCGATATGAGAAAGTGGCATCACATTTGTCAAATCAATGTAAATAGGGAAAATCACAATTATGCTTAGCCTACATGTTAAAAAAACAAAAAAAATCAAGAAGAAACTCTGAACAAGAATAATATTAAAGTGGAGGGGCGTAAAGGCCTGGTGGTTCCAGTTATATAACTGACTTTAACAGATATTTAATTGACTTTCATCTGTTAAAAGTCACATGCATTGCAAGAACAGCATCAGACCTTCACATTCCAAACCACTATATATTAACCTTTGTTCGTGTTAAATATTGTTTGACTATATTATGCAGTTCTCTAGGTCTGTCTATTCTCAACACATCTTCTTTATCCATAGGCAAGTTTGATGCCCGCAAATAATCCAATATTGGTATTCTCATTTGTTCATACCTCTTACATTTTAACAAGAAATGTTCTATATTATTGTCTTGAAGACATCCTGCACAGTTACTGTGAAATATCTATCTTGAAGGAAGTTCTCTAAATATCTATACATTGTACCTGTAATTTCTATCTTTTTTGTTTTGAAGAAAGCACCTTCTCTCCAGCACTCATCATAGGCTCTAGCTACATCTAGGAATACTGCCACTGTCTTTTCCTTCTAATGTGAATTCATGTTCCATTTTGATTTTCTGATCCATAGTGCATCTATCTCTTCTAAATCCTGATTACTATACAGCCTGGCTGAATATTTTATTCTTTTCCAAATGAAACTTTAATGTTATTTCCTATAGTTTCTAATATTTTACCTAGATGGGAAGTTAAAGAAACAGGTCTGTATGAACTAGTATCATGATCATCTTTTTCTGGTTTTAGTATTAGAATAACTACTGCCGCTTTCCATGTCTTGTGAATTTTCCCCACAATCCAAATTTTGTTAACTAGAGAAGTTATAACTCCTTCGGTGCTCTTTGGTATGCTCTATATGTTTCAGTATTTCATAGCTCAAGATATCATGTCCTAGTGCTGTATTTATTTTTTTCCTTTATAACATTTCCACTACCTCCATTGTAATATCTGCACTTAAAAATGATAACTCTTCTGCAACCTCAGTTACTTTTTCAGTGAGTTTTGTAATGAGTTGGACCTTTTTATTTTTTAAATTAATGAAGAAAAATATCCTGTTCAACCTCTGATGGGTTATAATTAGGATATATATTGTTTTCAATTCCAAATAATATGAACAACCGCCGATATGAGAAAGTGGCATCACATTTGTCAAATCATTGTAAATAGGGACAATCACAACTGTGCTTATACTTATACATTAAATAAATTTTTTTTTAATAAAAAAAAAAAAAAAAAAAAGAAGAAACTCTGTACAAGAATAACATTAAAGTGAAGGGGAGTAAAGGCCTGGTGGTTCCAGTTATATAAATATAACTGACTTTAACAGATATTTAATTGACTTTCATCTGTTAAAAGTCATATGCATTGTAAGAACAGCATCAGACCTTCACATTCCCAACCACTATATATTAACATTTGTTCATGTCAAATATTGTTTGACTATATTATGTAGTTCCCTAGGTCTGTCTATTCTTAACACCTCTTCTGTATTTATAGGTAAGTTTGATGCCTGCAAATAATCCAATATTGGTATTCTCATTTGTTCATACCTCTTACATTTTAACAAGAAATGTTCTATATTATTGTCTTGAAGACAACCTGCACAGTAAGGTTCTTCTATTCTAAAATAGCCATTTCCCGGCTGTAGTCTGAGAAGTTTCTTATTACTGGGAGTTTTCAATTCCCTAGATATCTGACATTTTCTTGTTGGAGCCCTGAACATCTTATATGCATGTCTTCCTTTAAGATTTTTATCCCACTCTGCTTTCCATTCATCTGTTATTAAATCTTTAATTAAGCTCTTAATCTCTGATTTACTCGTCCCTACACTTATTAGATTTTTATCAGATCTACCTTTCTTTTCTTTATCTGCCTTTTCATTTCCTTCTATGCCAACATGTGAAGGTATCCAAGCAATTAAGACTGAACATCCTCTGGAATATAAGTATGTAGTAGCCAGAAATATCTCCTCTGCTATATCAGGTCTACTACATTCTCGTAAGTTTCTAAGCGCTTTAATTGTTGAAAGAGAGTCAGTTAAAACTGTACTTTCTACTCTATTTTCATCTGTTAAAAGTCATATGCATTGTAAGAACAGCATCAGACCTTCACATTCCAAGCCACTATATATTAACATTTGTTCGTGTTAAATATTGTTTGACTATATTATGCAGTTCCCTAGGTCTGTCTATTCTTAACACCTCTTCTATATTTATAGGTAAGTTTGATGCTTGCAGATAATCTAATATTGGTATTCTCATTTGTTCATACCTCTTACATTTTAATAAGAAATGTTCTATATTATTGTCTTGAAGACAACCTGCACAGTAAGGTTCTTCAATTCTGAAATAGCCATTTCCCAGCTGTAGTCTGAGAAGTTTCTTATTACTGGGAATTTTCAATTCCCTAGATATCTGACATTTTCTTTTTGGAGCCTTGAACATCTTATATGCATATATTCCTTTCAGATTTTTTGAGCCGCGCTGGTGTAATGGCTTCGGCATTGTACTGGCGACCAGGTGTTCATGGTTCAAACCCAGGCGTCGGCGTTTGAAGGAATGTTTACGACCGGAGATTTGACTGAATAACCTGAACGGCTCCTGTGATAAACCCTCTGTGGATGGGAAGGAGCGAAGCTCCTGACCGGGTTGGAAGGAAAGTCCTCAGGTTCCCCAGCCTCGCAATGACATGTCATTGGGCCGAAAGCCCAAGTGCCGCTGGTTAAGAAAAAAAAAAAAAAAATCCCACTCTGCTTTCCATTCATGTTATTAATTTAATCTTTGATTTACTCGTCCCTACATTTATTAGATTTTTATCGGATCTACCTTTCTTGGCTTCTTTATCTGCTACCTTTGATATAGCAGAGATATTTCTGGCTACTACACACTTATATTCCAGAGGATGTTCAGTCTTAATTGCTTGGATACCTTCACATGTTGGCATAGAGGGAAATAAAAAGGCAGATAAAGTTGGACCTGATTTCTTAATAACATAAAATTCATGTATACTAATGCGTCGTTATTTTGGGGGAAAACAGAGTTTATAAAATTTTTGTATCGATTTATAACATTTGCTGCCACAGATTTATATGTCAGAATAATTTTTCTAGGCCTATTTCTTCCGTTACCGTATCTTTGAAGAGTTTAACTTTAACCATTTTTATGTGATAATATTATTTGCATGTAGAGCAGCCTCACCTCCGTATGCCAGACAACATTCCTTTTATATAAATATTGCCTTTAAAATATACAAGGTAATTTACTTTTAGTAGCAAGAGTTTATTACGTTTTGTACTGATTAAATGTTAACAATCAAATAAATTACGTAAGCTACTGCTTACCTCTACGATTAACAGTTTGTGATGTATAAATTAATAGCGAATTAGACGGTAGAAACTCCTGGCCAATATTCTTCGCACCAACCGACAATACCCGTCAACCCAGAATGCGGTATGTTAAAAGTATGCATTATTGCGCACAGAAATTACTTTTTATCTATCAAAAGTACAAACAGTTTACTTCAAAATCCAATGTACCATAACGAATGCCTTTCTTAAGATTTTCTTTATTTGAAAGCAGATGATGAACCGAAGACGATTTGTGTCACACTAAATGTGTTGTGGAAAGCAACAAGATGGCGTCGAGGCTACATGAAAGGAAAAAACAAAAACTGGTTTCGTTTTTTCGTTGGTCCGCAGATTATAGGCCGGCAAATATAAGTTACAAAACTGTATTCAGAACCCTGATCAGCTTTTATATTTCATATTTAAATAAATACAGCGCATGAAAATGCATGTAGGGGCCTACTTGCATGCAGATATCTTGAAAGTCTAAACTTTGCTGAAGTCGGCTTGTGAGAATTTAATTCGATTAGGCCTAAATAAAAATTAACTTCTTGTTACAACTTCTTCGTACAGGTATTCTTCTATCACTGCAAATACCACGACCATACTAAACCGGGGGGGGGGGGGGGGGGGGGGGTATGTAAAAGTAGAACTTATGGATGTGTTTGGTAGTTGGAGTTAAATTTTCTTTTCTTAAAGTATTGATTATTCGTAGCCCTTTGTCTCACTCTTTTGCTTTATGAAATTACACACGTTTTTCCAGTGCTAACTTGTTGAGATTTTAAAAAACCTGATTAACAGTAGAAGCAGCACAAGCAGTGTTGCACATCTGTTAAATGAAAAAATAACTATAATAAATAATAGGCAACGGATTGCATAAAGATCAGTGAAGAAGTGCACAATTTTACCCACTTGAAAAGTAACATTAACTCTTAGTATCCGGCAAGCCCCGTGAAGTGGCGCGGGTTTAGTACCAATTTTATGGCTCGCCAGTTCAAGTGGCGCGCGACGGTAGCGATAGCTAAACTAGCGCGTAAAAACATGGTTTTAGCTCCCGTATAGTAAGAGTTAACATAAATGGTAGGCCTAACAAAATATGTGAATATAATCAAAGCGCTATATGACAATGCAAGATGTTGTGTTAGAACAAATAAAGGGAATGCAGAATGGTTTACAGTAGAAACAGGGGTGAAACAAGGCTGTATTATGTCACCACTACTTTTTGGAATAGCTATTGATTGGGTTATGAGAAACTATACCCACAATGAACAATTAGGTATAAAATGGACAAATGGAAAATTCCTGGGGGACCTGGATTTCGCAGATGATTTAGCATTCTTAAGTTCAACACCCAGACAATCCCAAGAAGCAATAAATAATTTGTGTCATCTCTCGGTTAAAATAGGTCTCCAAATAAATGCCTCTAAAACTAAAGCTATGAACTTTTCTAACGAGACCTTTGATATCATCTTGAACGGGGAAAAACTACAGAAAGTTGAAAGTTTCAATTATTTAGGCAGTAAAATGACTCAGGATGGTGACACAAGAGAAATTCATACTAGAATTGCTTTGGCAGCTAGCGCCTTCAATAGATTATCTAACATTTGGAAATTACGATCATTGAATATACATACCAAGCTTCGTCTGTTTAATTCAAATGTTATCTCAGTGTTAACATACGGCTGTGAGAGTTGGAAAATAACAAAATCATTGGAGAACAAGCTGAATACATTCGAGAACAAATGTCTTAGAAACCCCAGGAACATCAGTTGGAAAGAATTCAAGACTAATCGACAAATAAGACAAGACTCTAGGCAGAAATATGTCTCCGACTATATAAGAAAAAGACGATGGTCATATATCGGTCATGTCCTACGAATGCAAAACAACAGAATACCACTACAGGCGCTCACTTGGGTGCCGGAGGGTAAGAGGAAAAAAGGAAGACCAAAAGAAACACTCAGAAGAACAATAATAAGAGAAGGAAGAACATTGGGATTAAACAATGTGCAAGAGCTAAGAGGAGTGGCGTCACAACGTACAACCTGGAGAGCACTGGTTTCTGCCTTATGCGCCATGTTTGGCGCTTAAAGAATTTATTATTATTATTATTAACCAACAAGAATGCCAGCCTAGAATAAATAAAGCCTGACTTTCCTTGAAATCCCTCAACCAAACCAGTATGGAACTCTAGCGAATAAATGAACCTATCCTCTTTGGCTTAGAAACATGATATGTCACCAAAAATATCACTGCCATGCTTCAGGCATTCCCCATTAGATACATCATACACATCAAATGGGTAGATGTAATAATTAATACAGACCTATGAAATAGAACCAGACAACAACTAAAACAGCTAGAGATTAAAGAAAGAAAATGGAGATGGATATGAAACACCTTCAGGAAATGACTTTAACCCATGGGGAAGGAGAATAGTGGGAAGGTCAAAGAAAACTTGGAGAACAATAAAAAAAAGGAAGCAAAAGTAGTGGGGATATCAGTATCTCAGAGCTGGAAAAGGTGACCCTGAATAGAAATCAGTGGTGAGCAACAGTTCTTTTTCTCTCTCTTCAGGGACAGGATATTTTAAAATGTGTGCTACATTTGTTGACTAGCCAGAATGCTTGTGAAGCCACCCATACTGTTGATTAACAGGCATTGTCAAAATACTTTAATTGAACACCTACTTTCATATTTCTACTGCACACTGATGTAAAAGATCCAGATGTCTCTGGAATAATGCAGTTGAATGGAAATTTGTGTCTTTACTGTTTACCGCATACTTTTGTCAGAGTTCAAGATCTCAAGTATACTGCCTGATACTGTATGGGGCTTTCATGCTAAGACTAGATATAAGAAAATATTAAAACACTGCTGGCTGAAAAATATCGCTTGCACAGAGACTATCAATGCAACCCTTCCTCAACATCCAAAAAGGCAGCCTTTACCAAAATATGCAGAGTTGTCCAGAATAAGCTCAGGAAGATGCATGATGCAAAGCTCAGCAATAAAGCAGACAAGATACAGAGATATGCAGACAGAAATGACTCAAATCACTTTTATTATGCCCTGAAAGCAATTTATGGCCCTCAATCGAATCAATCGTCACTGGTCCTAAATGCTGATGGCATGGCATTGCTCACTGATAAAATGCAGATTTTGGAACGCTGGGCAGAACACTTCAATGCCATCTTAAATTATCCATCAACCGTCAACGACCAGGCCATTGCATGCATACCGCAAGTAACAGTCAATGTCAGACTTGACCTTCCACCCAGCGTGGAAGATGTCAAGAAAGCAACCAGTCTACTGTTCAGCGGCAAAGCCCCTGGATCAGATGCTATTCTTGCTGAGATTTATAAAGCTGGAGGCAGCATTCTGCTGCAGAGACTAACAGACCTCTTCCACTCAGTCTGGGATGAAGAACGATACCACAGGAATTGAAAGATGCCACCATCGTTCACATATACAAGCGAAAGGGAAATTATCAATCATGTGATAACCATAGGGGAATCTCCCTATTATCTATTGCGGGCAAAATCCTGGCTCGAGTCCTGCTCAACCGCTTGACTGTTCATCTCGAATCGCAGGACTTACTCCCAGAGAGTCAGTGTGGTTTCCAAGCAGGCTGCGGGACAGTCGATATGATATTTGCCGCACACCAACTTCAGGAGAAATGCCAGGAACAGTACAATGACCTATACACATTTATTGACTTGACCAAGGCCTTTGACACTGTCAATGGGGATGGACTATGGAAAATTATGGCGAAATTCGGCTGTCCCGATAAGTTCCATCTCAATTGTCCCCAGTTTCATGAAGGTATGATGGCTCGCATATTGAATGATGGAGAACCTTCTGAACCCTTTCCCGTCACAAACGGTGTCAAACAGGGATGTGTGCTCACCCCAGCGCTATTCAGTATGATATTTGCTGTCATGCTCTCTAACTACTGCATGGCAGTAGTGACGGCATACACATCAGATACAGGACAGATGGGAAGCTATTCAATTTGAGACGATTACAGTCCTTTACGAAGGTGAATGAAACAATGATCTCTGACCTCGTCTTTGCAGACGACTATGCCCTCAACACCTGCACAGACTTGGAAATGCAGAGTAATTTTTTTTTTTTTTTTTTTTTTCCTTAACCAGCAGCACTTGGGCTTTCAGCCCTTCGGCCCAATGACATGTCATTGCGAGGCTGGGGAACCTGAGGACTTTCCTTCCAACCCGGTCAGGAGCATCGCTCCTTCCCATCCACAGAGGGTTTATCACAGGAGCCGTTCAGGCTATTCAGTCAAATTTCCGGCCGTAAACATTTCTTCAAACGCCGACGCCCGGGTTTGAACCATGAACACCTGGTTGCCAGTACAACGCCGAAGCCATTACACCAGCGCGGCTCCCAAATGCAGAGTAATATGTGGAGGCTTTCTGTAGCGTGTGATGACTTTGGTTTTACTATCAATACGAAGAAATCCAAAGTAATGTTGCCAACTGCTCCTGGGAAACCTTACTGCGAATCAAATATTACAGTAAAGAAGTCCAAGTGGTGGACAGCTTCGCTTGTCTTGGCAGTAGCCTTACCAAAGATGCGAATATCGACTCCGAGGTCAACAACAGAATTGCCAAGGCAAGTGCTGCTTTTGGAAGACTGAGAGTAAATGTCTGGGATCGACAAGGAATTAGTGCTGCCTCTAAGATAAAAGTATATCATGCAATAGTGCTCACTACCCTCCTGTATGCCTGTGAAACATGGACAGTGTGTAGCAGACATGCCATGAAGCATATTCATCTCCACATGAGCTTTCTTCGCAGGATTCTCAGGATCAAGTGGCATGATAGAGTATCTAATTCTGAGGTCCTCAACAGAGCACATATCTCAAGCATCTACACATTGCTGCAGAGGGCCCAAATTAGATGGGCCGGACATGTTGTTCACATGCCTGAAAAACGCCTCCCAAAGCAGTTGATGTACAGTGAACTCTCGATGGGTAAGCGAACAGTAGGGGGACAAAAGAAACGCTTCAAAGACACACTGAAAGCATCGTTGAGCAGCTTCAAAATTGATGTCTCTTCCTGGGAGACTATTGCACAGGATCGCTCTGCCATGCATACAAACATTACTCAAGGTGCTTGCATTGCAGAACAAAATTTAGCTGCAAGAAAGGTCAGAATGCACAGCAACACTATTATCGACTCTAACCATGTGTGCCCCGTATGTGGCAGGGCCTGTAGGGCCAAAATAGGACTAATTAGCCACATGAGATCACGGCACAGATGTGTCACAACTCAAGTCTGAAGCTGTCGCCATCTTCGCTTGCGATGGGCAACTATTATTATTATTCTTAGATATAGGAAACACTACACAGAGCATTACAACAAGAGGACATTTGATCATCAGAAGTTGTTCCCTTATCAGACAAGCATTTCTGCTCTTCAGTCTCTGTGATGTTCAAGACAGAGCAGGTCCACTTCAGACTTGACTATAATGTGTCTTCCGTTTGTGGTTTTTTTCTGCACTAGCAATCTAACAGAGTACACCTTGCTTGCAGTTTCTAAACTAGCTCTTTACTCCTGGTTGTATTCAGTCTGTTAACCTGAGGTAGTTATAAAAGTACAGATTATGAAGCACCATTCGACAGATCAGTATTTTTTAAGTACACTAAATTAATTGCTTGCTTCTCAAGATAAAGGGGCCTGGCTTTAAAGCAAGTCACATCTTGCTTCAATCTACCCAGCTATTAAAAACAGGTACCTGATTCTGCTCTTGAGTTAGCAAAGGCAATCAATAATTGCATAACTGACAGAAAATACTCATTGCTTTTCATTTATTTCTTTACTAATTGTTGTTTCTTTGCGCTTTTTTTAAAACTGTGCAGTGTCTTTGATTTGTATTATAGCTTTTAGGTAGTTGTTTCTTCATATGTGTTTCCTTTACTTCCCAGGTTTTTCTTTACTTTCTGTGTAAAACATGTGCATTAGTGCTGGTGTCTTGAGAAAATGGAAGGAAGTGTATCCTAACACACAATCCCAAATCAGCCAGCAATTCAGAGTGCTGGAACAGATGCACCATGTTCAGGTCTGTCTTTAGCTCTTTATCAGAGATGCAAAATTAAGCTTTCTTTTGGCTTTAGAACCTGATGTGACTCCCAGGGACTTCTGATATACAAGGAAAGAATAGAACCACAATTCCAATCTGATGTGTCGTAAGAGCTGGCTGCAGTAAAGTTATACATAAGACCATGTTATACATAAGACCATACATAAGACCATAAGTTATACATAAGACCATAAGTTATACATAAGACCATACATAAGACCATAAGTTATACATAAGACCATACATAAGACCATAAGTTATACATAAGACCATAAGTTATACTTAAGACCATACATAAGACCATAAGTTATACATAAGACCATACATAAGACCATAAGTTATACATAAGACCATACATAAGACCATAAGTTATACATAAGACCATACATAAGACCATAAGTTATACATAAGACCATAAGTTATACATAGACCATAAGTTATACATAAGACCATACATAAGACCATAAGTTATACATAAGACCATACATAAGACCATAAGTTATACATAAGACCACTAGTCTCATAGTGGAGATCTATCTGCTACAGAAACCACAACTGTTAGAGCAAAAGATGGGTGCTTTATGCATGTTGCTCATGCTCCTTCAAAGGTGAAGAGGGATATTCATTCTTGCAGCACCCCATGCAGTTTTTGGGGGGGGTCTCTAAAGAGGCAATGAAAGAATAGAACTACTACTTCCTCAGGCATGTCATAAAGGGCAATTAATTTGAGGTTGTGCTTGGGGGGCTGGCAGCCTCATCATGTAAAATAGATTCCTACAGAAACAACTACTGCATGAGCATGTGAAAGCTTGGTGCAGGCTTCCTGCAATAGGACCAGCTTCAGTTGTGGCTCTATGCTGTATAAGGAGATGGTGATGATTCTTGCATAAAATCAGAAGCTGCAGTTTAATTGTCCCTTTCAAACTACTACTTTGAAATATTGGTGGGTGTTTTTCTAGGGTAGAAGCTTTTTTTTTTTTTTTTTTAAAGAGGCCTCGGTGACTATTTCTTTCTTTAGAAAAAAATATGTTTTCAATCATTCATTTGTTTATCCTGTTCATGGTATTGTTTGTATGCATTTTCTTCTTCTTCTTCCGTCCTTAGCCACCGACCGTCAAAGCAGTCAGTGGCCATTACGCCTAGTGGCGTCTTAGGGCAACAGCAGATAGGTTTTCTTTGCCATTGTTTCCCATCACGCCTATTGGCGTCTTTAGGGCAACGGCAAATCAATCCATTTGCTGTTGTTTCCGTAATCGAAGTGACTGGCAAATGGGTGATCAGCCCGTTGGTTTGTATGCATTTTACTCAGGCTAAAACATGAAATTTTATGATCATTTTGTCATACTTGATATTGCTGGCTTCTTCTTTGAACCTTAGCTGCTAACTGACAGAGCAATCAGTGACCATCATGCATATAGGCATCATATAGGTCAGTTAAAAACACTGCACTCTCTGTGGCTATCCTTCTTGTGGTGCCCCAACACTGGTTTGTGCTTTTCAATTTAGCCTCCACATGTCCAGCTGAATATTTTTTTGGTCTGCCTCTCTTTCGCTTTCTTCTAGGGGCCATAGCATAGCAGTTCTGGTGATGGGTTTGGTGCCACTTCTGAGTACATGGCCAACCAAATTTCAGCATCTAACCCAGCATTTTTCAACCTTTAATCATGGCGGCACCCTTGAAATAATTTTTCAGGTCTCAAGGAAGATTATTATATCTTTAGCTCATGGTAATTTTAATTAATGTTATTTACAACATGAAAATTTATTGACAATGTTGTATGTGTCGGTAACCCAGAATCGAAAACTGAAATAATATGATAATTGAAAGTTTTTTTCGGCTGACATTTGGGCAATTTTTTTATTGATTTTTTTGGGTCTACTTTGGACTTTTTTTTTTTTTTTAAACTGTTTACGATAAGAACGGAAGTGAGGCAGGGATGCCTCTTGTCTCCATTTCTTTTCTTACTAGCAATAGATTGGGTTATGAAAACATCAACATCACACAACAGAAATGGAATCCAGTGGAATCTGACTAAACAGCTTGATGACCGGAATTTTGCAGATGACTTGGCTCTTCTGTCCCATAACCATAATCAGATGCAAGAGAAAATGAAAATTCTCGATGAGAGGTCACAACAAATGGGCCTGAAAATACACAGGGAAAAGCAAAGATTATGGTAGGATACAGTGTTACTATTCTTTGCTCCCCTTTTTGGCCCCGGTAACACACGGATGAAAACACACAACATTTTATACATAATTTTGTCATACATGACATTGCTTTGTCATCTTCTTGGATTCTTTGCTGCTGGCTGACAATGCAATTAGTGACCATCATGCCTAGTGGCATCTTAGTAGGGCAGCAATGAACAGTCTCCATTTTGCTCGGTCTTTGGCCATCCTTCATGTGGCGTCCTAACGCTGGTTCATGCTTTTCATCTCCCCGGCCTCAGCAGTTCTCCACCAAGTTGTTTTTGATCCGCCTCTTTTTAGCCTTTCTTTTTGGGTCCATAGCATAGCAGTTCTGGTGATGATGTTGAAGTCTCTTTAGAGGACATGGCCAATCCAGTTCCAGCATTTAACTGCTGTAATGGTGTGCATATCTTCTTGGTTGCTCGGAGTAAGCAGTTGTTGATTGGTGATGGCATTTAGCCAAAACATTTGGAGAATTTTTCTTAATCAGGCTGTGCAAAAAGAGGACAGTTGGGGCATTTTATATATTTTCAATCATCGATTTTCACAATGTCATTTATGTGCATATTATTACTAAAACACATATTTTATACATTGTTTTGTATAATCATATTGCTCTTTAGACTGTTTAATTATATGTGAAGAAATAATTAACAGCGAACATTTGTCTTTAGCATGTGAGTGTGTCAGGCAGATATACACTTGTCTATATACTGCATCACTGCTGTTGACATCTGCGAGGGAGAACTCTGAAACATCATGATGGAACAAATGGGCATCAAGATTGAAGATTTTATGGATGTCGTGTACAGATGTAAATTTTGCCCTTACAGTTGTACACATTCTCCTGACATGGGCATTCATGTGAGAGATAAGCACTTGTCTTCAGGCTCCCTGTCTCAAGAAGGAAGCCCATCATTGAATAATCTCAGATTAATAAAGAGTGATGCAGGTGAGGAGTGATAACTGTGTTTTGGTTCTTCTACTGAAAAGTTCATCAGATACGAGGGACGGTCAAAAAGTAATGCCTCGTAATTTTTAATTTCATTCAATAGGCAAGAAAACATATAAAATTCACATTGAAATGTAGCCCCAAGTCTGAACTTCAAAAATTTATTTCTCAATGTAGTCTCCGTTATTTGTTACAGTTTTTGTCCATCTTCTCACAAGGGCATGTATCCTCGCACTGTAAAAATTTGTGTCCTTTTTCCTAAACCACTGGCATACAGCGCGTTTAAGGGTCTCGGTGTCCTCAAAGTGATGTCCGCGAAGATCTTCCTTCAGTGGTCCAAACAGATGGAAGTCAGAAGGTGCAAGATCGGGGCTGTAAGGGGGATCTGGTAATAATGTCCAGCCAAATTCTGCAATCGCATCAATGGTGCGTTTAGCGGTGTGTGGCGTGGCATTATCGTGCAACAGTAGTGCAGTTCTCTGATCTTTTAATGGGTAAAGTCGCCGAAGATGACCTCTAAGCTTCTTCAAAGTTTCAATGTAACGGTCTGCAGTCTTTGTGTTTCCCTGTTCCAAGAAGTTGAGAAGAATCACACCCTTCTCATCCCAAAACATGGAGGCCATAACTTTCCCTACAGATGGTGAACTTTTGAACTTCTTTCTTGTCAGCGATGTTGTGTGATGCCATTCCATTGACTGCCTCTTGGATTCTGGTTCAAAGAAATGAACCCAAGTCTCATCACCTGTCACAATATTCGATAACAACTCTTCTCCTTCAGTTTCGAAAGGTGCAGGAGGTTGATGGCTATGTTTCCTTGTTTCTTTATGTCGGTCTGTCAACATTCTGGGTACCCACCGTGCACAAACTTTTGAATAACCCAGGTCTTTAATGATGTTCTGGACGCTGCCTTTACTAATGGACAACATGGAAGAAGGTTCATCCAGTGTTACCCGATGGTCACCACGAATGATGCCATCAACTCGATGAATGTTGTGTGGAGTCACTTCGGTAGACGCCCGGCTAGTCCGCTTTGCGTCAGCCATTAAGGATTGACCTACTTCAGCTTCGTCACAATGATGTACCCAACGTCGGACAGTGCTAACATCCACTGTTGAATTTTCATAAACATTCTTCAAACGTTTGTGGATGCGAATTGGGGTCTCGCCTTCAGCATTGAGGAATTCTATGACATAACGTTGTTTTAACCGAACTTCTTTGGCAGCCATTTTTAAACTGTTACAGTGGTGCCACCTGTTACTGAAACAGGTTGGTAATGCTATACAGTGCAGAAGAGTGTTTGAAGAATCCTATTAAATTTACAAATTGCACATCGATGCAGTATTTACATACATAAAAAATAGGAGGCATTACTTTTTGACCTTCCCTCGTACATTGTGTACTAGTGAATTGGGAATAAATCTTTACAATTCTGGGAATTGCTTATGAGGGTATATGTAAGATGTTTGTTATTTGGTATGTTAGTATAAAATTACAATGAAATATTCAGCATTTATGTTATTGACATTTTCAAGGCTGTGTTAGTCATTCTTGTCCGGATGTGTTAAAATATTTTTTTATCATCAGTTTTCTTTCAGTGAAAACAACATTGTGAATCATCTATACACTCGAGAATCATGAATATTTTTTTTATTTTTTTTTTATTTTGCCTTTGCACTAGACAAGAACTGCTGGTGATTATTTTTTTAAGATCTTTATTTAAAATTATAACTGATTTTTAAAAAAAAATATTTTTAATTTATGCAGCTTCAAACTCAAGTTTAGCACTTGCCTTGGATGTTGCTGTGTCTGAAGCCATTGGAAAAATCGCTGCATCAACTTCTTCCAATACAACAACTATCTCCACAAACAGGGGCAACTTAAATACTTCAGAACCCAGCAGCAGTAGCAGCAGTACCAACTTCAACATTCAGGAATCTGAAGAAGTGTTAGGTTTCACGTCTGATGCACAGGCATATCTGGACAAAGGTTTGGCTTCATGAATTTTTCTTTGTCAGAGATTGTTTACAGAAGGAATCTTATGTTGCGTTTTCAACATAATAACTCAAAACAAAAAAAAGTCATGGAAAGAAAGCATGTATAACAAGGTAATTGTACAGAAATATTCTAATTTCTTCTAATTTAGAAAAGGAAAAAGTATATTTTCTTTATGCCATGAAATTTGCCATCTTATAGTGGTATCTAATGCTCCCACATCATCGTCGTCATCATCACACTTCACTTGCCTAAGGAGCATAGGCCTTCAACAAACTTATGCCAAGTCTTCCTGTTCTGTGCCATCAGCTCCAGGTCTTTCCATGTTTTCCTCATCATTTTCAGTTCTGTCTCAACTTCTCTTCTCCGTGTGTTTTTTGGTCTACCTCTGCTTCTCTTACCCTGGGGATTCCAGAACAAGGAGTGCTATATAAGCTATCAACAGGTTTCCTCAGTGTGTATCCTGTCCATTGCCAGCTTCTTCTCCTCATCTCTTGTATCACTGGTTCTTGTCATCAGTGTGTATCCTGTCCATTGCCAGCTTCTTCTCCTCATCTCTTGTATCACTGGTTCTTGTCATCAGTGTGTATCCTGTCCATTGCCAGCATCTTCTCCTCATCTCTTGTATCACTGGTTCTTGTCATCAGTGTGTATCCTGTCCATTGCCAGCATCTTCTCCTCATCTCTTGTATCACTGGTTCTTGTCATTATGTATCCTGTCCATTGCCAGCTTCTTCTCCTCATCTCTTGTATCACTGGTTCTTGTCATCAGTGTGTATCCTGTCCATTGCCAGCATCTTCTCCTCATCTCTTGTATCACTGGTTCTTGTCATCAGTGTGTATCCTGTCCATTGCCAGCTTCTTCTCCTCATCTCTTGTATCACTGGTTCTTGTCATCAGTGTGTATCCTGTCCATTGCCAGCTTTTTCTCCTCATCTCTTGTATCACTGGTTCTTGTCATCAGTGTGTATCCTGTCCATTGCCAGCTTCTTCTCCTCATCTCTTGTATCACTGGTTCTTGTCATCAGTGTGTATCCTGTCCATTGCCAGCTTCTTCTCCTCATCTCTTGTATCACTGGTTCTTGTCATCAGTGTGTATCCTGTCCATTGCCAGCATCTTCTCCTCATCTCTTGTATCACTGGTTCTTGTCATCAGTGTGTGTCCTGTCCATTGCCAGCATCTTCTCCTCATCTCTTGTATCACTGGTTCTTGTCATCAGTGTGTATCCTGTTCATTGCCAGCATCTTCTCCTCTCTTGTATCACTGGTTCTTGTCATCAGTGTGTGTCCTGTCCATTGCCAGCTTCTTCTCCTCATCTCTTGTATCACTGGTTCTTGTCATCAGTGTGTATCCTGTTCATTGCCAGCATCTTCTCCTCTCTTGTATCACTGGTTCTTGTCATCAGTGTGTGTCCTGTCCATTGCCAGCATCTTCTCCTCATCTCTTGTATCACTGGTTCTTGTCATCAGTGCGTATCCTGTTCATTGCCAGCATCTTCTCCTCTCTTGTATCACTGGTTCTTGTCATCAGTGTGTGTCCTGTCCATTGCCAGCTTCTTCTCCTCATCTCTTGTATCACTGGTTCTTGACGTCAGTGTGTATCCTGTTCATTGCCAGCATCTTCTCCTCTCTTGTATCACTGGTTCTTGTCATCAGTGTGTGTCCTGTCCATTGCCAGCATCTTCTCCTCATCTCTTGTATCACTGGTTCTTGTCATCAGTGTGTGTCCTGTCCATTGCCAGCATCTTCTCCTCTCTTGTATCACTGGTTCTTGTCATCAGTGTGTGTCCTGTCCATTGCCAGCTTCTTCTCCTCATCTCTTGTATCACTGGTTCTTGACGTCAGTGTGTGTCCTGTCCATTGCCAGCATCTTCTCCTCATCTCTTGTATCACTGGTTCTTGTCATCAGTGTGTATCCTGTCCATTGCCAGCTTCTTCTCCTCATCTCTTGTATCACTGATTCTTGTCATCAGTGTGTGTCCTGTCCATTGCCAGCATCTTCTCCTCATCTCTTGTATCACTGGTTCTTGTCATCAGTGTGTATCCTGTTCATTGCCAGCATCTTCTCCTCTCTTGTATCACTGGTTCTTGTCATCAGTGTGTGTCCTGTCCATTGCCAGCTTCTTCTCCTCATCTCTTGTATCACTGGTTCTTGACGTCAGTGTGTGTCCTGTCCATTGCCAGCATCTTCTCCTCATCTCTTGTATCACTGGTTCTTGTCATCAGTGTGTGTCCTGTCCATTGCCAGCATCTTCTCCTCTCTTGTATCACTGGTTCTTGTCATCAGTGTGTGTCCTGTCCATTGCCAGCTTCTTCTCCTCATCTCTTGTATCACTGGTTCTTGACGTCAGTGTGTGTCCTGTCCATTGCCAGCATCTTCTCCTCATCTCTTGTATCACTGGTTCTTGTCATCAGTGTGTGTCCTGTCCATTGCCAGCTTCTTCTCCTCATCTCTTGTATCACTGGTTCTTGTCATCAGTGTGTGTCCTGTCCATTGCCAGCATCTTCTCCTCTCTTGTATCACTGGTTCTTGTCATCAGTGTGTGTCCTGTCCATTGCCAGCTTCTTCTCCTCATCTCTTGTATCACTGGTTCTTGACGTCAGTGTGTGTCCTGTCCATTGCCAGCATCTTCTCCTCATCTCTTGTATCACTGGTTCTTGTCATCAGTGTGTGTCCTGTCCATTGCCAGCATCTTCTCCTCTCTTGTATCACTGGTTCTTGTCATCAGTGTGTGTCCTGTCCATTGCCAGCATCTTCTCCTCATCTCTTGTATCACTGGTTCTTGTCATCAGTGTGTGTCCTGTCCATTGCCAGCATCTTCTCCTCATCTCTTGTATCACTGGTTCTTGTCATCAGTTCCACATTAGTACTCATGCCATACCACTTTAATCCTTCTATTCTATGCAAGCACCCATTTATGAAAGTCCATAGCTCTTGGTTGTTGTTTTTTTTATTGTTCTCCATGTTTCAGAGCCATACAATAGGACTGACTTGACATTCGAGTTGAAGATTCTTATTGTTGTTGTTGGTCTTGATTTCTCTTGATCTTCTTATGTTTCCCAGTGCAGTGACAGCTGCTCTAGCATTTAATGCTACTACATAACTTTTGAAAAAAATATTGCTGAGATAATTGAAATCACTTAAAAAAATTCTTGTGTCTTCTTTCTAATGTTAAAGCATAACACAGTATTGTCAGGCACCATTTTTGTAGAGTCATAAGAATAAAACAGCCAGTGTGTCAGCCATTCAGGGTTTTCTATGTGTGAAAGAAGCATAAAGAAACAATAGATTACAATTAACACGGGACAGCATGACCAGTAATCGTATTTTTGTTTATTAAGTATTAAACATCTTATAAGCTATGTTTTTACATTGTAAATATTCAAATAATCTTGTTTGCTTTTGTTTCCTTACTTACTATGTCTGATGTTAGTATCTTTATTATCATTACTAGTAGTAGAAGTAGCCCCTTCAGTCATAACTGACTATGGGAATGTGTCCCTGAGGTGATAGCCTCAGCTAATTGTTTTCCGGTCCTTGTGGCCTCTTCTTTTCTCTTCTGCTTGTTGTGTGAGCTTCTTTTTGCTCAATCTGAGGTGGCGCTGTAGGGAGCATCGCCACTTGATGCAATTGGCAGCTTCATCCTCCCAGGTTGCTTGATTTATGTCCAGTGCCCACATGTCTCTCTTGCACACATCTTTGAACCTCAGCTGTGGTCCCTCAACTGTTCTTTTGCCATCTGTCAGTTGTCCGTAGAAGATATCTTTTGGGATGCAATCATCTTCCATGTGGCAGACATGGCCAAGCCAATTTAGTCAGCTCTGTCTAAGCAGTGTATACATGCTTTGAAGGCCAGCATGTGACAGCACCTCAACGTTTTTCACTTTGTCCTTCCACAAAATACCAAGGATGTGGCGTAGACTCCGTAGATGAAAGGTATTGAGCTTTCTTTCTTTCTTAGCATGTGTTTGTCCATGTCTCGCTGCTATATAGAAGCATGCTGGTGACACAGGCATTATATACCGCAGCTTTGGTCTTCATTGTAAGTTTGGAGTTTCCCAAACACGAGTTGTGAGGTGGGCAAAGATGGCTGCAGCTTTGCCAATGCAGCTGTCAATTTCTGTGTCTAGAGAGAGTTTGTCATTGGTGGTAGACCCCAGGTATGTGAAGTGGTGAATCACTACCAATTCATAGTTATCGATAGTGATAACTGGCACAACATCCACATCCTGACCCAGCACATTTGTTTTCTTTTGACTTATTGTGAGGCCAAAGTCCTTGTATGCTTCGGAGAAGCGATTCATCAAGCTCTGGAGCTCATGTTGACTTTGAGTGATGATTACAGAGTATAGTGATCCTTCTGATTTTTGTTTTTGCATTCAGCTTTGCGAGGTTAAACAGTCAGCCATCTCACCTAGTGTTGAGGCATATTCCTTCAGTTACATATCTGAATGCATGTTTCAAGAACTTGGCAAAGAAGATCCCGAAGAGGGTTGGAGCAAGGACACAAACTTATTTGACGCCACTGTGTACTTCAAAGGGCTGTGATGTGTTTCCAGCATATTGGACTGGTTCCTTCATGTTTTCATGGAATGACTTTATCATTTCTAGCAATTTAGTTGGGCAGCCTATTTTCAGAAGCATTTTGAAGAGTCTATTTCGGTTAGCCAGGTCAAATGCCTTTATGAGGTACTGATGAACTATTATTATTACTTGGTTCATGGAGATGGTCTTTGGGTGTACCACAAGCAGTTTACATGGGGTAGGGTATCATCAGGATAGAAGGAATTCTGTGTATTGGAAATGGAAACATCTGGATGCTGGGATTTAGCCATAGCTTTCATCTGGTATTTGACCAGGTTGACATCTGGTTGGGATGGATCTTAACCCTCATGACAGTATCTGAGCCCCACACAGTACTTCCAGTGTCTACCCTTTCAGCTTTCAGTGCCTCTCCTTTTCTTTATTCTTGTTCCCCCTTCCTTCTGAATTACTTTTGTTTTGATTTATCTGTCCCCATTTTTTTTTTAACCAAAGAAATGGGGAAGAGTAACATAGCATCTGATGAGCTTCATTTAAAACAAATTGCTACAGAAACCACTGCTTCAAGGGCATTTTAATGCATCTTTCAGGCTTCCTGCAAGAGGACAGCTACAGTAGTGGCTTCATGCTCCATAAGGAGCAAATAATAGAGTGATGATGATGATATATATTTACAAACATTCTTATTGTTTTTGTACTTATGTATCATATTTATACCTATATGTCAGTTATCACATGTTCTCTTCATTTCAGTATCTTTTACTCCAATGAGCGTTCCCTCCACCCAAAGTGAACCTATTACCCTGAGTAATACATCAACCCCTGATCTGACAGAGCTCATCAATTTGGTCAAGCCACCTGAAAACAACTGCGGCAACATTAAAGGTGGCAGCAGTAGTAACCTGTTCACAGGCAACAGTGGTCATCTTTCAAGTACAGATTCCTGCCATTATGTTACCACCGGTAGTAGTCATCTGCCAGTCATTGTTGACCATCTGTCTTCGGTTGAGAGTCAGCTGACCATGACCCCTGTTGTCCAGTTGCAACCAGGCACTGCACCATTATCTTCCCTGACACAACCATTTACGAGTGCCGCTGTTGTTTCAGGAGACCTTGATGGATTGGGTGTCTCTCAGCCTTACACAGTAATGGCAATACACTTGCCTAATTTAGGTGAGAAGATAGGCCTATAACTAACCTTACAGGAAAGACTAAATGGAACATAATTTTGTTTCAGAATGTAAAATGTATCTTGCCTTTTTTTTTTTTTTTTTTTTATGCATGGAGGCATATCTGGAGTTATCCTAATATGACCACCAGCTAAGCACAATGCTATAGTATACATATATGGTTGTGAACCTCTGTCTGTGAGACTGATCATACCCTCACTGACTCTTGAAATCATCTACACACTTCCAGGGATTACCCATGTGGTGAAACTTGTTAAGAACCAGCATTGCACACTTAGCTTGGAGGAGTCACTTGAGCCCCAGGCGTAACACAGGCTTTTACCTAGTTAGCTGCATGCAGGAGGATCTCACTATGGACCCAATGATAGGCAGGGAGAGCTGAGAAGTGGGTTTGTGTAGGACGTGACAACTATTCATTGGGAGAGCCCAGAACCAGAGCACAATATTTTACTCTGCATAGTTGGAGAGCCCCCTTGGATGGCAGGGAATGCACAATATGCCACCCGGTTCTTTTTCCTAGCTTAGGACCAGATGTGATGATCCTTTAAATGCAAGCCAAGCTGGAGAAACTAGAGCTCATGACTTCAGCTTAACACATTTTGGAATGGCAGAAAAAGCCACAGGAAAAGCCTAGATCTGCAGTGTAGATAATTCCAAGGAGTCTTCAACTTGGTATTGGCTGCAAAAGAACAAGAAGCTCAGCAACCTAGTTCAATAACAGTACACTAATTCAGGGGTTCCCAACCTTTATTTGGTTCCTGTATCCCCTTGGCTTTTAGTAAACCTTGCAATACCGCCTGTTTAATATGAAGGAAATAAATAATAGAATTTACAATGCGTATACTCTTAAGAAAATAAATAAACAGAATTAATTAATTTTTCATACAGAAAACTGTTTGACATGTAACATTTTTTTAGTATCATAAAGTTGTTAAATGTGTATCAGAAAACAGTCAAATAAATTAATGAGATCCTTGGTTCTGTTTTTTGTCAACCATCAGTTTTATTGTAGATGCAGTTTTTTAATGAGGCACCCACATATCGTGTTAAGCCCCCATTATATTTATTACGTTGGATTTAACTGAGAATGTGACTTGCCATTTTCTCTTCAGTCCACAACGTACTTACTTAGTCGTTCCTCTTCTAACGTGAGCTGTAGAGATTTGCCAGAGAGTGTGCCATACGATCCTATCGGCCATCTTCCTCCTGGCCTGGTTCCAGTCTAGTTCTCAATCCTTCGGAAATTGTTTAATGTTGTCATCCCAGCAGACGCTGGGTCATCCTGGAGGTCTGAATTCCTGGCTCTTAGTTTCCCATACTTGTCATGGTAGCCAATCTTCTCTCATTCTGCAGACATGACCAAGCCATAGTAGTTGGGACTGTTCTACTTGGGTCTGCGGGGGCTGGGTTTTGAGCCATTTTGTCTGGTTGCGAACCCTGTCTCTTGTTACTTCAACCACTTTCCTCAGATTTCTGAAGTTTGGAGCTGGCTTTCGTGGGTCATAGTCATTGTCCATGACTCGCATCAGCGAGTCAAGACTGGGACATAGATGGAGCAGTGTACAGCCATCTTCGTCTTCTTGCCAACTTCTCTTTTGCTGAGGTATCCTCGATTTATTGCCTGAAGAAATCTCCCAGCTGCTGTTTTTCGGGTAGCCAACTCTGTTTTGATGCCTCCCGTCCAGTCTATGACAGCTCCAAGGTATTTAAAGTTGTTGACCTGCGCCAGGACAGTCCACAACGTTTCTTACTAACACTACTACTTTTGGAATATTTCAGTAGGATAATATAGTTATTTACCAAATATTCCCTGTACCCCCTTGAGAGGTATGTGTACTTCAGGTTGGGAATCCCTGCTCTGCTGTATGTCTGAGCGCTTAAAATCTTTGCACAAAAGATGACTGTGACTGTAATGCATATCCTGTACAGGTATGGGACTGTTTATCCTGCATCCATGGGACCTGAGTGTTGCTGGATAGTGGTGTTTTTCCGGAATACGGGTTGCCCCGCTTATAGTGTACAATAAAGAAAACACAAGACGAAATGCGAGAAAATAAATAATTACAAATTCACTGAGCTTGGTTGATTAAGACTTACATAAATGGGAGCAGGGAATATTAACACTGTAACCTACCATGCATGTTGTAAGAGGCAATTAAGGAGGGTTGGGCATGAAACCAGCTACCCTATCCAGTAGAAACTTTAAGCCACAAAAAAACATCAGCAAAAACAAAATACAATAGCTGGTCAACTAAAGACAATAAAACTCAGCCATCCAAGGCAGAAGATGGTCCTCTGATATGCAGACGAATGACGCAACACAGAGAAAGCTGAAAAGGAGTCTGTGTTGCTCATAACCTATTTGGTCAACTTGAGACAATAAAACTCAGCCATCCAAGGCAGAAGAAGGTCCTCTGATAGGCATACGAATGACGTAACACAGAGAAAGCTGAAAAGGCGTCTGTGTTGCTGATAACCTATTTACATTTGAGAGAACCGGAGACAAAAGAAATGATAAGGAAGATGTGGAAAGACCTTAAGCCAACGGCACACGACAGGAGGACTTGGTGTGTCTTTGTTGAAGGCCTATGCAGGACTTGGTGTGTCTTTGTTGAAGGCCTATGCAGGACTTGGTGTGTCTTTGTTGAAGGCCTATGTAGGACTTGGTGTGTCTTTGTTGAAGGCCTATGTAGGACTTGGTGTGTCTTTGTTGAAGGCCTATGTAGGACTTGGTGTGTCTTTGTTGAAGGCCTATGCAGGACTTGGTGTTGTCTTTGTTGAAGGCCTATGCAGGACTTGGTGTGTCTTTGTTGAAGGCCTATGTAGGACTTGGTGTGTCTTTGTTGAAGGCCTATGTAGGACTTGGTGTGTCTTTGTTGAAGGCCTATGCAGGACTTGGTGTGTCTTTGTTGAAGGCCTATGCAGGACTTGGTGTGTCTTTATTGAAGGCCTATGCAGGACTTGGTGTGTCTTTGTTGAAGGCCTATGCAGGACTTGGTGTTGTCTTTGTTGAAGACCTATGCAGGACTTGGTGTGTCTTCGTTGAAGGCCTATGCAGGACTTGGTGTTGTCTTTGTTGAAGGCCTATGCAGGACTTGGTGTTGTCTTTGTTGAAGGCCTATGCAGGACTTGGTGTTGTCTTTGTTGAAGGCCTATGCAGGACTTGGTGTGTTTTTGTTTAAGGCCTATGCAGAACTTGGTGTGTCTTTGTTGAAGGCCTATGCAGGACTTGGTGTGTCTTTGTTGAAGGCCTATGCAGGACTTGGTGTTGTCTTTGTTGAAGGCCTATGCAGGACTTGGTGTGTCTTTGTTGAAGGCCTATGCAGGACTTGGTGTTGTCTTTGTTGAAGGCCTATGCAGGACTTGGTGTGTCTTTGTTGAAGGCCTATGCAGGACTTGGTGTTGTCTTTGTTGAAGGCCTATGCAGGACTTGGTGTATCTTTGTTGAAGGCCTATGCAGGACTTGGTGTGTCTTTGTTGAAGGCCTATGCAGGACTTGGTGTGTCTTTGTTGAAGGCCTATGCAGGACTTGGTGTGTCTTTGTTGAAGGCCTATGCAGGACTTGGTGCGTCTTTGTTAAAGACCTATGCTTATCAGGGAGCTAAAGGATATTGATATCACTTAATATACCTTGTATATTTTTGTTGTGCTAGTTGGCTTATTGTATATAGAATTTTTTTTTAACATGTTACAACTTTCTGGGTTGGTTAATTTTTAGCTCGACACTATAGTAAATTAAATATATCTTTTATTTTTCATTTCTATAGACATATAAACACATATTATGTTTCAGCTGTAAGTGGATCAAACACAGTTCCACAGTACGTTGTGAGCACACCAATGTCGGAACCTATAAATATACCTGAACATACAGAAACAAAGGTAATATTACTCCTTCTGTGTACTTTTTCTGGCTTTCTTTGTTTCTTTCTTAAATTGTATAGGTAAACTATAACTTTACTCTTACTATTGATTGTAGTTGCCTGGGCGACAAATAGCAGTGTTTAAAAGAATAATTGTTTCCATTTGAGAAGGGAGTTAGAGACACTGTGTACTGATACCTGTTTTTTTTAAAAAACCATATAAGGGTGTGTAATCGGGGCCTGAAAGGGGATCAAGGAGTAGTGTCTCTGTACACAATATTACAAGGTGATTGAATTATTTCTTCACTTAATTGTCACGAAATGGATTTAGGACTAGAGACTGTCTACATATAGTGACAAGACAATAGTAAGAAGAAAGACTGAAATGATAGATTCAGATAGAAATATAGTGCAAAATGTGAAAGTTGAGACCATTGGCTCCGAGGTTGAGAACCGAGGTTGATTCTTTCCTCGCCACTTCGGACGTTTAAATTGCTATGGCCTCGAACCACCTCTAACTACCCTATGGGGATAAGGTTCAATTAAGATTCACAAACACCAAGGTACAGACAACATATAGCTACTGTACTAAAGGAAATGACTGATGCCAGCTACAATTTATACAAGTTTATTATACACCTATAAACAACTCATATACATAAAGTGCGAGGATGCACACCTGAAACAAAATCAAGCACAGTTAAAAATGCATCAACCCCAACCCTTCTCCCACAATTGCAACCTGTATGGAGAAAGAAGGTAAGGTTAACTGAAATGAACTACACTGCACTTGATGTCGCCTACACTCCAAACTAGCTGTTCTAAATTCTAACTCTAACTCTAAGTCCACTGATAGCTGGAACGACTGCGAAGTGTCTACACAATCTCTGCACAGACTTCGGTTCTACACAGCCTATCCTGGAATCTCCTGAACACAACTAACTGCACCTCTAAACTTCAGCAGCTGTCCTCTGCTATGATTCACCAAAACTAACAGTTCTGCCTATCTGTGCTGACTTCAGTAGAGAGAATGTTTACCCTCTCTCTCTCCACTAACTCTGGAATTGATGACTGAGGTTTAACAGAACCCCACTGGATTCTGGACTGGAACTGTAGCTGACTTCTACCACTCTGAAATTACCTGCCCGAGTACCTATAACTGGGCCGTCGGCTTTATTATGGCCGTGAAGAAGCGAACATAAAATTACCACAACGCTGGCAGCCTGCCAAATCTGCGTGTGTAACGAGCGTCAGAGCTCAGGATTTATCCACAAAAATCCTATTCGCTGGAAAATGTCTTCCCCTGGCTGGGAAAACGTATTTTCTTCCTCTCCTTCCACTACTGGCAACTAACGTAAAACCCTTGCGGTTCTGCGAATGCCCCAACTTTGCCGTGGGAGAAATTTTGTGGTCTCAAAATTCCGCTCTCATTCCCACAAAGCCGGTACCTGCTGTTTTAGACAAAACAAAACAACAGCTAAACAAACCATAATAATACATTTCAAATAACAATTAACTTCCTTACTCTTCACCACGTAACTCCCCTCTCTACCTGAGCCTACAAAGTAAACATTGGCTAACCCAGATCGCTTGTTCTGCCTGACTAACTCCGAGCAACAACAATATTTTCACTGGCCCGTCTGGGCAGACGTACTGTGGCCTACTTCTTACGCTGACACTAATGCCGTAATGTTTAACACAACTAAAACTAGCCCTCTCTAGGAATTCCTAAAATTCCCGTCAATAATAGTAATCACATTCAAAATGTAATACAAAATAATTCCCTTTAAAATTACTTCTCCCATCTTCTGAATTCACAGAACAATAATGCACAATCAATAACATATAATCCTGTTTACGCTAGCATCTACCTGCCGTCAAAAGTTATACATAACCCCCGATTATCAAATTGAAAACCCCGTAGTTCAGCCACGTGGTGCCGCAGTTTTTCAACCACACGCTCCTGCATACATTCATTACTGATAGCACACACGTGCTCCAATTAATACCTCTATCACTTCCGTCCACAGTTATATGCGTAACTATATAAATAGCGAGCATCAATACTCTCACTAAAATCACAAATGAAAATACACATTACACGCTCCCGACTATTCTGTAAATAAATAAAATTCGCAGATGCGAGTTTCTCTCCCGACCAACTTTGCAATAATACAAAGCGGTGATATCTCAACTTTTAAACCATGCCGCTATTCCTTCAACAAGGAATTAAATGGACCTATAAAGTTTCTCAAGTCTATCACTAAGATCATATTTGATGGCTCTGCCGATGAAGAATTAAATTAAACTAAAACTTCCCAAGAAACTTAAATGATCGGCTAGGACTAGAAAAATTAAATAAAGTCCTCACGCAAAAATTCATGCTTACCAAATCTCGAATGTCCAACTGAAGGCAATCGACAATTTGCTTCTGGCACCCGGCTTAGCAATTTTTCATTAAAAGAGAAAGAGGCTATGAAATATAGGCCTTTTATAATCAAGACCCCCACGCGCCGACTTCGTGACGTCATATGCGCGGCGTGGTTCTAAAGCCAATGGCAGCTCTGCATTTCAACTGCAGTTAGCTCTCCGCCAATCAGAACCTTAGATCACGCTGATGCAACCAGTTTCTGCTAGACAAAGAACCGGGAATTGGTCCTAGCCCTATACTGCGGAAATGAAGCAAAAATGGCCGCAAATAATTTAACTCCCGAAAAATGCGTATATGGTCACGCAATATCTTTAAAAAAAGGACACTGGTGCAAATCCTGATCTAGCCTCTATAATCTTAATCTAGAATAATACTTTCTAATTCCCTACACCCCCATTCTAAACACATAGATCAAACTCCATCGTGATCTCATCTTGAAAAAAAACGTAAATAATAGAAGGAGAAGAAACATGGAGAAGGATTTTTCTGTAATCCCTCCAAAATATAGTGAACAAATTGCAAGGAGAAAAAGACATGGGCCATTTGAAAGACAGAATCTCAGTACTTTCGTCACATCACTCCCCCCTTTCAAAGATTGAGCAACGATCTCCTTACTGAAATCTCTGAGTTTCACATTGGCCCTTAACTCTGTCTACAAGGCTGTCTGTCCTTACCCCTCCTATTCAGTGTTCTTCGACCTTCCTCTTTTGCGTTTCCTCCTTCCTCCTCTCCTAGAATGAGCTCCTATGCTCCGATGGGAGAGTTGATCTCTCTTCGGACCTGTGCCGTCTAATTCGGGTCTGAACTTTTCCTTGCTATGACCATCAAAAGGCTGTCCTGGTCAGCTGGTGTGACCGGCGGGCGCTGTGGCGACCTGGCGATGGCGACTTCCTCGCTGCGCGTCAGCAGGGTTGTGACTGCTGGTACCGTGCGAGAACGATGCAATGTCTCGGGTTCCTCTGGTGTAGAGCCTCCGATTTCTTGCTGGGTGTCTATTGGATCCTCACTGATCTCAATAGCTTCTACCTTTGAAGAAAAGTAGGTAAGATCTGCCCCTGGCAGTGGTTCTGGATTCGCTCTTCCCCTGCCAATCTGAAGCGGGACAGAGCTCTCCAATATAGCTCCTTGCAAATGCGTAAGGTCGCTTTTCTCACTCTTTTCTGGCCTGAAAAGTTGGTGAGATGAAACTGTAGACCACGGGAGCTCTCCGTCTAACACCCTGGTTCTACCTTCAACCTTGCCCTCCCCTGTGAGAGTTACTGGCGTCAGTTGGAATGTGTCCTGCAGTGACACTTGACGGTTTAAGATCCCGTTAGATCACAGAGAATCTGAGATAAAGCTCTCGGTGACTGGTTCCAATGTTCCGTGAAACGAATTGGAAAAGATAGCCAATTTTCCAGGCTGCTCGTTACAAGAGTCGTTTCCTGTAAACGAGATACAAGAGTTGTGGGGCCCATCTCCGTCTATAGGCAAACGGATACTCAGATCACTGTCCTCCTCAGTTTGAGTAAAGTGCTGGTCGGATGGGGCTCCAGGGCTGGTTGGAACTATATGCTCGCTCAGACCGCTATCTTGTGCCCTATGAAGATGGCGCTGGTCGTTGACATATGTAATACCGCTCTTGTCAGTATGTCCTTCACTTGAAGGAGCTAATACCATCGGGGGCCTAATTCCCGACAACAAAGAGTGTACTTCCGGAATCAGAGGCGTCGTCACCACTGTTTGGCCGGTTGGCTGAACAGGGCTGGCAGGCGAATTTGCCTCTGCAAATAACATACCACTGTCGTCGGAGGCATTGAACCTCTCCTTGGCACGACAGCTATGTTTGAGCTCGCTCGGGGCTCCGTGAATTAGGGCTTCTCCTTTTTCACTTATCTGGCCTGCAGTAGGCCCCCTTGCGTCAGCAAGGATCGGTGTGGTCGGGTTCCCCAAAACTAAATATGGGTTGCCGAGAATGAAGTCGTAGGCTGGCTGAGCCATCACAGCTGCCTTGATCGTGCCAGACACAAACTTACATTTCACTTCAATGTTGGCGACCGGAAAGCACTGTGAGGTCCCTTTCCTTAAAATTCCACCAATATTCACTTTTTCCTTAGTCATCTGCCAGGGCTTCACCAGATGTCGGGCGACTATGCTGGGGTATGTAAGCCCGCTGTCAAATAAGCATGTAGTCTCAGTCCCGTTCACTTCGGCTGGTCCACTGTTGGAGAACAACTTCTCTGACGGGAAGGGTTTCCACTTCTTCCCTTGTTTCACCCTCACAGGCCTTAAACAAGCCACCTGATGAGCGGGTTGTTTGTTTGGGCACCGTGTTGTCCAATGAGAAGTAGTCCGACAGAACCTACAATATCTCTCATTATCTCCCCGGTTCCTGACGGGTTCATGAGAAGTCGGCCCCTGTGTTCTGTTAGGCGGCTGGGAGCGCATGTTATGACTGGGAGGGGGCTCCTTTCGAGACGGCCCTTGCTGTTGGTGAGCTGAAGAGGAAGGCGAATGCGATGAAGATGCTCCTTTGTCCGGGGCTGGCAGGTCAGGGTGTTTTCTTTTCTGGCCCAGTACTTCGGCCTGTGCCGTCTGGAACCTTTCAGCAAAAAGAATTATCTGGTCCAGTTGCTGTGCGCCCTGCTCCGCCAGGTACTTCCTTAAGTCCGGAGACATGTTGGCCTTTATCTGTTCGCACAGAACTAATTCTTCCAATCCTTCAAAAGATTTAGCCAAACCCGACAACTCTCTCCAGCGAGTGAGGTAATTCCTCAGCCTCTCCGCGAATTGGGGAAAACTTTCTCCTTTCTCCAGTCGACTTTCCCTAAACATTGTTTGGCACTTCCGAGGAGTCCATTGGAATCGCTGTAACAGGGCGTTCCGCAGTGCCTCAAAGTTATTCTGGTCATCCACTAGCATCTTGCTATAGACTTCATACGCATGTCCTCTTAGAGATTGAGATAATTTGAGACACCAAAGACTATCATCCAGCCCGTATGCCTTTGCCATCCGTTCAAATTTTTCTAAAAATACCTCAATTTTCTCATTCCCGTTAGGAAAAGAGTCCATCGGAAAATTCATGGCTGCCATCCGGGGCCCTCCGTTTCCTGAGGTGTCTGTTGCCCCTGCTCCGGGAGAATCTCCGTTTGCTGAACTGCCTTCCGAAGATCGGTACTGCAGTTCCAGTGAACGCAGGGCAAGTTCATGCTGTCTCTCTGCTGCCTTCTCCCTCTCTTGGGCTTCCCTCTGTGCTATCTTCTCCTGTGCTTCTCTCTGTGCTATCTTCTCCTGTGCTTCTCTTTCTGCTTTTCTCTCCTCTGCCTGTCGGGCCTTCTCTTCTTTCTCCGCTTCCAATTTACGCAGGTCCATCTCTGCCAGTCGAGCCCTCTCTTCTTTCTCTGCTTCCAATTTACGCAGGTCTTTCTCCGCTTCCAATTTACGCAGGTCTTTCTCCGCTTCCCTTTTCTCTCTCTCCGTCTGCCGGTCCTGTTCCCTCATAATGTAAGCCCTAGTCTCGGCCTCATTCATTCCCATGCTTTTAGCTGCGTCCTTCCATGCAGTAAGTAGCTTGACCAATTCAGCCATCTTACCTGACAAATCAGCAGTAACTCACCACGAGGGGAAATGACCAAAAAAAGGAACCAGAAAAATTTACTGTTACCTACTAGGAATATGCTGTTGCAAAAATCCGCACTCAGACTAGCACCAAGTCTGACTAATAACTACCTGAAAAAAATTCAAGTTATCCAGCTACCCTTCTTCTTCTTCTTCTTGCGATCGCATCTTTGATGATTACACCGTCAGACGAGTTCTCATGATGAATTCGACTGTTGTTTGAAGTTCCTCTTTAACTCCATATAGCTTTGAGTTTAGTGTTGAGTCATTGGGCCAGTATATCTTTCTTAACTGGTCATACAGAGGACAGTCCTGTAGAACATGCTCAGCAGTTTGTTCGTTTAATCCACATGTGCACAGTGGTGAAGCAGACAATCGTAGCTTGTGCATGTGTTTATTCAGTTTGTTATGCCCTGTCCTGAGTCGAAAAATAGTTATCTGTCCCTGCCGGTCGAGAGTGTGATAGTCGTCTTTGGGTTGGTTCTGTTCTCTTCTGATAGTCTGGATAGCTCTCTTTTTCTCAAAGTATGTGACTTCATTATCTTCTTGTTCACATTCTCCTCCCTTTTTTGCAAGTTTATCTGCCTTTTCATTTCCGGGTACACCACAATGAGATGGTACCCACTGAAGTATGGTTCTCTTTTTGGCAGCTACCTTGTTTAGTTCATTTCTCAGATGCGGGAGTTTACCACCCTTGAGAGCTTGCAGGACAGACAGTGCATCTGTGAGGATGACTACCTGGTGGCAGTCAGAGTTGGTGTTATAAATCATATTTGCAGCTTGCTCTAGAGCTTGAACCTCAGCTGTATAGTTGGAACAGAATTTACCAGTGGGAATGTGCCTAGTCTCATAGTGGTTGTCAGGATATGAGATAAAGATACCGGCACCTCCATTCCTAACAGCATTAGTTGCTGATCCATCTGTATAGGCATGTATCCATGATTGATCGGGATAGCTTTCTTGGATCATACTCAATGTAGCAGTTCGTTTTTGCAGATCATTATACTCACATCCACTTGTGAGACCACTGACTGATGTATTAATTTGGAGGGCACTGCTGGCCTGCTCCCATGGTACAGGGTATAGGGTGGGCTTCAGTGGTGTTGTCTTCATGGATAGGTCTTCTTGATGCTGTCTTATAAGTCTTTTCCCCCGATGCACAAAGCTGCTACGCTTTAGACGTCCCAATGCCAGATCATCTAGTCTTGCCTTCATTGGGTGCATTGGCATACTGTTGTACTTTTCCATCTGGATCATGGTTTTTGTGTCTCTTCTATGGGACAATGTCTGTAATCCAGCAACCTTCTGCATCTCTGTTATTGGTGTAGTTTTCATGGCTCCTGTAATGAGCCTGAGAGCTTGATTTTGCACCTTGTCCAAAGACTGCAGATGTGAGTTAGCAGCTGATGACCATGCTGCTGAGCTAAACTCTAAGTGTGGTCTTATTACTCCATTATAAATCTTCTTTAGATTTCGTTCATTTGCTCCCCAGTTGGTACCTGCTAATTTTCTGAGTATGCCTAGTCGTCTTCGGGCCTTTCCTTCTGCATTTTCAATATGCTTATTCCATGTAAGCCTTTGGTCAAATGTCACCCCAAGATAGGTGGGGTAGCTTTCTTCCTTGATCACGGTTGTCCCTAGGTGTATGTTAGCTGATTTGTCCTTGGGGGCGAGGGAGAACAGTGTTGTGGAGGTTTTGTCTGTGTTTATTGTGATAAGCCATTTCTCTGCCCATGACACTAGCATGTCTGCTGCCCGCTGCATTCTATAATTTGCTGTGGTGACATTTTCATCAGCGCACCAGAGTACTAGGTCATCTGCATATAAGGCAGCTTTAACTCCTGCAGGGAGATCTTTCACCAGGTCATTGATGTAAACAAGGAAGAGTGTTGGGGAAATTACTCCTCCTTGAGGTACCCCCTGATGGAGCAACACTTTTCTGCTCTGCAGACCGTCAAGAGTGACTCTAGTTCTCCTGTTATGCAAGTATGACTGGATCCATTTCATCATGTTGCCTTGGATTCCACTTCTCCTAAGTTTTGCAATGAGGCCATCTTTCCACACCTTGTCAAAGGCCTGCTTGAAGTCGACCCAGATCGTTAGGACCTTTTTCTTCTCCTGGAAGGCATCTTCTATTGCTTGAGACAAGTAAGTAACTTGGTCTTCTATACTGTAGCATTCTCTAAATCCAGCTTGTTCCGGCACCAGGATCTGCTCAGACTCTAAATACCATTTCAATCTGTGGTTGACTATTCGCTCCATAGTCTTCCCAACACAGCTTGTGAGACTGATTGGCCGGTAACTTGCAGCCTCGGTCTTACATTTCCCTTTCTTTAGTATGGGTATTGTGATGGCTTCTCTCCATACTTGGGGTACCGTTCCTTTCAACCAGCTGTGGTTGAATATCTCAAGCAGTTTTGTCTTTGCTGCTGAGCTCAGATTTACTAGCATTTCGTTGCTGATTTTGTCTGGGCCGGGTGACTTTTGAAACTTAAGCTTGGAAATAGCCTTCTGTAGTTCTCCTAGTGTGATGGGTTCCCTCATTGGGGCAGGAGTATCTGTCTGTCCCATGGTTGCCAGTATTTCTTTTCTTATCTCTCTCTGATGATCTATGTTAATGGGTAAGTTGCTTTCTGAACTGTATCTTCTAGCAAACAAGTCTGCAGCTTGTTTTCCTCTGAAAAGTTTGCCACCTTCATCCAATGTGATAGTCTGCCTAGGTGAGGAACGCTCTTCATTTAGAGACTTGACTAATCTCCAAAGTTTCCTGCCGTCTTTCTCAAGGTTCAGCGATGCCGTTTTAGTTCTCCAGCTTTTCCGTTTTTCTTCTAGCTTTGTTCTCTGAAACTCTGCTACAGCCTTTTTCCATTTGTTGTGAGTTTCAAGTGAAGGCTGAGACTCTGCGTCCTTTCTAGCCTTGTCCATAGCTTCCTGACGTTCTTGGAGTGTGCTGGACCAGTATGGTATGTAGTTACGCCGGCATCCTTTGGGAATGGTTTCTTTTGCAGCTTGTAGTATGCATCTGTTGAAGTCTTTTACCACTTCATTAATGTCTCTGTTCTGTACCTTGAGGGTAGACAGCAGCGTGTTCACCTGATGCCTGAATAAACCCCAGTTGGCTTTTTTGTAGTTCCATCTTGTAATGGCTGGGCCTGTACTGAGAGTTGCACTCTGGACAGTAAGAAAGATTGGGCGATGGTCGCTTCCCCCTAGTTGGTCTCCTACTTCTCTACTAATAGATCCAGCTATATCTGGTGTGGAGAAGGCAAGATCTGGTGTTGAAGTTGTGTGCCATCCTCTGGAGTAGAAGGTAGGAGTATCTGTGGCATTATTGACTAGGATTAGGGAGTGATCATCTTGCCAAGTTTCAACCTCTTCACCTCTGTGATCCAGATGGTTATAGCCCCAGCTCTGGGAGTGGCTATTAAAGTCTCCAACTGCTATAAAGTTGGTGGCTGGTACCTGTATAGAGCTGAGACTCAGGGGTTTGTTGTTCGGACAGTAATAGTTCAGGAGTTCTATTTCCATCTTGTCTACCTTTATCTGCAACAGCTGATATTCTGCTCCATCCATGAAGGTTTTCCTTTCGTGTGCAGGAATGTTATTCCTTACAAGAGTAAGTACTCCTCCTTTTCGTCTATCTTGTCTGTCGGATCTGAAGCATTGATATCCCCTTATTTTAAAGGTTTGATCTGCTTTCAAGTGAGTCTCTTGGATACAGCAAACACTGACTTGCTTCTCATACAAGATGTTTTCCAGCTCTGTCTTTTTGCTGTATCCAGCCTGCTTGCTGTTCACTCCCTCTGCATTCCAGTGCATCATGACAAGTGGCACTCTGGGTTTCTCTTTTTCTGTTTTGTTTTGGTCAGTAGTTCTCCTCCGCCGTCTGCTGACTCCACAAGACGGTCTAGAGGGTCCTCCAGTAGCTGAGGGTGGGCTCTGTCGAGGCTCAGAGCCCGGCACTGCACCTGCCTGGTGGAGCTCCACAGGGCGAGCACCAGAACGAGATTTATTTGACGGTGTACTCTCCATAGAAAAAAAAAGCGAGTTGCATGATACTGTGGTTTCCGGTGCGCCTTCTGGCCCAGTATCTACGACTTTAGCACCTGTTCAACGGGAGAGTGGGCTCATCCCTAATCTGTTTATGTTCCCAGTAGTAGACTATTCGCAAGCATTGATATGGTTGCGTTATCTTCAAAATAGCCCTGTCTTTCCCGTGGCTTTTCTGCCATCCTGCAACTTTGAGTTAGGGAGTTCTGAGCTCCAGTCTCTTTCCCAGGCATTTTATCCTGGCCTGGCACGCATACAGAGGACCCCACTTCTGGTTCTAAGTTAGCAGTTGGGGATAGGTGGGGTAGCACACTGTGCATTCCCCGTCATCCAGGGGGCTCTCCAACTATGCAGAGCTTGCACAATGCTGTGCTCTGGTTCTGGGCTCTCCCAAGGAATCCTCACGTCCTGCACAGAGCCACTTCCAGATACCCACCACCTGCCAACCCTCCATTGTAGAAATCTCCTGCATGCGGCCATCCAGTCAAGAGCCAGTATTAAGTCTGGTGCCCAAGTGATCCCCCCAAGCTCAGTGTGCAATGCTGGGTTCTCATCATGCTGCAACACAGGAGGGATTGTGATGCTCAGCCATCTCTCTCAATTCTGCACCGATAAGTGACATCGGGGACTTAACTTTGCCTCAGTACTGGGAGGCCCCGTTTCCGGGTACACCACACACAGCCAATTGAGGCAACGGTCGCCATGGGCGTGATAGACGACAAACAGTGAAGAATGAGGCAAGAAAGCATTTAACCCATGAAGTGGGGGTGGATTGGTGCAGACCAGAGCATGTACCACTCGCCGGTGGGTTCTGCATCTACACCTATAGGGTTCCACCCACTCCTCAGCCCATTTAGTCTGGCCCCTCACCCAGGACCTGTCCGGCTTGGGTGACCCTGCCAGGAGTAAAACTCCCGCCGGCATAGCTCCCGGGATCATTGAGGCGCTCAAGCTCTCCAACCACGGCAAGGTAGGCTTACATGTGGAGAGATCCAGCTACCCAAAACCCGAATTTACTTTCCTGTCAAGAAAAAAATTAGATTAGCCATCAATTACCTCTAAGTCATAAACAACCTTACTACAACTAACATCTAAACTGACTACAACCTGTGGAAAAAAAAACTATAGCTGGATCTGTCTTAATATAGCTCAAGTCTAGGGGATTATTAAGAAATCTATTTCCAGAACTTTCTACAGAGACAATCTATGAATCTAGAAGTGATCCCAACAAAGATGATCCCAAGGACGACGCCACCCACTTTGTCAAGATCACAGAATTGAACGTAACAAAGATGATTCACCGGACGATAGCACCCACTTTGTCACGAAATGGATTTAGGACTAGAGACTGTCTACATATAGTGACAAGACAATAGTAAGAAGGAAGACTGAAATGATAGATTCAGATAGAAATATAGTGCAAAATGTGAAAGTTGAGACCATTGGCTCCGAGGTTGAGAACCGAGGTTGATTCTTTCCTCGCCACTTCGGACGTTTAAATTGCTATGGCCTCGAACCACCTCTAACTACCCTATGGGGATAAGGTTCAATTAAGATTCACAAACACCAAGGTACAGACAACATATAGCTACTGTACTAAAGGAAATGACTGATGCCAGCTACAATTTATACAAGTTTATTATACACCTATAAACAACTCATATACATAAAGTGCGAGGATGCACACCTGAAACAAAATCAAGCACAGTTAAAAAATGCATCAACCCCAACCCTTCTCCCACAATTGCAACCTGTATGGAGAAAGAAGGTAAGGTTAACTGAAATGAACTACACTGCACTTGATGTCGCCTACACTCCAAACTAGCTGTTCTAAATTCTAACTCTAACTCTAAGTCCACTGATAGCTGGAACGACTATGAAGTGTCTACACAATCTCTGCACAGACTTCGGTTCTACACAGCCTATCCTGGAATCTCCTGAACACAACTAACTGCACCTCTAAACTTCAGCAGCTGTCCTCTGCTATGATTCACCAAAGCTAACAGTTCTGCCTATCTGTGCTGACTTCAGTAGAGAGAATGTTTACCCTCTCTCTCTCCACTAACTCTGGAATTGATGACTGAGGTTTAACAGAACCCCACTGGATTCTGGACTGGAACTGTAGCTGACTTCTACCACTCTGAAATTACCTGCCCGAGTACCTATAACTGGGCCGTCGGCTTTATTATGGCCGTGAAGAAGCGAACATAAAATTACCACAACGCGGCAGCCTGCCAAATCTGCGTGTGTAACGAGCGTCAGAGCTCAGGATTTATCCACAAAAATCCTATTCGCTGGAAAATGTCTTCCCCTGGCTGGGAAAACGTATTTTCTTCCTCTCCTTCCACTACTGGCAACTAACGTAAAACCCTTGCGGTTCTGCGAATGCCCCAACTTTGCCGTGGGAGAAATTTTGTGGTCTCAAAATTCCGCTCTCATTCCCACAAAGCCGGTACCTGCTGTTTTAGACAAAACAAAACAACAGCTAAACAAACCATAATAATACATTTCAAATAACAATTAACTTCCTTACTCTTCACCACGTAACTCCCCTCTCTACCTGAGCCTACAAAGTAAACATTGGCTAACCCAGATCGCTTGTTCTGCCTGACTAACTCCGAGCAACAACAATATTTTCAATGGCCCGTCTGGGCAGACGTACTGTGGCCTACTTCTTACGCTGACACTAATGCCGTAATGTTTAACACAACTAAAACTAGCCCTCTCTAGGAATTCCTAAAATTCCCGTCAATAATAGTAATCACATTCAAAATGTAATACAAAATAATTCCCTTTAAAATTACTTCTCCCATCTTCTGAATTCACAGAACAATAATGCACAATCAATAACATATAATCCTGTTTACGCTAGCATCTACCTGCCGTCAAAAGTTATACATAACCCCCGATTATCAAATTGAAAACCCCGTAGTTCAGCCACGTGGTGCCGCAGTTTTTCAACCACGCGCTCCTGCATACATTCATTACTGATAGCACACACGTGCTCCAATTAATACCTCTATCACTTCCGTCCACAGTTATATGCGTAACTATATAAATAGCGAGCATCAATACTCTCACTAAAATCACAAATGAAATACACATTACACACGCTCCCGACTATTCTGTAAATTAATAAAATTCGCAGATGCGAGTTTCTCTCCCGACCGACTTTGCAATAATACAAAGCGGTGATATCTCAACTTTTAAACCATGCCGCTATTCCTTCAACAAGGAATTAAATGGACCTATAAAGTTTCTCAAGTCTATCACTAAGATCGTATTTGATGGCTCTGCCGATGAGAATTAACGTTAAACTAAAACTTCCCAAGAAACTTAAATGATCGGCTAGGACTAGAAAAATTAAATAAAGTCCTCACGCAAAAATTCATGCTTACCAAATCTCGAATGTCCAACTGAAGGCAATCGACAATTTGCTTCTGGCACCCGGCTTAGCAATTTTTCATTAAAAGAGAAAGAGGCTATGAAATATAGGCCTTTTATAATCAAGACCCCCACGCGCCGACTTCGTGACGTCATATGCGCGGTGTGGTTCTAAAGCCAATGGCAGCTCTGCATTTCAACTGCAGTTAGCTCTCCGCCAATCAGAACCTTAGATCACGCTGATGCAACCAGTTTCTGCTAGACAAAGAACCGGGAATTGGTCCTAGCCCTATACTGCGGAAATGAAGCAAAAATGGCCGCAAATAATTTAACTCCCGAAAAATGTGTATATGGCCACGCAATATCTTTTAAAAAAAGACACTGGTGCAAATCCTGATCTAGCCTCTATAATCTTAATCTAGAATAATACTTTTCTAATTCCCTACACCCCCATTCTAAACACATAGATCAAACTCCATCGTGATCTCATCTTGAAAAAAACGTAATTAATAGAAGGAGAAGAAACATGGAGAAGGATTTTTCTGTAATCCCTCCAAAATATAGTGAACAAATTGCAAGGAGAAAAAGACATGGGCCATTTGAAAGACAGAATCTCAGTACTTTCGTCACATCACTCCCCCCTTTCAAAGATTGAGCAACGATCTCCTTACTGAAATCTCTGTGTTTCACACTGGCCCTGAACTCTGTCTACGAGGCTGTCTGTCCCTTCCCCTCCCACTCAGTGTTCTTCGACCTTCCTCTTTTGTGTTTCCTCCTTCTTCCTCTCCTAGAATGAGCTCCTATGCTCCGTTGGGAGAGTTGATCTCTCTTCAGACCTGTGCCGTCTAATGGCGGGTCTGAACTTTCCCTTGCTATGACCGTCAAAAGGCTGTCCTGGTCAGCTGATGTGACCGGCGGGCGCTGTGGCGATCTGGCGATGGCGACTTCCTCGCTGCGCGTCAGCCGGTTTGTGACCGCTGGTACAGTGCGAGAACGATGCAACGTCTCGGGTTCCTCTGGTGTAGAGCCTCCGATTTCTTGCTGGGTTTCTATTGAGTCCTCACTGATCTCAATAGCTTCTACCTTTGAAGAAAAGTAGGTAAGATCTGCCCCTGGCAGTGGTTCTGGACTCACTCTTCCCCTACCAACATGAAGCGGGACAGAGCTCTCCAAAATAGCTCCTTGCAAATGCGTAAGGTCGCTTTTCTCACTCTTTTCTGGCCTGAAAAGTTGGTGAGCTGAAACTGTAGACCACGGGAGCTCTCCGTCTAACACCCTGGTTCTACCTTCAACCTTGCCCTCCCCTGTAAGAGTTACTGGCGTCAGTTGGGATGTGTCCTGCAGTGACACTTGACGGTTTAAGATCCCGTTTGATCGCGGAGAATCTGAGATAAAGCACTCAGTGACTTGTTCCAATGTTCCTTGAAACAAATTGGAAAAGATAGCCAATTTTTCAGGCTCCTCGTTACAAGAGTCGTTTCCTGTAAACAAGATACGAGAGTTGTGGGGCCCATCTCCGTTTATAGGCAAACGGATATTCAGATCACGGTCCTCCTCGGGTTGAGTAAAGTGCTGGTCGGATGGGGCTCCAGGGCTGGTTGGAACTATATGCTCGCTCAGACCGCTATCTTGTGCCCTATGAAGATGGCGCTGGTCGTTGACATATGTAATACCGCTCTTGTCAGTATGTCCCTCACTTGAAGGAGCTAATACCATCGGGGGCCTAATTCCCGACAACAAAGAGTGTACTTCCTGAATCAGAGGCGTCGTCACCACTGTTTGGCCGGTTGGCTGAACAGGGCTGGCAGGCGAATTTGCCTCTGCAAATAACATACCACTGTCGTCGGAGGCATTGAACCTCTCCTTGGCACGACAGCTATGTTTGAGCTCGCTCGGGGCTCCGTGAATTAGGGCTTCTCCTTTTTCACTTATCTGGCCTGCAGTAGGCCCCCTTGCATCAGCAAGGATCGGTGTGGTCGGGTTCCCCAAAACTAAATATGGGTTACCGAGAATGAAGTCGTAGGCCGGCTGAGCCGTTACAGCTGCCTTGATGGTGCCAGACACGAACCTACATTTCACCTCAATATTGGCTACCGGAAAGCACTGTGAAGTCCCTTTCCTTAAAACTCCACCAATATTGACCTTTTCCTTAGTCATCTGCCAGGGCTTCACCAGATGTCGGGCGACTATGCTGGGGTAGGTAAGCCCGCTGTCAAATAAGCATGTAGTCTCATACCCGTTCACTTCGGCTGGTCCACTGTTGGAGAACAACTTCTCTGACTGGAAGGGTTTCCACTTCTTCCCTTGTTTCACCCTCACAGGCCTTAAACAAGCCACCTGATGAGCGGGTTGTTTGTTTGGGCACCGTGTTGTCCAATGAGAAGTAGTCCGACAGAACCTACAATATCTCTCATTATCTCCCCGGTTCCTGACAGGTTCATGAGAAGTCGGCCCCTGTGTTCTGTTAGGCGGCTGGGAGCGCATGTTATGACTGGGAGGGGGCTCCTTGCGAGACGGCCCTTGCTGCTGGTGAGCTGAAGAGGAAGGCGAATGCGATGAAGATGCTCCTTTGTCCGGGGCTGGCAGGTCAGGGTGTTTTCTTTTCTGGCCCAGTACTTCGGCCTGTGCCGTCTGGAACCTTTCAGCAAAAAGAATTATCTGGTCCAGTTGCAGTGCGCCCTGCTCCGCCAGGTACTTCCTTAAGTCTGGGGACATGTTGGCCTTTATCTGTTCGCACATGATGAGCTCTTCGAGTCCTTCAAACGATTTAGCCAAACCCGACAACTCTCTCCAGCGAGTGAGGTAATTCCTCAGCCTCTCCGCGAACTGGGGAAAACTTTCCCCTTTCTCCAGACGACTTTCCCGAAACATTGTTTGGCACTTCCGAGGAGTCCATTGGAATCGCTGTAACAGGGCGTTCCGCAGAGCTTCAAAGTTACCTTGGTCATCTACCAGCATCTTGCTATAGACCTCATACGCATGTCCTCTTAGAGATTGAGATAATTTGAGACACCAAAGACTATCATCCAGCCCGTATGCCTTTGCCATCCGTTCAAATTTTTCTAAAAATACCTCAATTTTCTCATTCCCGTTAGGAAAAGAGTCCATCGGAAAATTCATGGCTGCCATCCGGGGTCCTCCATTTCCTGAGGTGTCTGTTGCCCCTGCTCCGGGAGAATCTCCGTTAGCTGAACTGCCTTCCGAAGATCGGTACTGCAGTTCCAGTGAACGCAGGGCAAGTTCATGCTGTCTCTCTGCTGCCTTCTCCCTCTCTTGGGCTTCCCTCTGTGCTATCTTCTCCTGTGCTTCTCTCTGTGCTATCTTCTCCTGTGCTTCTCTCTGTGCTATCTTCTCCTGTGCTTCTCTTTCTGCTTTTCTCTCCTCTGCCTGTCGGGCCTTTTCTTCTTTCTCCGCTTCCAATTTACGCAGGTCCATCTCTGCCAGTCGAGCCCTCTCTTCTTTCTCTGCTTCCAATTTACGCAGGTCTTTCTCCGCTTCCAATTTACGCAGGTCTTTCTCCGCTTCCCTTTTCTCTCTCTCCGTCTGCCGGTCCTGTTCCCTCATAATGTAAGCCCTAGTCTCGGCCTCATTCATTCCCATGCTTTTAGCTGCGTCCTTCCATGCAGTAAGTAGCTTGACCAATTCAGCCATCTTACCTGACAAATCAGCAGTAACTCACCACGAGGGGAAATGACAAAAAAGGAACAAGAAAAATTTACTGTTACCTACTAGGAATATGCTGTCGCAAAAACTCGCACTCAGACTAGCACCAAGTCTGACTAATAACTACCTGAAAAAAATTCAAGTAATCCAGCTACCCAAAACCCAAATTTACTTTCCTGTCAAGAAAAAAATTCGATTAGCCATCAATTACTTCTAAGTCATAAACAACCTTACTACCACTAACATCTAAACTGACTAAAACCTGTGGAAAAAAACTTATAGCTGGATCAGTCTTAATATAGCTCAAGTCTAGGGGATTTTTAAGAAATCTATTTTTCAGAACTTCCTACAGAGACAATCTATGAATCTAGAATTGATCCCAACAAAGATGATCCCGGACGAGCCCCCACTTTGTCACGAAATGGATTTAGGACTAGAGACTGTCTACATATAGTGACAAGCCACTAGTGAGAGGGAAGACTGGAAAATTAGATTTTGAAGAAAATGATAGTGAAATGTGAACAGTTGACACTATTGGCTCCGAGGTTAAGAACCGAGGTTGATTCTTTCCTCGCCACTTCGGACGTCTTATGTGCTATAGTTGTCAACGACCTCTACCTACCCTAAGGGGATAAGGTTATATCAAGCTTCACAACCACCAAGATACAGACAACATATAGCTACTGTACTAAAGGAAATGACTGATGCCAGCTACAATTTATACAAGTTTATTATACACCTATAAACAACTCATATACATAAAGTGCGAGGATGCACACCTGAAAACAAAATCAAGCACAGTTAAAAATGTATCAACCCCAACCCTTCTCCCACAATTGCAACCTGTATGGAGAAAGAAGGTAAGGTTAACTGAAATGAACTACACTGCACTTGATGTCGCCTACACTCCAAACTAGCTGTTCTAAATTCTAACTCTAACTCTAAGTCCACTGATAGCTGGAACGACGGCGAAGTGACTACACAATCTCTGCACAGACTTCGGTTCTACACAGCCTATCCTGGAATCTCCTGAACACAACTAACTGCACCTCTAAACTTCAGCAGCTGTCCTCTGCTATGATTCACCAAAACTAACAGTTCTGCCTATCTGTGCTGACTTCAGTAGAGAGAATGTTTACCCTCTCTCTCTCCACTAACTCTGGAATTGATGACTGAGGTTTAACAGAACCCCACTGGATTCTGGACTGGAACTGTAGCGGACTTCTACCACTCTGAAATTACCTGCCCGAGTACCTATAACTGGGCCGTCGGCTTTATTATGGCCGTGAAGAAGCGAACATAAAATTACCACAACGCGGCAGCCTGCCAAATCTGCGTGTGTAACGAGCGTCAGAGCTCAGGATTTATCCACAAAAATCCTATTCGCTGGAAAATGTCTTCCCCTGGCTGGGAAAACGTATTTTCTTCCTCTCCTTTCACTACTGGCAACTAACGTAAAACCCTTGCGGTTCTGCGAATGCCCCAACTTTGCAGTGGGAGAAATTTTGTGGTCTCAAAATTCCGCTCTCATTCCCACAAAGCCGGTACCTGCTGTTTTAGACAAAACAAAACAACAGCTAAACAAACCGTAATAATATATTTCAAATAACAATTAACTCCCTTACTCTTCAACACGTAACTCCCCTCTCTTCTCTCTCCCCGTCTCTACCTGAGCCCCAAAATAAACATTTCCCGGTAATACAATCACGCAGACCGTCTGACCCAGGGTTCTGCATGACTAACTCCCAGCAACAACAATATTTTCACTGGCCCGTCTGGGCAGACGTACTGTGGCCTACTTCTTACGCTGACACTAATGCCGTAAGGATTAATACAAAATAAAACTAGCCCTCTCTAGGAATTCCTAAAATTCCCGTCAGTATGATTAATCACCTCAAAATGTAATACAAAATAATTCCCTTTAAAATTACTTCTCCCATCTTCTGAATTCACAGAACAATAATGCACAATCAATAACATATAATCCTGTTTACGCTAGCATCTACCTGCCGTCAAAAGTTATACATAACCCCCGATTATCAAATTGAAAACCCCGTAGTTCGGCCATGTGGTGCCGCAGTTTTTCAACCACGCGCTCCTGCATACATATTCATTACTGATAGCACACACGTGCTCCAATTAATACCTCTATCACTTCCGTCCACAGATATATGCGTAACTATATAAATAGTGAGCATCAATACTCTCACTAAAAACACAAATAAAAATACACATTACACACGCTCCCGACTATTCTGTAAATAAATAAAATTCGCAGATGCGGGTTTCTCTGCAGACCTGTTTTTGAAATAGATCCAAGCATGGCCGAAACCTCGAAACTTTCAAATCATCTTAAATACCGCTATTCCTGAAATAAGGAATTAAATGGACCTAGCAAGTTTCTCATGTCTATCACTTAGATCGTATTGATGGCTCTGGAGTTAAGAATTAAATTAAACTAAAACTTCCCAAGAAACTTTACTGATCGGCCTAGGCTTAGACAAAATTAAATAAAGTTACCACGAAAATTCTGCTTACCAAATTTCGAATGTCCTACTGAAGGCAATCGACTTGACTGGCAACCGGCTTGGCAATTTTTCATTAAAAGAGAAAGAGGCTATGAAATATAGGCCTTTTATAATCAAGACCCCCACGCGCCGACTTCGTGACGTCATATGCGCGGCGTGGTTCTAAAGCCAATGGCAGCTCTGCATTTCAACTGCGGTTAGCTCTCAGCCAATCAGAACCTTAGATCACGCTGATGCAACCAGTTTCTGCTAGACAAAGAACCGGGAATTGGTCCTAGCCCTATACTGCGGAAATGAAGCAAAAATGGCCGCAAATAATTTAACTCCCGAAAAATGTGTATATGGCCACGCAATATCTTTTAAAAAAAGACACTGGTGCAAATCCTGATCTAGCCTCTATAATCTTAATCTAGAATAATACTTTTCTAATTCCCTACACCCCCATTCTAAACACATAGATCAAACTCCATCGTGATCTCATCTTGAAAAAAACGTAAATAATAGAAGGAGAAGAAACATGGAGAAGGATTTTTCTGTAATCCCTCCAAAAATATAGTGAACAAATTGCAAGGAGAAAAAGACATGGGCCATTTGAAAGACAGAATCTCAGTACTTTCGTCACAAGGTGTAGCTTTGCTAGATAAATGAGTATTCTTCTTCTTCTTCTTCCTCGTTCGCCGTCAGACTTCCACATTTATGACTCTAATAAAGGCAGTAGTCAACTCAAGGTTCCCGACATCTCCAAACAGTTTTTCGTTGACAGAAGTGGGTTGTTGCCATATGCTACTCCGTTCATTACTGTAGGTTGGGCAGTACTGCAGGAGGTGTTCGACCGTCATTGGGCTGGTACCACAGGTGCAGAGATCTGTTGCACCAATTTTGTCTTCTTCTTCTTCTTCTTGCGATCGCATCTTTGATGATTACACCGTCAGACGAGTTCTCATGATGAATTCGACTGTTGTTTGAAGTTCCTCTTTAACTCCATATAGCTTTGAGTTTAGTGTTGAGTCATTGGGCCAGTATATCTTTCTTAACTGGTCATACAGAGGACAGTCCTGTAGAACATGCTCAGCAGTTTGTTCGTTTAATCCACATGTGCACAGTGGTGAAGCAGACAATCGTAGCTTGTGCATGTGTTTATTCAGTTTGTTATGCCCTGTCCTGAGTCGAAAAATAGTTATCTGTCCCTGCCGGTCGAGAGTGTGATAGTCGTCTTTGGGTTGGTTCTGTTCTCTTCTGATAGTCTGGATAGCTCTCTTTTTCTCAAAGTATGTGACTTCATTATCTTCTTGTTCACATTCTCCTCCCTTTTTTGCAAGTTTATCTGCCTTTTCATTTCCGGGTACACCACAATGAGATGGTACCCACTGAAGTATGGTTCTCTTTTTGGCAGCTACCTTGTTTAGTTCATTTCTCAGATGCGGGAGTTTACCACCCTTGAGAGCTTGCAGGACAGACAGTGCATCTGTGAGGATGACTACCTGGTGGCAGTCAGAGTTGGTGTTATAAATCATATTTGCAGCTTGCTCTAGAGCTTGAACCTCAGCTGTATAGTTGGAACAGAATTTACCAGTGGGAATGTGCCTAGTCTCATAGTGGTTGTCAGGATATGAGATAAAGATACCGGCACCTCCATTCCTAACAGCATTAGTTGCTGATCCATCTGTATAGGCATGTATCCATGATTGATCGGGATAGCTTTCTTGGATCATACTCAATGTAGCAGTTCGTTTTTGCAGATCATTATACTCACATCCACTTGTGAGACCACTGACTGTTGTATTAATTTGGAGGGCACTGCTGGCCTGCTCCCATGGTACAGGGTATAGGGTGGGCTTCAGTGGTGTTGTCTTCATGGATAGGTCTTCTTGATGCTGTCTTATAAGTCTTTTCCCCCGATGCACAAAGCTGCTACGCTTTAGACGTCCCAATGCCAGATCATCTAGTCTTGCCTTCATTGGGTGCATTGGCATACTGTTGTACTTTTCCATCTGGATCATGGTTTTTGTGTCTCTTCTATGGGACAATGTCTGTAATCCAGCAACCTTCTGCATCTCTGTTATTGGTGTAGTTTTCATGGCTCCTGTAATGAGCCTGAGAGCTTGATTTTGCACCTTGTCCAAAGACTGCAGATGTGAGTTAGCAGCTGATGACCATGCTGCTGAGCTAAACTCTAAGTGTGGTCTTATTACTCCATTATAAATCTTCTTTAGATTTCGTTCATTTGCTCCCCAGTTGGTACCTGCTAATTTTCTGAGTATGCCTAGTCGTCTTCGGGCCTTTCCTTCTGCATTTTCAATATGCTTATTCCATGTAAGCCTTTGGTCAAATGTCACCCCAAGATAGGTGGGGTAGCTTTCTTCCTTGATCACGGTTGTCCCTAGGTGTATGTTAGCTGATTTGTCCTTGGGGGCGAGGGAGAACAGTGTTGTGGAGGTTTTGTCTGTGTTTATTGTGATAAGCCATTTCTCTGCCCATGACACTAGCATGTCTGCTGCCCGCTGCATTCTATAATTTGCTGTGGTGACATTTTCATCAGCGCACCAGAGTACTAGGTCATCTGCATATAAGGCAGCTTTAACTCCTGCAGGGAGATCTTTCACCAGGTCATTGATGTAAACAAGGAAGAGTGTTGGGGAAATTACTCCTCCTTGAGGTACCCCCTGATGGAGCAACACTTTTCTGCTCTGCAGACCGTCAAGAGTGACTCTAGTTCTCCTGTTATGCAAGTATGACTGGATCCATTTCATCATGTTGCCTTGGATTCCACTTCTCCTAAGTTTTGCAATGAGGCCATCTTTCCACACCTTGTCAAAGGCCTGCTTGAAGTCGACCCAGATCGTTAGGACCTTTTTCTTCTCCTGGAAGGCATCTTCTATTGCTTGAGACAAGTAAGTAACTTGGTCTTCTATACTGTAGCATTCTCTAAATCCAGCTTGTTCCGGCACCAGGATCTGCTCAGACTCTAAATACCATTTCAATCTGTGGTTGACTATTCGCTCCATAGTCTTCCCAACACAGCTTGTGAGACTGATTGGCCGGTAACTTGCAGCCTCGGTCTTACATTTCCCTTTCTTTAGTATGGGTATTGTGATGGCTTCTCTCCATACTTGGGGTACCGTTCCTTTCAACCAGCTGTGGTTGAATATCTCAAGCAGTTTTGTCTTTGCTGCTGAGCTCAGATTTACTAGCATTTCGTTGCTGATTTTGTCTGGGCCGGGTGACTTTTGAAACTTAAGCTTGGAAATAGCCTTCTGTAGTTCTCCTAGTGTGATGGGTTCCCTCATTGGGGCAGGAGTATCTGTCTGTCCCATGGTTGCCAGTATTTCTTTTCTTATCTCTCTCTGATGGTCTATGTTAATGGGTAAGTTGCTTTCTGAACTGTATCTTCTAGCAAACAAGTCTGCAGCTTGTTTTCCTCTGAAAAGTTTGCCACCTTCATCCAATGTGATAGTCTGCCTTGGTGAGGAATGCTCTTCATTTAGAGACTTGACTAATCTCCAAAGTTTCCTGCCGTCTTTCTCAAGGTTCAGCGATGCCGTTTTAGTTCTCCAGCTTTTCCGCTTTTCTTCTAGCTTTGTTCTCTGAAACTCTGCTACAGCCTTTTTCCATTTGTTGTGAGTTTCAAGTGAAGGCTGAGACTCTGCGTCCTTTCTAGCCTTGTCCATAGCTTCCTGACGTTCTTGGAGTGTGCTGGACCAGTATGGTATGTAGTTACGCCGGCATCCTTTGGGAATGGTTTCTTTTGCAGCTTGTAGTATGCATCTGTTGAAGTCTTTTACCACTTCATTAATGTCTCTGTTCTGTACCTTGAGGGTAGACAGCAGCGTGTTCACCTGATGCCTGAATAAACCCCAGTTGGCTTTTTTGTAGTTCCATCTTGTAATGGCTGGGCCTGTACTGAGAGTTGCACTCTGGACAGTAAGAAAGATTGGGCGATGGTCGCTTCCCCCTAGTTGGTCTCCTACTTCTCTACTAATAGATCCAGCTATATCTGGTGTGGAGAAGGCAAGATCTGGTGTTGAGTTGTGTGCCATCCTCTGGAGTAGAAGGTAGGAGTATCTGTGGCATTATTGACTAGGATTAGGGAGTGATCATCTTGCCAAGTTTCAACCTCTTCACCTCTGTGATCCAGATGGTTATAGCCCCAGCTCTGGGAGTGGCTATTAAAGTCTCCAACTGCTATAAAGTTGGTGGCTGGTACCTGTATAGAGCTGAGACTCAGGGGTTTGTTGTTCGGACAGTAATAGTTCAGGAGTTCTATTTCCATCTTGTCTACCTTTATCTGCAGCAGCTGATATTCTGCTCCATCCATGAAGGTTTTCCTTTCGTGTGCAGGAATGTTATTCCTTACAAGAGTAAGTACTCCTCCTTTTCGTCTATCTTGTCTGTCGGATCTGAAGCATTGATATCCCCTTATTTTAAAGGTTTGATCTGCTTTCAAGTGAGTCTCTTGGATACAGCAAACACTGACTTGCTTCTCATACAAGATGTTTTCCAGCTCTGTCTTTTTGCTGTATCCAGCCTGCTTGCTGTTCACTCCCTCTGCATTCCAGTGCATCATGACAAGTGGCACTCTGGGTTTCTCTTTTTCTGTTTTGTTTTGGTCAGTAGTTCTCCTCCGCCGTCTGTTGACTCCACAAGACGGTCTAGAGGGTCCTCCAGTAGCTGAGGGTGGGCTCTGTCGAGGCTCAGAGCCCGGCACTGCACCTGCCTGGTGGAGCTCCACAGGGCGAGCACCAGAACGAGATTTATTTGACGGTGTACTCTCCATAGAAAAAAAAAAGCGAGTTGCATGATACTGTGGTTTCCGGTGCGCCTTCTGGCCCAGTATCTACGACTTTAGCACCTGTTCAACGGGAGAGTGGGCTCATCCCTAATCTGTTTATGTTCCCAGTAGTAGACTATTCGCAAGCAGCCTGGGGGTGTCACTGCTCTGCGCGGACCTTGTTTACCGAGGCGGCGTCCGAGCTCGTATGGTGAAAATATGGTTGCGTTATCTTCAAAATAGCCCTGTCTTTCCCGTGGCTTTTCTGCCATCCTGCAACTTTGAGTTAGGGAGTTCTGAGCTCCAGTCTCTTTCCCAGGCATTTTATCCTGGCCTGGCACGCATACAGAGGACCCCACTTCTGGTTCTAACTTAGCAGTTGGGGATAGGTGGGGTAGCACACTGTGCATTCCCCGTCATCCAGGGGGCTCTCCAACTATGCAGAGCTTGCACAATGCTGTGCTCTGGTTCTGGGCTCTCCCAAGGAATCCTCACGTCCTGCACAGAGCCACTTCCCGATACCCACCACCTGCCAACCCTCCATTGTAGAAATCTCCTGCATGCGGCCATCCAGTCAAGAGCCAGTATTAAGTCTGGTGCCCAAGTGATCCCCCCAAGCTCAGTGTGCAATGCTGGGTTCTCATCATGCTGCAACACAGGAGGGATTGTGATGCTCAGCCATCTCTCTCAATTCTGCACCGATAAGTGACATCGGGGACTTAACTTTGCCTCAGTACTGGGAGGCCCCGTTTCCGGGTACACCACACACAGCCAATTGAGGCAACGGTCGCCATGGGCGTGATAGACGACAAACAGTGAAGAATGAGGCAAGAAAGCATTTAACCCATGAAGTGGGGGTGGATTGGTGCAGACCAGAGCATGTACCACTCGCCGGTGGGTTCTGCATCTACACCTATAGGGTTCCACCCACTCCTCAGCCCATTTAGTCTGGCCCCTCACCCAGGACCTGTCCGGCTTGGGTGACCCTGCCAGGAGTAAAACTCCCGCCGGCATAGCTCCCGGGATCATTGAGGCGCTCAAGCTCTCCAACCACGGCAAGGTAGGCTTACATGTGGAGAGCACCAATTTTGTATTTGTGGTATAGATGGTATCTCAATCTGTTGTGTCCAGTGCGTAGCCGAAAAATGATGACCTGTTCTTTCCTGGATAGTTGATAATATGCATCATTTTTCAAATGGCCTGGGTGCTCTCTTTCCCATTTGAACTTGAATGTAGCCTTTATAGTAGTCTTTGCCGTTGCAAATGAGTATTACCTGAGGATGACGATGAGTGGTTATGAGGGGCTCTGCATGGATTCACTGAGTTTAGTGTGTAATTTGTGTCACTGACTGACGAATACGTGTGTTTGTGGTGAGTCCTCTCGGGGAACTTTAAATTTTTGGCTAGGTAGCTCGTCCCTAGCTTAGAAGTGTGGACTTGATCTATATATAGCATCTTTTTTGGTGCACCTGACTTTGATGTGAAAAAAGGTGTGTTGTTTATGAAAGAAATGTGATGTTTAGTGCAGAAATTATATAGCACCTTGTTGTTGATATCTACAGTTTGGCGTGCTTGACCATAGCTGGGTGGAATTATTGACGAGATAGATATTGAGGTGTTTGGGAATTTTTGTTTTATGTTGTCAATCATTCTGGAGATGTCTAATGGGTTAATAGTGTATCCATTTGTGCTATCATTTATCCCTACGTGTACTGTTGTTTTCCTTATGTTAGTATTTCTGTTGAGATGGCTGATTTCATTGGTTGTTTTCACTATTCCAGCTCCTGGTAGTGGTATTACTGTGACAATGCCCTCTGGCGTTGTTGACATTCTGTCACTGTGAATACCTTTTAGCAGTGAGTCCCCAATGATGATGTGATATGTGTTGTGAGGTATGTGTCGATGGTGCTGTGGCTGAGGTCGTGCACGACGGCGTTGTTGGTGCCATTGATGTTCTTCTTGTTGGAGGTCTTCAGCGGATTTTTGTGTCGGTTGTTGTGTTCTTTCATGTCCCGTTGCCTTTGTTGCTTCGAGATCTACTTGTGTGGGTTGTCTTGGTAGGTTTTCTGTGCGATGACTAATTTTTACCTCAATCGGGTAACTCTTATTTGGTGATGTTTCTTTTCGTTCTTTGTTTTTAATATTCTGTTGGCTGTTTTCAAGCTTGTGATGTCGTGGGCATATTTTGTCTTCAGGAACAGGTGTTTGAGGTTGAGAGGGTAAAGGAGCAGGTGATGTTTGTGGTGTAATTGGATGACCGGATATTTGAGGGTTTTGGACACCACCGTTCCTGTTTTTACTGTCTGAAGCTTCTTGTATTTGGTCTATTTTATTTATCAGCCTTGTGTTTTCTTGTCTGAGAGACTTGACCTCATGCTTGAGTGCGTCAAGTTCTCTTTTGAGTGAGCTTTCCAGGTCTTGTTGGAGTTCAGCAATGATGTTTCTCACTGAACTTTCAAGGACGGTAATCATCGCCTGACAGCAGCGCTTCTCTGTTCCCTCTTCTAGGCTTCGCACTTTGGGGCTGTCTTGCTCCTTAGCGTACTCAATAGCTAGGAGCTGTTTAAGAGGGGAGTATACATGATGATGGATATGCATTATTCTTTTAGTAACAGTGTCTTTGGTGCATGATGGGTATGTCTCATGTGCACTGGGCGAGTGATTTAAATCTGGATTATCTGTAGGTATATTTGTATTAAGGGGAGATGATGCTAGTTCCAGGGTACGTTTTTGAATATCATCATTAGAAAGGGAAACATTTTCGTTGGATTCCTCTCCAGTTTGCACAATTATTGGAGTGATGATAAGTAGAGGGGAGGAGCTGATTGGAATGGGACAGGGGGGAGGACTGGCTTCAATGGTTAGCTGAGATTGTGCGTTGGCAGGCCTATCTCCTGTGATTGTTGGTGGAGAGGAAAGATCAGTTACAATCATGGTCTTATCTAGAGCTGATCTTTGGAGGTGAGAAAATTCAACGTCTAACCATGTCTGTACATACTCTGTCGCTCCTTGAACTAATATTTTATTTTTTGTATGATACAGATGTATTGTGAGGAGGTCGGTGCTTATTTTGTCCTCAACAATAGCATCTAGTTGATCGCTCCGAGTTTCAATGGAACAGTTTCGGTAGTACTCTAAGCAAGTGTGTTTGAAAATTTTGTTGTGTTGGCTGTTATGGAATTCAACAGAGCAACATTGACCATTGTTCGTTTGCTTGATGGTCAGATGAGGAGGGTTGTTCCAAGCATTTCATTTTCTTTGTATTGCTTTTCCCTTGTTGAGAGAGTAACTTTTAGCTATCGGCCATCTCGTGGTGGTTTTACCGTCGCTGAAACGACACGTTTCTCCCCGCTCGCCATATCACATTACATGCTACAAGGCGGACAAGCCCTGTGATTTATCATAGTCTATTGTTCCCTAGCCACAGGGTCACAGTTACACTTTGGAATGTGTTACCAAAACTGAAGATAGTGCTACGTTTAAAGTAATTCTCGATATATCGAAAAATGGTGGCACCACATAAAGAAAGAAACACAATATTTACAAGTGAATTTAACACAATTACAAAATAAACAATTTCATTGTAAGTCCAAGCAAAACGCAGACACAGGGATGTATAAACCATCCATATTAAATGAGAACAAATTAGAATAAAATGTCCAAATTGTAGAGCCAAATAAAAACACGTCCGCACTGTGTGACGGAGGGAGAAGTCTGCCAGGCAGAGGTAGACCAGAAAAAACACATAGAGAAGAGAACTGGAGACCCATGGCAGGAGTGAGGAGGACATGGAAAGATCCTGAGCTGATGGCATGGGACAGGAAGACTTGGCATTATATTGAAAGCCTATGCTCCTTGGGGAGCAGAAGGGTGGTGATGATGTTATACCAACGAAACTGAATATTTCATTATCCTTTGCTGTTTATAAAAATACCAGGCTGAAAACAAGGTAACACTGTATTGTTTAGGTACAAAGTAACACAGTCTTGTTCAGAAAAACAGGCAGGACTTGCATAGTTGACCAACATAGTTTACCACATGAAACATAAACAAAGATGATTCTGTACAGGTCTGTATCCTTGAATTTGAAATGCTCAAGTATAGCGGTGTTCTGGAAATCGGATTTTTTTCAGTTTCCAGATGTTGCCCAAAATTCTCACACACGTAGCTGTGAGGAGTTACTGTGATTTGATTTGCAACAGGCCCCATGTCTCTTCTCCTTGCATTTATTTACGTTTTTTCTAGGAGGGATTACATGTAATCCACCCCAGGTTTCTTCTCTTTGTAGTATTTTCTGGTTTTTTCAGAAGGAGGGGATTACGGTGGGATTTGTATCTTATCCGTTTTTATTTTTTTCCTTCTCTGTGAATAATAATGGTGTTTTGTCTTTTTCTGTAGATAATTAATTACGTTTTCAAGAGGGATGGTAGGTTTTAGATTTTAGACTCACACCAGTTTTCTTTCCCATGAAGAAATTGCGTTCTTGTAGGAATTTCTAGTGTAACATAATGGCAGGGCATTTTATTTCTGTAGCAGTGAGTGCGTCTGTAATTATTAGGAGGGGTAAATTCTAAGATGGGGAAAAGTCCACGAAACCCGCAGCTACTCACGCAAAAGTTGGGGGTAGGGGGTGATTTAAGCGCGTAGCTCAGTAAGTAATGGAATTTCTCTGATTACTCCTACGTTCTAAATTTAGCTTATGACCAAGGGCTATTTTTAGATTTTGCGGCATGATGATTGGATTAGAGAGTGACCCGATAAAGAAAGAAGCCACGCAATGACTCACGCTTGGCATGGGTCGGCTTCAGTTTCTGTAATAAATACGCGCGTCTAATAATGCAGAAGGCTCTCTGATTAAAACAAACTTCATGCCGTGAAAATCAACGCCTGTATTCAATATAAATAGCTGTCTGCTCTACGGAGATATTCAACTTTGGGTAAATATAAAGTTAATTAAGCTAAGATAGTCTGTAAGATTTCAGAAATTGTAGTATAGGGTTCTTCAGAAAGTTTTAATTATATTTCGTAACAGAAGTGCCATCTTATCGAAATAATAATATCGTAAGGGGGCATTAATTCTTTCTATGATAAAAGAGAAACCTTTAGGAGTGTGTAAAGATTTGAGATATTAAAAGTGTCACAATCGTGAGGTACGATGCATGCAACTTCACTGTGATGTTTAAGGATTTGGAGCAGGTGTACGTGAGTGCTAGTTGTGTATTTTTCTAGCGGGGCTAACTTGATAACGTAGTGGCAGGAACAGGGGAGATAGGGGTGTGTGTATTTCCTGAGATAGGATTTCAGTTCCTTAAGAGATATATCTGTATATTGTCACGAAGTGGTTTTAATTTTATAGAGTGTGCCTGAATGAAAGCAAGACCCTAGTATGAGAAAGTCTGAGAAGATAGAATTTAGATGGAAAATGACATGCCTGTGGACAGGTGAGACTATTGGCTCAAGAGATAGACCCAGGATTTGAATCTCCCCTGCCGCTTCGTGACTAAAAAAAATGGCTACAGTCTCCCCACCTATGACTGCCTTGAAACACAAGGAGATAAGGTGTATAATTACGACCACAAACACCACTATACAGACAACATAGAGTAAGTATAGTAAAGAATAGAAGCTGATCCAGTAAATAATATATGTATATATTTATTTACATACAAGAAAAACATAAAATGGCGTCATACGTCATCAAGTCAGTCGATAGCGTGCACTGTTGCACGGCCTGGAAAACAAGTAACAATTAAATTGAGAGACACGAGAGACAAGAAAAACCCCAAATCACATTCACTCTTTCTGTCACCCTGCTGAGGAACAATAAAAATGGTTAGTGATTTAAACCAATTCTAATTTGGTGGGGCTGTCAACTTTTAGCCTCCACTCTCTAACACTAATAAATTTCTACTGTCTTAGTCCTGGTGACTTCTTCCTCAACGAACGGCTACACAGCTTTCTACTAGTTAGGCGATATGCGCCTATAACTACACCACAAGAAATGCTAAAAATAATAGACTTGGTTTTTCGAACGCAGACTCAGTGTCTATCCGTCAAATGGATACTGAACAGACCCTACTGGTCCTGTCTATTTTCTCCCTCCGTCTCTCTCGTGGTCTCAGTGTCTCCCTAACACTCGAGGGCTGATGATGCGGCGTCTCCGTTACTCTCTTCTCGATTTCTATCAGGACCTAGGTATGGTAACCCTGTCACCTGTTCCTGAATTTGGTGATGACGATGCTGTTCAGGTATCAAGCCTGAGGTGCTTGATAAACTGTCGACAAAACTTCTCTGCTGCTGAATAGCTTCCCTCTTTTAACCCGCTCCGGAGTTAGAGGAAAAAAAAAACCCAGCCTTGATTTCAGGCTGTACAAAAATGAAACCAGTCTCCCGGCCACCTGCCGTTGTTAGAGACTATAATAGCGATGCTCTCGGCTGTATGATAAATAAACCATGGTCCAGCTGAACAGGCTGTACAAAAATGAAACCAGTCTCCCGGCCACCTTGATAAAGTGTTTTTTTCTTGGAAGACAGACATCATCATCATCAGTTGATAAGATCTCTATAGTGTTGTCTGCTCCACTGTAGTGTATGGAATGTCAACTTGACCTACGCAGTGGTGTGTAGACATGGATTGAGTGTATAATGTGTGTTAAAACGCTGGTGGGTTTGTTATAGAAGACCGGACAGTAGGTACGCGAATGATAATAAATGAATCAGAAAGTCTCGGTCAGTCACAAATCCATTACATTTATTATCGACAGCATAGTCCTGGACATCAGCAACAATAGTACAAATACTTGCATGGTTAGAATATGTAATACAGTCATCCTTACGTACTGGTAACAACTGCATTCAATGTAAGTGCGGCATTCCCCCTCGCACATAAATCTCTATCTCTGATCTATATTCAATGTAAGTGCGGCATTCCCACCTCGCACATATATCTCCGTGGTCCTACTTTCAATGTAAGTGCGGAATTCACTCCTCGCACATATATCTCTGTCCAAGTTCCTCCAGAACTTAACAGCGCGGGAAAACCACAACGCGCTTACGTAGACCTCCTATTGGCGCGGGAAAGCACACAACGCGCATTCAAATAATAGCATATAATAGTCTTACCATAGACCTCCTACTGACACGGGAAAACGACGTGTCTTTTAATCCAAAATGCGGCATTCACTCCTCGCACAACATATAATGGTCCTACCATAGACCTCCTCCTGACACGGGAAAACGACGTGTCATTTAATACATCTGTTTCCAAGCGCGGGACAGAACACAACGCGCTGGTAAATAATAATATATAAAGGCCTTATTATAAATACACCTTACGCGGTACATCATCGCGTCATATTTAATATTTCATTATAATATCATAATCACAGACACTAATTCACATACTCTAGAAACACTGACCGTCTCCCACGACGGATGGCCACAGACTCCCCTTTAACAACTCAGTATTCTTCTCTGACACGTATGCTAACTTCATTCACTTCGCACGCTTTTCTCATGTCCTGTAAACCTCACTTCACACATGAACACCACTGAGTATTCTTCAACCATACTCTACGTGCTTCTAACAGTGAGCTTTTAAATGTCACATTCCAAGCTTGCATACTTCAATAATAATACACTCTAAACAGAGTTACTCCTTTCTCCACCCACACACATGCATATACACGTCATGTATCTCATGACCTTAACCTAATTACTAACAAACTTCAGGACCGTACACAAAAATCCTTAACACCTAACTCTAGCATAGAATATGACTTAACAGTTCACACCGACCCCCAAGGAAAAAATGATAACATCATTTTTTTTTTTAAACATTACATCAAACCAAAGTGTGAGGTCGATGAAATATGTTAAGTCACACTAAACAACAAAAAAGGGATGGAAATATATTGGTGAACCAAAAGGTTACCACATTAACTTTGGCACAGGAAAGGTGACGTAGGCTTTGCCTTAGCAATCATACTCTACTGGCAAACCAAACACAATTTCATCCTATACAACATTAAACTGTGTTTGATGCAAATCTAACAATGTGTGCCTCAATAATATATTAACCAACTCATACGTGTATTCATCAACATTGTTCATCAAATAATATATATATATTATAAGTTAACACTTACAACTTATCAAGCTAACACAAATGTTTCATAAATATTAAACAATCTATTCTAAATGCTGAATTTCATCTGTGACTCGTGTTTCAATTGCTCCAAAACCAGACCAATGGACTGATGTCTTACTAAGAAGAGGTATCGGTGAGCAAGCCTGCTGATGACCACCCATCAGCTGCTGTAATGATAAACAATTCCACCAACAACTCCGGTATCTCATGGAATAGCATACTTTCCTATGGATAAACAAAATTAGGCAAGAATAAAATCATTTGCCTTGGAAAATTTGTATCACATTATGCCATATCATATACCCTTCTATGTCCACCCCATTCCACTAAACATTCCCAGTGGGGTGACAAAATAATCAATTAAGGGATGATATACCCATTTCATATGTCTTCGTGATCAGCGACCTTAGATATTACACCCTGTACCTCTCAATTAAGCTTTACCACTTTAGTTAATGAAATAAGTCAATCTAAAACACCTAGTTTTACTGACTTGTACTGTACAATTGTTTACTATTTGCTGTTTATTTACACTCTGTTAAATTCCCATTCTTGAAAGTTATAGCTTTCAGCCTTGTTTTATGCACAGTAACAATAAACTTCTCATGCTGAGTCATAACAAGTACCAATCTCTTCCAACTAACATCAAAACTATTTTCAATCTAGAATACATCATCATCATTACCACGATCAGAAAAGTATTTCCAAATAGCACAGTATCTTTAGTAGAGCAAACAGATCACTTATGTCCCACTTATCAGGTGGTAACTTTTTGATGGCGTTGAACATTAACATCTTTAATGGTTCTTTACCTTTATCCACATATCTGTTTTTGAAATTGAAAGATAATATTAACTCTAACTGGTCTGTAACTCCAACACAATTTCCTTTCAGACCATCCATCACAGTCTTCCACACTTCCTTCCTTGAAGCTTCAGTCTCTTCAAGTACTACTTTCTTGGCAACAGAAGTAGCATCCTTCATCTTCACTCTCCTATACTGCATTTGAGCATCTAAAGGTTCCTTCTTCCAATCTGATTGATCTGTACCAAGCGCAGCCTCATGTCTCTCCTCCGTAGACTTAGCTTGATCTTTCAATGCTTCAGCTTGCTGCTGTAATCTTTGTTTAGCTGCCTTAAATTGCTCTTCTAGTGTATCAAATTTAACAAAGTAACTCTCTTTTAAAGTATTACCTTTCTCCTTCCACCGAGATGACAGGACCCTGCAATGTTCCTCTTTAACTCGAGTATTACCCTTACACTCAGTTAATATCCTGTTCCTATCCACCTTGAATTCATCATTTAATCTTTGAACACCATCTTTGTATTCCTTTTCTAATAACTGCTCAACAATCTTAAATTTTCCTTCTAATATTGTACACTTTTCCTCTAAGGTTCCCTCTTCTTGGATCAATTTGTCTATCTTTAACTGATCCTTGTCACACCAAAAACCCATTTTTGGTAACAACACTTCTTGAGGTGCATGGTATGTTTCATCATGCACTGGACTTGTCATTGTCTCATAGGCTTTTGTAGACATTGCATTCTTACTAACACTTATTGATCTTCTTTCCATAGAACATAAGTTAGTTTTACTCCTAACTGACTCATCATTGATGATAATCTTTTGTGGTTCATCCACATTCAGTTTGGATATTTTCCCAACTGAGACTGAACAGTCTTCACAACAATTATCTGTTTGTACAGTGACTTCTTTCTTCTCACTTTGAACAGAAACATTCCTAGTTTCAGTTTTCACCATATCATCTGCTATATTAGCTTTCCTCTTTAAATTCAGTTTTGGTCTCTTGCTATCATCCAATACTGGCAATGCAATTCCAGTTGTAACTTCTCTTATTTCCTTAATCTCTATGAGATATACCTTTGCTCTATGTGGCTTGTATTTATCATCCACTTTTACCATAGTGTTAAACAATTCGTAAGACTCACAATCTCTGATAGCCAAAATAAAGTCTCTTAAGGCTATTCTTTTCTTTCTGTTTCTAATTGTTCTTGAACAGTCTGCCATGACTATAGATTTACAGACTAGATTCCAAAATAAGAAAGTATATTCACTACAATACTAAATTATCAGTATTAATATACCTCTACATAGGTACTACAATAACACAGTAACAAATCACCAATAATTCTAAAGATAATACACACAAGTAACCCTAAAATCAGTCACTTATAATAATCAGATCCACCTATGTCTAGACTAAGACATGTGTAGCTGAACACACTAATCCTCAATATACTTTGACCATCATATCTACAATGCTTAGATTCTAACACAGTAATCATACAAACTATTTGTAACTAATAACCAGGAGCAAAACACAGTGAATGATGATAATAATGAAGTACACCGCTGACACAACAACTATAAACAAACGAACAACAACCGACAGGTGGGGGGATAATACAAGAAAGTATATAGGTAGATAAAGAAAGTAATAAGAAAGTAATGAAGTAGTATAGATGTAAACTACCACACCTGCAAAACCAACAACAAAAACAATAGAGCTGTGAAATGAACTTATTTACAAGATAGTAGAAAATTAACGCAAGAAAACTACAAGTAAACATGACAAAAGAGACTAAATTATGTAACAATGATTACACAAACCAAACTATAACAGCTAACACCAATAAATGTCAAAGAATTCCACGGGCACTAGCTACCGAGTCTCTCCAAGACTCTGGAATTAATTTTACAAAAAAAAAAAAAACCTACAGAATAGATTAATACCAATTCCTTCTAATGAAGAACAAAGTATTAATAATATATAACCAAGTAACAGAAATATAAAACGCTAACACAACAACGAATACAAATGAATGACCATCAGGAATGTCAGTAGAATGGTATCTGAACAAAGAAGTGCAACAATGGCATAAACTGTGACTTATCTTAAGTATGTCTTGATTACAGTCTATGGTTCCACCGAGATAATGCAGATCTACAGCTGAAGGATATCTGTGTTGCTATGGTAGGCACTACAGCAAGCTTGTCTCACTGATGTTCAACTCGCGCAGATTCTGTACAAGATACAAAACAATGTAAATAACTACTCAAAAGTATTGCCATAAACATTAATCTAATAACCACATTTAGAACCACTTAAATATGATGTAGACTAACACTAATACTAATAGAAAATTACAAGAGATAAATAAATACCCATAAAATATCTAAGTCGATACTTAAAAGTAATGTAAGAATGAAAGGGAAAAATATAAATATAAGCTTCTATAGTCTCTATCAGATGACAGAAGAATAGTATGATAGAAGTATAACACCGAATAATTACAAAGGCTTAACAAAGAGTCGAATATAAATTAATAAACTGTAACAGATGATAGAAAAGACCTAGCAAATAAGCTTTACGATTAATAAACAAATAAAACTAATATATTACACTTAAACAAAAAACTCTTACGGTTGTAATTAGGCTAGATAATTAATCTATAATATTAATCTTAATATATAATTTACACTGCACCAAATATAAAGAAGAAACAAACACTCAGAACTTAACACACATGCACGAACACACAACACAGTAAAAAAGTCAGTTATACGAAAACTACTGATGAGTATTAACGAAACAAACGAAACAGGACAAATTACCGCACAACGAGAAAGAAAAAAAAATACTACGCACAACAATACACTAATCACACAGTTTCTAATACAAATTAATAAGAAATAATACGTATCTTTAATACATATGGTTCGTTGAACTTGACTGTAGACCGATGTTCCAGATGTGTTGTCCACTTCACTTCTTTTCCGATGGCTTGACGATGAAAATGACTGCACAGCACAACACACGTGAAGTACAAACAAGATCCTCTGATAAGTTTCAACGGGCCAGTACACCCCCGTCAAACACTTGAACGTTGAAAAAAGCAGGCTACTTCATGCAGATTCCGATGCGATGACTTGACCGAGTACACACATAAGCAAAGTTGACCTTGCACATGCCGATGTCTGTCGTAAACAGCACTTGCAGGACCGTGTAAATTGGGTCACAACATGACCGCTGTACGCTGATTGGCAGAAAGTTCACGTGCTTCGTGTTTACTTTTCTGGCTTGACTCAGGACTGTAATGTCCAGCTCTATGTGAAGAAATTACTATCTGTCTTTTATAACTCAATTACCTTGACTCCATAATAGAAATCAGATGTAGTGATGTTGATATCTGTTGTGAGCATATTATGACTATTGACAAATCTTTTAGATGAATTTCATTAGTGTCCAAACACTTCATTTACCGTCCAAAGAATTTCTGAAGTTTTACAGTACTTCAAGATTCCGGGGCGGGTTGATTGATTCTCCGCAATAGTCCTGGGTTCAGAAAATTGAGCCCCCTAAATCACTGGAAATATGTACTGAACTCCTTCTATAGTCCGAATATCCTGGGTATAACGCCCCGTAAGATTGGCCCACCAAATGTTAAAATCAATGGTGGTTATTTAGAAGACCGGTAGGTACGCGAATGAAATAACTTGACAGAAGTCTGGGTCACAGTTCCATACATATAATCTCAACAGCATAGTCCTGGACATCAGCAACAATAGTACAAATACTTGCATGGTTAGAATATGTAATACAGTCATCCTTACGTACTGGTAACAACTGCATTCAATGTAAGTGCGGCATTCCCCCTCGCACATAAATCTCTATCTCTGATCTATATTCAATGTAAGTGCGGCATTCCCACCTCGCACATATATCTCCGTGGTCCTACTTTCAATGTAAGTGCGGAATTCACTCCTCGCACATATATCTCTGTCCAAGTTCCTCCAGAACTTAACAGCGCGGGAAAACCCCAACGCGCTTACGTAGACCTCCTATTGGCGCGGGAAAGCACACAACGCGCATTCAAATAATAGCATATAATAGTCTTACCATAGACCTCCTACTGACACGGGAAAACGACGTGTCTTTTAATCCAAAATGCGGCATTCACTCCTCGCACAACATATAAATGGTCCTACCATAGACCTCCTCCTGACACACGGGAAAACGACGTGGTCATTTAATACATCTGTTTCCAAGCGCGGACAGAACACAACGCGCTGGTAAATAATAATATATAAAGGCCTTATTATAAATACACCTTACGCGGTACATCATCGCGTCATATTTAATATTTCATTATAATATCATAATCACAGACACTAATTCACATACTCTAGAAACACTGACCGTCTCCCACGACGGATGGCCACAGACTCCCCTTTAACAACTCAGTATTCTTCTCTGACACGTATGCTAACTTCATTCACTTCGCACGCTTTTCTCATGTCCTGTAAACCTCACTTCACACATGAACACCACTGAGTATTCTTCAACCATACTCTACGTGCTTCTAACAGTGAGCTTTTAAATGTCACATTCCAAGCTTGCATACTTCAATAATAATACACTCTAAACAGAGTTACTCTTTTCTCCACCCACACACATGCATATACACGTCATGTATCTCATGACCTTAACCTAATTACTAACAAACTTCAGGACCGTACACAAAAATCCTTAACACCTAACTCTAGCATAGAATATGACTTAACAATGTGCGAATGACAATAAGGGTTCGTGGTGTTGACAAATGTTCTTTTCTCACACTCATGTATGGCTGGAAGTCATCGACACCAACGACTGTGTACCTTTACTAAAGTTTAATTGGACGTACACACTCGACAGAACAGATAGTGACAAATCACAGGTTGGCATAATACATCATGGTACAGTGGATAGATGGTCTTGCAATGTTACATGGGCACTCATGCAGCATAATAGTATAATGGACTGTCAGTAGCCAAGCACTCAGTATCACCCATACATATATATCATCTGACTTCACTGACTGAGCACGTCAGCTTATAAATAATATTTCAGATGGCTTCTAGACCTAATCTCGTCTAGCGACGATTCTTTAACATAATGTTCAGCACATATTTTTCCATATAATAATATTGAACCGCTAGCAATGGGTTCTCATGTGTAGCAGTGATCTCTGGACTAATCAAGCGATAATACGGGCATCCCTTTTCTCTTCTTGAAAGTCACTACATGTTTTGGTTCCAAGATGGCTTCACTCGTGAGCTGTCACTCACGTTTGGATACAGATAATGAATCTGTCCTAAAGTTAGTCATTCATTAAACATTTCATTGCTCTGTAGATTTGATCATGAACAATTGACTGCATTCTACAGGATATAGTGCTGCTAGGAATCGAAGTCGTTTTCATCGAGTCAAATATATTCTCTTAGACATTCAAATCGTAACTATCGAAAATGGTGGCTTCGATCGAGAGTTCATAAGAGTATCTTTGATTACCTTGGTATCAGAATATATGTTCTGCCATTCCTTGGCAATACGAATAAACACTGGGGTAAAGCATACACGATAGGTCTAGACGACTATCACTTTCCCCACAAATACTGAGATCACTTTTTCCCGGCGACAAGCCGACATAGAAAACACACAGTCCCTATCAGGACGAAGCCAAATCACACCACACTCTAGCGACACATCCGCCGAATAGCCTTTGACCTCTCTAGAGACAACAGAACATATAGTTCGACTTAGATATGTAAAGATATACAGATATTAGACAGACTCGTCCTACTCAGACAAACAATACACATAAATTCAGGCCATAGATATTCTGAAGCAAGAACAATCTATTATTACCCAAACAACGAATAAATCGCAGTAAAATGGATTCATCCGCGGAGTTCGATCGAAGAGACGACACAACTTTCAAGGGAAGTAACTCAATAATGACTTTCCCTTAAGCACTATTTTTGTTTACAAAATATTTGCGAACATAACAAGTATACCAATGTATAATATTGTAAGATATCAAAGACTGCACGTAACAGTCTTACCACACCTCCCGGGAAAAAAAAAATGGAACATTTTTTTTTTTTTTGAAATACATCTAGGAGCAACGTACAATAGGCTCACAACGCATGAATAATGCGCAAATGAAAATATCAGGAATACCTATAACGCCTAATATGAGGCTAAGTCGACTTATGGAGCGACTGGTGAGAATGTGTCTCATAAACTGAGAGAAATTATTTCTCTACAAGTATATTTTTCCAGGAAGGTGTCATCAAAGTATAATACAATTCTGGCAATTACACAATGCCTAAAAAATTCATATCATCATTTCGTATTAGATATCTTAAATTTATGATTTATGAAGAAAAAATCATCAAAGCACAGCGGTGAATAAACATCAATGAACCGCTATGTAGTGATACAATCATTATATTATTAAATTACAAATGTGTATCTATCATGATATAGAAAAGGAACTACTATAGAACTAGACATATCAAGAAGTCTAAGCCCTAATAGTTATGTGGAATCATGTGGGCATCTTGACAGAATGTCTGCCATCACATTATCTGATCCACGAATAGCTCGCACAGAGAAATGAAAAGGTTGAAGAGCAATTGCATATCGAGTAGACCTCGAGCTCTTCAAATTCTTACTCTGTATAGCAGTAAGAGCTTTTTGGTCGGTTTCTACTATGAAATGTGCGCCTAGAAGGAATCTCTGTAGTTTGAGGATCGACCAAACCATAGCTAATAGCTCACGGTCTAAAACCGAATAATTCCTTTCTGCCGCATTAAGTTTTCTGGAAATATACATTACAGGATGCAGAGTTCCAGAGTACTCTTGCATTAGTGCCGCTCCAATCCCAGTGGATGAAGCGTCACTACGAAGAACGAATGTCTTATCTTTAGTGGGTAGCACTAAAATAGGTGGTGTTGAAAACAATGTTTTAATCTTATCCAGAGAGCATTGGCATTCCTGAGACCAGTGGACCACATTAGGCGAACCTTTCTTTAGAAGTGTTGAGAGAGGTGCCATGATAGAGGATAGATTCTGAATGAATCTGCCATAAAATTGAATAAGACCTAACAGACTTCTCACCTGTTTTTTAGTCTTAGGGATTGAGATGTTAAGTATCTTACTAGTATTATGGTCCTCTGTCTTTAGGAAACCATGACCAACTCGGTGGCCTAGGAAAGAAATTTCGCTAAAACCAATATAGGCTTTAGAGGGTTTCGCTGTCAGGTTGTGCTCACGCAAAGTAGACAGCAATTCATCTAACCCTGAATAGTGATCTTCCCAAGTATCGCTGAAAAGACAGATGTCGTCTAGATATGCAATGACATCTGACCGATAAGATAGGATTCGGCGCATCATGCGTACGAATGTAGCTGGTGCGTTCATAAGACCGAAAGGCATAAAATTCCATTGGAACAAACCTCTAGGTGTTGAAAAAGCCGTGAGAGGTTTGGCGCGTTCAGATAAAGGAACTTGCCAATATCCTTTAGACAAATCAAGTTTAGTGAAAAAATGAGATTTGGAGAGTCGAGTAAGTAGCTCTTCCAGTAAAGGCATAGGTTCGGCATCGAACTTCGTTACTTGATTCAATTTTCGATAGTCAACGCAAAGACGTATGTTATTGTCTTTTTTACGCACAATAACCATCGGCGAAGAATATGCAGAGGTGGATGGTTCGATTATTTTCAAATCTATCATCTCATCCAACTCTTTCTCGACCTGTGCTTGAAAATGTATAGGTATAGGATAAGGTCTAACCCTAATAGGAGTATGGTCAGTTAGAACAATGTCATGTTGAATGACATTCGTTTGTCCAGGGATGTCAGTGAGTACATCCTGAAATGTTTGCAACATAGTTGAAACTTGTCGCTGTTCTCCTAGAGACAAATCAGGAGAGACAGTAACGTTCTTCCATGATTCACTGGAATGAAGTGGGATCATTGGAAGAGGAAGATTTACATCTGAAAAACTTGTTTCCTCATCCTGTATCACGGACAGTGATGAGTAATGACCATGTTGTACTGGAGAATTGTCCGTTGCTTGGAAAATGGGTTGCAAATAATCCGGACGTTCATGGAATTCAGTAAGCATATTGATGTGGAAGGTTTTATGCTTCCCATCAATATCGACAATATAGTCGACATCGGAAATTTTCGATATTATATCGTACGGACCTTTCCAAGAAATAAGTAATCTGTTTTCCCTACAAGGTAGTAATACAAATGCTTTGTCACCAGGACAAAGTTGTCGTAAGCATCTCTTCTTATTGGCAAATTGCCTTGCCTTCTGTTTCGCAAATTCAGAAGAAGAAGTTGCTAATTTGCATGCTTCGATAATTTTTTGTCTCAACGCGATGACATATTCGTAGGATGACTTTGTGTCATCGTCAATATTGTCAGATGTTATGAGATCGTGAAGCAACGACATAGGGCCACGCGGACGCGCGCCAAAGACGAGTTCAAAGGGAGAAAATCCCGTATGTTCATTGGGTACCTCTCTGTAAGCGAAGAGGGCCGCAGGTAAAACTCTGTCCCAGTCTTGAGGATGATCCTCAGTTATCTTCCCCAGTAAGTTTTTAAGTGTTCTATTAAGGCGTTCGACCATACCATTAGACATTGGATGGTAGATACTACTTAAAGATCTATCTATCTGCAGAGTAGACATTACTTGAGACATGGTATCTGATATTAGTTGGGTGCCATGGTCTGACAATATCTCTCCGGGGAACCCCAGACGAGAAAATATAAGCCAAAGAGCATCTGCAATATCAGCAGTAGTAATGCTCTTCAGAGGAATAGCCTCTGACCAACGTGTGCACATATCAACACACGTCAAGATAAACTGATGTCCTCTGGCAGACTTGATCTTAAATGGACCAATAATGTCTATGGCCATTTTTTGAACGGCCGAATAGGAATGTCCGCCGCCTGAATGGGTGCAGCATGCCGTGGACCTTTGGATTTAACTTCCTGACATACTTTACAAGATCGACAATAAATCCGTATGTCCTTGTTTACCAATGGCCAAAAGAAAGCCGCAAGGACTCTTGACTTAGTACGGGAAAAACCCATGTGTCCAGCACACTGAGAGTCGTGAGCGTGCTGCAAAATTTTAACTCTCAAATTCTTGGGAACCAGGATTTGAGAATGACTTGACGTAATGGAGTCTTGAACCATACGTACAAGTACGCCATTCTTCTTTGTAATCCACGATTTACGACTTGTGTCTTTATTCGGATCACCTTTAGTTGCAAGAATGAAGAATTTCTTCAGAGTGGGATCATCTTCTTGCTGTTTTATAAACGAGTCACGAGAAATTACCAAGGGATTATCTTGGTTATGCACTTCATTATCTTCAGTAGATGAAGTTTGAGGCATATTAAGAGCCTGAGCTCTAGTGACTACAGCGTTAGCAATCTGCATGTTTTGCCTTTCCCACGTGGAAATTTGTTGCGGAGTGCCTTCCTTGACTCCATGAATGCGACCGATGATGAGGTCAGCGATCGGATTCGGAAGAAGACATGCGTGTACATCTCCTGTAAAGAAAGGAGTAGCAATCCTAATGATAGCAGTAGAGTATTTCTCTAATGTGCCGCCAAATGTTACACATTTGACTACTTGTCCAGTGGCACGGGAAGGATCTACGAGTGACTGCCTAACACCAATTGTGGTGCATCCAGAATCAAATAGCACAGAGACTGGATTGTTATTCACTAAACCCTTATGTAAGACAAGAGAACCTCTTCCATCATGCGCGACTGATGCCGGAAGAGCAGGAAGAGGATGGCCACAGCTTAAAGTAGACACTGTGGTTGGCTCAAATAACGTTTTGCATTGGGGGCACTGAGATGCTCTCCCAAAATCAAAAGCGGCACATGCCATATTACTAGCATCATTATTATCTTTACTCTGTTTATAGGCTTCATGGGACTCTTGTTGTGCAGAGTTTGCCTGAAAATGTGGTTTATGTCTTTTGTTTTGAGATCTACCTCGGTTATTATCACCTCTGTAGTTATTGTTACCTCTATTGTAACCCCTATTTGGGTTTGAGTCATAGTTCCCTTGGTTACCATTATCATATTCATTATAATGAGTATCTCTGTAATTATGATCTTGTTGACTCCAAGACGGATAACCCTGATAGTTTCTATAATTACTTCCTCTACGGAAATTCCTATAATTATGACCACCCCTGTGTCGAGAGCTATCAGGTCGTCTCCAGTTCTTTGAAGAAGAACCCTGAAATGATTGGTTACCTTGGTTTTGATAACTATTATGGTTACCTTTTTTATCAAATCTGTTTTGAGGTCCCTGAAATCTGTGTGAATAATTGGGATTGTATGGTGTTGCTGAAGCAACTGGCATACTCTCCTTAATCTTAGTGTTGCCAAAAGTCACGTCGGGGTGTGCAGTGACATATTGGGAACAATATTCTTCCATTTCTTTTAGAGATTTGGGTTTACGCTCATGTATAAATTCAAGGAAAGGTTTGTTCACACATGACATAATCTTATCTCTGAGCAACAAATCCATAAGTCCTTCATACGTTTTTTCTGTTTTGGAAAGCTCAATCCAACGATCAACTGTGAGACGTGCCTTTGCAGTGAATTCTGAGAATTCTACACCCGTCTCAGGTACCATCGTTTTAAATAAAAGGCGATAGCCTTCCTCACTTAGCTGATATTTTTTTATCAAAGCCGCCCTAATGACATCATAATTATCCTTATCTGCTTCTCCTACAAGGCATAATCTAGTCAAAGATTCACCTTTCAAGTTTTCTGATAATTGATTAGCGTATTGTGATTTATCCACATTATGTGTACGACAAGAACGTTCAAATCTATCCAGCCAGAATGTAATATCGTCACTGGACTGATTGAACGGTGGAACCTTAACCTTGTAAGTAGAAGGTTTACCATTACCACTAGATGCCTGATTAACATTACTCATACTTGTCAATCTCAATTTCTCCCACTCAAATTCATGTTCTCTTATTGCTTTTTTCTCTTCAGCATCTAATCTTTTTTGTTCAGCCTCCCTGTCTAATCTTTTTTGTTCAGCTTCCCTGTCTAATCTTTTTTGTTCAGCTTCACTGTCTAATCTTTTTTGTTCAGCTGCAGCTTCTCTTTCTAATTTTTTTTGTTCAGCTTCCCTGTCTAATCTTTTTTGTTCAGCTTCACTGTCTAATCTTTTTTGTTCAGCTTCACTGTCTAATCTTTTTTGTTCAGCTTCACTGTCTAATCTTTTTTGTTCAGCAGCAGCTTCTCTTTCTAATTTTTTTTGTTCAGCTTCAAATCTCCTTTGCTCTACCTGCATCTGCAATTTCTTTTGTTCAGCAGCAGCCTCAGCTTCTCTTTCTAATCTTTTCTCTTCTGCCATAGCTCTTCTCTCTTCTGCAGCTAATGCTTTGTCATATTGAGCAACTGACCATTGTTCTAATTGTTGACCAGTCTTATCAAGGGCTTTCCCTTGTATAATGAAGTATTCTAATGTAGACATGGTGTCTAACAATAATACTAATCACCTGAAATAATAATAATACCACAAGTTCTTAATGACTTGATTAATCAGTATACTATCCCAATATCTGTGGGTCACAAGCCTTAATAAGGTCTTGTATGACAGTAATAATAATCAGGTACTGGTTTATACCATAATCCAAGTGCAGTGCACAGGCAATAGTGTCTTATGAAATATACCTATATAAAACATATGTCAACCAACAGAATACATAAAGTACAAATAGGACTGACAATACAAGAACGTTTGCAGAAATCAAAATAAATCAAATAGGGAAATCAATGAAAATAATCACAGAATCTGCAAAGAATAACAACACAAATGACGTCACAGTATATGAATATAAATTGTGAATAGAACTGAAAGATAGAAAAGGGTAGACCAACAAATTACAAACAACTCAAACAAAACTAAAGAACAAAGAAATATTACAAAAATAACAATAATTACAGACTTCACAACTAACACAAATAGCAACTAGTTGTTGCAAGCAAATTTTCAATCAAGAAAATTGCACCTATAGAAAACGCCCACAACGGACCCTCTATGACGTGGGATATTCTGTTGTGAGGACTCCGCCCAACCTTAAACACAACCCGCTGACATAGAAACTAACATACTATACAAACAAATAACATGTAAACATAAATATATATAAATTATGTGTATGATAGTATGTGTTGCAAAATAGGCTCAGTTTTACAGTAATGGCAAAGTTATTTTTATGAAAATAAACAAACTGCCACTTTATTCAATTAAACATTCTGGCCTTAAATATTAAAGTTCATATATAGAAAACAAGAAGATCCATCGATGAAAATAGGACTTCTTAGTTCACAAATACTGTCTTCCTGTTAACATTGACAAGAATTGATCCAACTGTTCTGTGAAACTCTGTAATGTCTAATGTAAAAATGTCAACAACGCTGACCTACATACTGCATTCACTTGACAGGTCACGTGACGAAGTGTTGACAAAGAGCAAACCAATACTGCAAGTGTGTCGTATCAGCCACAGGAAACGGTCTGGTATCGGTAATCAGTTGACTTCTTAACTTCTGCGAGGTCAAACCCAGAAAGCTGGTCCACCAGTTGATAAAGTGTTTTTTTCTTGGAAGACAGACATCATCATCATCAGTTGATAAGATCTCTATAGTGTTGTCTGCTCCACTGTAGTGTATGGAATGTCAACTTGACCTACGCAGTGGTGTGTAGACATGGATTGAGTGTATAATGTGCGAATGACAATAAGGGTTCGTGGTGTTGACAAATGTTCTTTTCTCACACTCATGTATGGCTGGAAGTCATCGACACCAACGACTGTGTACCTTTACTAAAGTTTAATTGGACGTACACACTCGACAGCACAGATAGTGACAAATCACAGGTTGGCATAATACATCATGGTACAGTGGATAAATGGTCTTGCAATGTTACATGGGCACTCATGCAGCATAATAGTATAATGGACTGTCAGTAGCCAAGCACTCAGTATCGCCCATACATATATATCATCTGACTTCACTGACTGAGCACGTCAGCTTATAAATAATATTTCAGATGGCTTCTAGACCTAATCTCGTCTAGCGACGATTCTTTAACATAATGTTCAGCACATATTTTTCCATATAATAATATTGAACCGCTAATAAAGGGTTCTCATGTGTAGCAGTGATCTCTGGACTAATCAAGCGATAATACGGGCATCCCTTTTCTCTTCTTGAAAGTCACTACATGTTTTGTTCCAAGATGGCTTCACTCGTGAGCTGTCACTCACGTTTGGATACAGATAATGAATCTGTCCTAAAGTTAGTCATTCATTAAACTTTCATTGCTCTGTAGATTTGATCATGAACAATTGACTGCATTCTACAGGATATAGTGCTGCTAGGAATCGAAGTCGTTTTCATCGAGTCAAATATATTCTCTTAGACATGCAAATCGTACCTATCGAAAATGGTGGCTTCGTACGAGAGTTCATAAGAGTATCTTTGATTACCTTGGTATCAGAATTATAGTTCTGCCATTCCTTGGCAATACGAATAAACACTGGGGTAAAGCATACACGATAGGTCTAGACGACTATCACTTTCCCCACAAAAACTGAGATCACTTTTTCCCGGCGACAAGCCGACATAGAAAACACAGTCCATTCAGGACGAAGCCAAATCACACCACCCTCTAGCGGCACATCCGCCGAATAGCCTTTGACCTCTCTAGAGACAACAGAACATATAGTTCGACTTAGATATGTAAAGATATACAGATATAAGACAAACTCGTCCTACTCAGACAAACAATACACATAAATTCAGGCCATAGATATTCTGAAGCAAGAACAATCTATTACTACCCAAACAACGAATAAATCGCAGTAAAATGGATTCATCCGCGGAGTTCGATCGAAGAGACGGCACAACTTTCAAGGGAAGTAACTCAATAATGACTTTCCCTTAAGCACTAAAAAATTACCTATTTTGTTTACAAAATATTTGCGAACATAACACGTATACTAATGTATAATATTGTAAGATATCAAAGACTGCACGTAACACACCTGCCGTTGTTAGAGACTATAATAGCGATGCTCTCGGCTGTATGATAAATAAACCTCGGTCCAGCTGAAGCATAGGGACTTCACTGCCAGAGACCATAAGTCTGACCCTTAAGCTAGGTCCTGTTGCCGTGGGTAATTTTGCACATGGGCAAATTTACGCTTCCCACTATTCTTGCCGGGACTCGCTGAAATTAAAAGAAGATGCGTCTATTGTATAACAATTCCAACCTAACGCATCTCTAACCTAACTCCCCTTCACTCGTCATTCACAACAATACAAAAAATAATATTGCCCACGTGGCTCACTCGTCATGTACAACAATACAAAAATTAATATTACCCACGTGGCACTTAAATCTCTCTCCTTCTCTCGTTCTTCACACAATACATAAAATACCACTATCCCACGTGGACTCTTCATCCCCCCTCCTTCTACTAAAATCTGCCAGGTAAAATAAACAAAACCTCCCGACACCGTCTGACACGTTACATGGCCGTTACGCATGGCCGATCACATGTTCAAACTTGACAAAAATAGTGAAATCCTTTTTAACATTTACACATGAGGTTTCCCGGCTTGCTCCAAAATTAAATTAAATCTCGCTATAGGAATAGTTTCCTTCCCTAAGCAGTATAATTCACTTACAACGTAAATCTGAACCCTCCGACCATATTTCTCACATTTTTCAGGCTCAGAAAAATTAACGAACACACCAGGGATTTCCCCATAAATTACATTAGTAAATACACAGAAATAAATGGTGGTTTTACATAACATTCTACAAATATGGGCACACGTGTTCCTCACAACTTCACACACTCCTATCTATTGCCAAAATCATAGAAAGAATAAGCACACTGTTGCAGTTACGTCGTTCTTTAAAAATGATAATGGATGGCACTATCGTTTATTTTAAAACTGAAAAGTTAAACTTTATCTACGGGCGAATTTCTGAAAAACCCACTAATAAGTAAAACGAATTAATAAAATGTTACATACCAAATTTATCGCGGTTTTCCCCCGCAAAAATGGAGACGATAAAATACGTAGTCTGACGGCTGGCACTTATTTTTCATAGAGACCGAATCCCCGTTTTCTGTCTCATTATATACAAGAGAAAACACCCACGCGAATTCCCGTCCTACGCAAATCCCGGACCAATGGGAGCGCTAGAAAAATCAATACTATCAACCCACGCAAAATCCCGCGTGCTTAAAATTGCGTCACGTTACCTGACGGCCGCGTGCTTCCGGCTGCGTGCTTCCGGACTCGTCATATCGCGTGCCGGAAATGGCGATGTTTTTCGTAAACAACGAAATCTACAGGAATCGCGAAAAATCATAAGAAAGTAAAACTGGCCGAGTGAAAAATAAATCTACCGTCGTAAAACGAACCCATTAAATTTTCCTACTCAAAAATACCGAACGCGATATATTCACACGAGAAGAAACAAGGCAAACCCATATACTTACAAAGAGAAGAGAAATGGTGAAACTCAAAACAGAATCGGGCCTGATGAAAGTCAGAATTACAGTGTAGCATCACATATATAACTTTATAGGAATCGGGTGTAAATAATATTACCGGCATGGGGGTGAAGATTTCCCAATATTTGATTATAACGTTAGCAGAGTAAATATGCTAGGTATTTGTGTGCGTTATTTAAGTGTTATTTAAGTGTGTGTAGATTACCTGCGGGCTATTTTGGGTAATGCTGTTGAATAAGAGAGAGGGAATTTAACAGTTCTGATAGAGCATAGGTAATTGTATATTTTCTACGTGTGGGTAAATCATACATTTTGAAGTCAGCAGTTATGGGTCTAGATGGGATTTAATTAGTCCTAAAATAGATATATATTTGTAGTGGTGAAATTCATGGAGACGGGAGGTTATTCTCTCTAGAGAAGTCTAGTTTATTTTGGTTTAGCGAGGACTCACCTCGATCACTGTTAAATAAGTAGGGCCAGGAATTTTACCGGCGACAGGTTTCGTTCAGTGGTTGAAATGTTGTGACGGCTGACTGGGAAGCCGGCACATAAGAGATTAAGTCAGCTGAGTCTGCAGATAGGTGTTTTCTGACAGGACAGTATTTAAGGGGAAGTGGGGTAGGAATAGTGTTTAGCACTGGCGCGGAAATAGAGCAAGGGAGCTGTATTGATTAAAGGGAGAGGTATTGAATTATGGGAGTTAAGTGTTAAAGATTTGGGAGTTAAGTGTTAAAGATATGAAAAATTTGATGTGTGGTATATCTGTTGTTATTGTTTGTTCCACAGCAAATATTTTCACGGCTGGCAGCTAGGGCGTCAGTTTTGTCCTATAGCTTGCCAGAAGTCGTCGGCCTTCTCAGGAGAAGAAGAGTCGAGGCAGAGCCAGAAGAGAAAGAGGAGTGGTGACGCGGCGGTCACCGGCGCAAATTCTGTTTTGCACCAGAGAGAAAACGAACAGGTCGTTGGAAGCGAAGCCTTCTTCCGAAAGAACGGATTTCGTAACAAAATCCTGAGCGCTACGCTCATATACGCACACACTGAACCTAGGCACAGGGCCTAGAGGTGTCATGAAATTTGGTAATAACAACACCGACGGCCCTAAACCCAAAGAGGGGTAACCGGGCATATGAATTAAGATACGTATTTTTGTGCAGCAGAGGTAGTCCAAGTCAAGTATCCAGTCTACCAACCCAAGTCAGCAGCTTCAACAGGCGGTTAGAGGAAAGAGGGTCAAAATACCTCTTAACTGCACGAGAGAGAGAGAGGGAGAGTAGTGGAGGAGACTCTTAGTAGAAACCAGGAGTATCTTACAGACACTGAACATAGATAGAATTCAGCAATTCGTCAGTTAGTTTGTGTAGGAGGTGATAACACCAGTTCTTTTCCGGTGGACAAAGTGTTAGCTAGTGAAGGGTAATTTGCCTAAAGAGGAGAAGCTGTGTAGGCCCTTCAAGTTAGTGACGTCTGCAGACAGACAGACAGTAGGATTTAGATTGTGGTTACAGAATATCAGGTTGATTAGGAGTAAGGTGGATCTGATGTTAGAGATCCCACTTAACAGGTTGTTGTATTTCTTACCTTTCTTCCTTACAGGTGGAGGGGAGGACGACATTGTGGGGTTATCTTACGTAATCACTGTTATTGATTGTTATGTTCTTTCCAGGTGTGCGAACTCGCACGCTATTTGATTTTGTATGTAATCTGAATTTTGTTGTGTAAATAAAAACTATTTAAACTTTAGTCTGGATCAGTCACTTTCGTTAAACTATACGTTGTCTGTATAGTGGTGCCTGTGGTATTTAGTTAAACCTTATCCCGTCTTGGTAGTTAGAGGTGTTGAGGTTATAGCAACACAATACGTCGCAAGTGGCAAGGGCGAGTCAATCTAGGTTCTCGCCCCTTGACGCCAATAGCCTCATCTTCCACAGCCACTGTCATTTTCTTCTAAATCTATCTTCTTAGACTTTCTTCTCACTAGTGTCCTGTCACTATATGTAGGCAGCCTCTAGTCTTAAATCCACTTCGTGACAGTAGCCCAAGATGTGTTTGGAAGTCGCACACAATAAGTACAAACATCACCCACAAGTAGCCCAAAAAACTTTAGATTTTCAGCATATTTTGATTTTCGGGTGTTTGGATTCAAGGATACGGACCTGCATGACATGAACATAGCAAACTGACATAATATTATAACTGTCGCATTCCTAATAATTAACTACAGAAATATACAAAAGTTACTAATATGCACTTAGACATGACTCTATATGCACTCATCTGTGCTGGTTCTCCATCTAGATTTGCATTTAACCAATCCACAGCAATCAATGATAATCAGTAATTCGTTTGACCATCATCAACTTTCTTGAGACAGAAATGATGTAATAACATGATAAACCTGACTTCGGCTTTATAAGATGTTCATCAGTTTAAGAGCATGACAGATGTGGCTATAGGAGATTAAAAAAATCAAAGATGACATTCAGAACTATGACAAAGGAGTTTAGCATCCTTACGTTTCAATAGCGAGAAGTTGTCAATTGGTCCAGGATGTACTGATTGGTCTCCTACACTGTAAGAATCCCATTGGTCAAAGCCCACATACTTTTTCCACTGTTTGAACCACCTTATATCAAGCAGGTACCTGAAACAAGAAATGATAATGCAGAAAAACCTAATCTCACATTACTACAACTTGCTACAAACCTCTATGCCACTTTAAATCTTAGCTGAGCAAAACTTGAAATAACTTTGTCACCTTTTGGTTTGGCTTGGTTTGGTTTTAAGAACCATTTTCATCGCACATGGACAACTCCATAAGTGCTCCATCTCCTCCCTTAGATCACAAAAAGGAGGATCTCAGCACAGTGTACAAATTCCGTAGCACTGGAGAGGATCCCAATGTGTGTATACAGGAATCCCACATTCTATAAATATTTTTGTGGTGGGTAGGTTTACTCATTTTTAAATTTTGCCAGGGCAGTGGCCATACAGTTACAATTTCCAACTGCCAAGGGATTTTTAATGTGCACAGCTTGCACAAAGGAAGGCTAGGCATCCTATCTCATTACCCAGGAGACCAGGGGGGAGTATGACATTAGGACCACTGGTTTTGAAAAAAATTTCCATAAATTATACTCCATCTACAGGGAATCGAACCCGGTACCTTTAGAATTTGAGGCAGATGCCATTCCTCTTAGCCACTCCGACCCCAACTCACACAACGTAGTTACTGATCTGGAATCTTCATGATAAAAGAAATACACAGTGACCTAAATGTTCACTCTGTCACATATGTTTTTACTTTGCCACATGATGAATCTCAGGCATGTTGTGCAAGGTGACTAATATGAGATTGTTCATGAGACTGGCAACCTCATCATATATTAAAAATTTCCACAGAAACCATCACTGCAAGAGCATGTGACTGCTTGGTGCAGATGTCTTACAAAGAGGACAGCTACAGTGTTAGTTCCACGCTCTGCAAGGTATGCAAAGGAAAATGATGATGACGCAATGAATGCAGCTCGCAATGAATTTTTCATACGATGAATGCATCATGCAATAAACGTAACTTGCTGTAAACTTGTCATGCATGCTATGAACTGAGTGCTATGAATCTGTATGTGATGAACTGAACAGGACGCAAGTATGTCCTGATATGTCGTCCAGTTTTCTTTATTTCAACCTACTGTTAGCCCTGCCAGAAGACTACACACAGTGTCCACATGTCAGATACACATCCACTCACCTGTGTCAATATAGACCATCCCATTGAATAAATAACTTGCCCTAACAACATTAGGTTCATATAAAATACAGTGGGTTATGTGTTCGATGTCACCCAAACAAGCAGCCCATGTCGTTAGGGTTTAGAGTTAGGTTTATGATTACTAAACCAAACCAGAACCCCTTATTACTGCGTCTCTGAATTCTTTTTTAAGGCTGTATTGAAAGTTCGTCTGCTCTTGACTTCAACCAAATATTACATTAAACAGCACCTCTCAATAAATAAAATGAAAATACCTTCCACAACAGAAATGCAACTGACACATTAAAAACTAACAATTTTATGTCACGCGCTACATAAAAACGAACAATGTTATGTCCCGTGCTAACAGTACAATGACTACTACACTCTCTGAACAATGTTCAGTCTTAGTTGCTTGGATACCTTCATATGTTGGCATAGAAGGAAATGAAAAGGCAGATAAAGGGGCCAAGAAAGGTAGATCTGATAAAAATCTAATAAATGTAGGGACGAGTAAATCAGAGATTAAGAGCCTAATTAAAGATTTAATAACAGATGAATGGAAAGCAGAGTGGGATAAAAATCTGAAAGGAAGACATGCACATAAGATGTTCAAGGCTCCAACAAGAAAATGTCAGATATCTAGGGAATTGAAAATTCCCAGTAATAAGAAACTTCTCAGACTACAGCTGGGAAAAGGCTATTTCAGAATAGAAGAACCTTACTGTGCAGGATGTCTTCAAGACAATAATATATACTACTCGTCAAAAGTCAAGGGCCACCCTATTATTTTCAATACACTTTTATATAAGCGCATAGAATGATTAAATGAAGTTTTTAGTAAAAATGGGTGCAATATCTTACTCTGACAGTCCTCTATGCATGTTAAGCATAAAAACAACTCACCGACAACCATGGTGATCACGTGCAATTTGATTTGCTGACCATAAATTCACATTTTTAATCTGTTTTTTCAAACTTCCGTACAACCAAACAGGTGAAGTAATCATGCTGATTGACATTCCACGTGCAATGGCGACTTATCGTGAACAGAGTTCACTCTTAATTTGTTTTACTATCAGCAGACTTAGGGTAGTTTCATCACTTGCAAAAACCATGCCACCGAGAAGAAGTCTTGACACCTTACAAAGAATGAGGGCTATAGCGTGGGTTGAAAGTGGTTTATCTGTCCGTGAGGTTGCTAGACGGCTTGCAGTGTAACACTCTACTATCCAAAGAATTTTGGAGAGATTTCAGGCCTTCGCCATCGAACAGTGACTTGTTCCACTCTAAGATGTCAGCTGAGACAAACTGTAAACGTTAATGTCAGTCAAAGCACCATTCGCAGACGTTTACATGAATATGGACTGGCTGCTCAATGTCCTGCAGTCAGAATCCCTCTTACTCCTGCTCATCGCAGAGCCCGTGTTGCTTGGTGTCGCGAGCACATCCGATGGACAAGGCAACAATGGAGTCAAGTTCTCTTCACTGATGAATCTCGCTTCACTGTGTCATTCAATGATGGCAGGATTCGAGTTTGGAGACGACCAGGAGAGCGATTTACTGATGACACAATTCGAGAGGTGGATCGTTATGGTAGGGGTTGTGTCATGTCTGGGGAGGCTTCTACAGACACGGCAGGACCCCACTCTACATCATCCAAGGCAACTTAACTGGCCCAAGATACCAGAACGAAATCTTGAGACCAATTGTTCAGCCTGCTCTGGAGGCCATAGGTGGTAATGCCATCCTCCAAGATGATAACGCTCGATCCCATCGAGCTCGTGTGGTGAATGAGTTTATTCAGCAACATGGGATCATCAGGATGGCGTGGCCAGCTCATTCACCTGACCTTTCTCCGATTGAGCACTTCTGGGATGTCCTTGGTCGAAGATTGTCAACAAATCACCCCCTGCCAATGGATGTTGCACAGCTGACTGCATTTCTGCTTCAGGGATGGCAAGCTGTTCCTCAGGATACTCTTCGGACCCTTGTGGACTCGATGCGTCTACATTGTCTTGAATGCCTTGCTGCAAACGGTGGTCATACCCGATTTTGAAATGTCTATTTGTCCAATATCTATTGTGTGACTTTTGAAAAGGTGGGTGACACACTTCACAGCTTCATTGCGTTTGAATGTGTGTTTCCATTTCTTTACGTGACATGTCAATTTGGTATTCAATAAATGCCGTTTTGACTGATACCAATTACGTTTATATCAGATTTGTTTTATGGTTTCTACCAAGGTTTTTCTAAGTGGCCCTTGACTTTTGACGAGTAGTATAGAACATTTCTTGTTAAAATGTCAGAGGTATGAACAAATGAGAATACCAATATTAGATTATTTGCAAACATCCAACTTACCTATAAATGTGGAAGAGGTGTTAAGAATAGACAGACCTAGGGAACTGCACAATATAGTCAAACAATATTTAACACGAACAAAGGTTAATATATTGTTGTTGGGAATGTGAAGGTATGATGCTGTTCTTACAATGCATATGACTTTTAACAGATGAAAGTCAATTAAATATCTGGGACCTCAAGACGCAGCAGTAGAGACCGCAGTCAGCGACTCATAGCTTGACTGCCTGCGTCAGGACCAGCGAACCAGAGCTGGTCAAGACCGCACTCCACCTCCACGTGGTGGTCCTGGAAACAGTCTGCAGCTGTGCAGTCTGGCTGAGCGAGTTGGATCGAAATGGGAAGGCAAACCCGGTCCTAAAAAATGCCGTGCAGAAGTCGGATGTGTCGACCGAAAGGTGCAGATATCACAGCTTAGGCGTAAACAGACACAACGCAACCACCGTCCTTTTCAGGACGAACGAAGAAGAAGAATAATTAAATATCTGTTAAAGTCAGTTATATAACTGGAACCACTAGGCCAGAGGTTTTCAAATTGTGCGTTGCAGCTCGTAGGGGCATTGCGGCCCTTGGCTAAGGGCGTCTCGGTGGCTTGGGAAAAGTGTTGGGCTCGATATTATGAGCCAAGGTCCATCAATAAATATAGATCTTCGTAGGACGACATGTTTGCGCCGAGGTATTATTACATGTGCCATTAGGTACAAGAAGTTATTGACAAATGCACCATAAAACTCCAGAGCAGGTCTATGTTACAAACAGCTGATCACTAATAAAAATATGCACATTCAGAAGTCATTAATATCTTTTTTGGGTACAATTGCTTAGGCCTATATATAATATATAGTATAGAGAGGAGCCGCCGTGATTTATGCACAGGTCAAGGGAGCCGCGGACCAAAAAAGTTTGCACTAGGCCTTTACACCCCTCCACTTTAACATTATTCTTGTTCAGAGTTTCTTCTTGATTTTATTTTTTTTTAACGTAGGCCTATAGGCTAAGCATAACTGTGATTGTCCCTATTTACAATGATTTGACAAATGTGATGCCACTTTCTCATATCGGCAGTCATTCATATTATTTGGAATTGAAAACAATATATATCCTAATTATAACCCATCAGAGGTTGAACGGGATATTTTCCTTCATTAAATTTAAAAAAAAAAAACAAACATAGCCTAATAACGGCGAAAACTGCGCACGTCAACTTTCACTTCTAGTTTTAGTCAGATTTTTTCTTTTAACGTTGAGATAACACTAATTCCGTTAACATCTTACATGCACAACTTGTTTAATATTTGTTTACCATGATTCTCCCTTTTTTAGACTTAAAGATAGATACTCCTGGATGATTTTCTTCTGAGTTGCCAAATCCGGTGGTCCACCTTCCGCCATTTTGTAATTTTTCGCGTAGGAAGTTGCGTCAAAATTTTTCTTCTTCTCCTTTGATCAGGGTTAAGCGGTTGTGTTATTAGAACCACTATTTGCACAAGTCTGGAAAACGGGGACAACACCATCAGAGTGGAACAAAGGAATAATTTTCAAATTGCCCAAGAAGGGAGATCTTGCAGACTGCAATAATTGGAGAGGAATCACTCTTCTCTCAGTTCCCAGCAAAATACTAGGCAGGATAATTATACACAGAATTTCAAAAGCAGTAGACCACAAACTGAGGAAAGAACAAGCAGGATTTAGAAAGAACAGATGTGTAGATCATTTATTCACTCTCAGGAGCATTATAGAGCAGTGCTCAGAATGGCAAAGACAGCTGTATATTAATTTCGTTGATTTTGAAAAGGCTTTTGACAGCATACATAGGGACAGTTTATGGAAAATACTGAGGGCTTATGGAATTCCAAGCGTGTCAATCATAAAAAGCCTCTATGCCAACTTTACGTGTAGTGTTGGGCAGAACAACCTAACCTTTGAGGTGAAGACAGGAGTACGACAGGGATGCCCCTTATCAACCACTCTATTTTTAACAGTCATAGACTGGGTGATGCGCCAGACAACAGAGGGCAATCCAAGAGGAATAAGATGGACTACATTTTCTACATTGGAAGACCTGGAATATGCAGATGACATTGCACTGCTAGCACATTTACATCAACACATCCAGGAAAAAACGGATAGACTTAATAAGTTTAGCCAGCAGGTGGGCTTGAACATCAATTTAAAGAAGTCAGAGGTCATGACGCTCAATGTGAGCAACCCTGAGCCCATATCAGTAAGGAATCAGCAACTGGTACAGACAGACACCTTCACATACCTAGGATGCATAGTAACACCAGAAGGCGGGGCAGGCAAAGACATCAACATCAGAATGAATAAGGCAAGAACAGCCTTTTTTAGCCTAAACAACATCTGGATGTCCTCTCAATACAGTACAAGCACAAAATTAAGATTATATCAGAGCTGTGTGCTTTCTGTGCTTCTCTATGGTGCGGAATGCTGGAGAGTTACAGATAAGGAAATGTCGAAATTGTCCTCTTTTCACACAACATGCCTAAGAAAAATTCTCCGAATCTTTTGGCCGAATACCATCACCAACCAAGATCTGCTTACTCGGAGCAAGCAAGAGGACATGCACACCATCATAGCTGGCAGACGCTGGAGCTGGGTTGGCCATGTCCTCAGAAGAGACCCCGATGCCATCACAAGAACAGCTATGCTTTGGACCCCTGAAGGAAAACGAAAGAGAGGCCGACCAAAAACAACCTGGCGGAGGACTGTGGAGGCTGAGATGCAAAGAATGAACCAGAGTTGGGGCACTGTACGAAGGATGGCCACCGACCGAGCAAAGTGGAATCAATTTGTTGTTGCCCTACAAGACGCCACTAGGCGTGATGGCCACTGACTGCTTTGACGGTCGGCGGCTAAGGATCAGAGAAGAAGAAAAAAAAGCGGTTATGAAGGCTCTTTGTTGTTAATTAAAATAATTAACATTAATTTTTTTTTATCAGCTCATGTTGCACAAAGGATTTGTGGTACTATCACTGTAACACGAACAGCAAATTAAATATATATGTAGGCCTATATTCAAAACGTATTAAAAGATAAAACACACTTGTCATACAGAAGATGCTTGGGTGTTCCTAGTTACTATTAATATTGTTTTTATTTATTTATAAAAAATACTCTGTTTGACTTGAAGAGAAATATTCAAGCATTTTTATTAAATGAAGAGTTGCTACAGAAGAAATGTAGTAGACTTTGAGCTAAAGAAAATATATCATACAAGAAAAAGAGATTAACACGATAAGTTAAATAAATAGTAAACAAATGTAACAAATCTAATTTAAACACGTATCTGCTTTATCGTTCCATCTGACGGTTTTAGGTGAATACGCAAACATCTGATGCAGGGGTTCTAACATTTGTTTGTGCTATAGATCCATTTGATTGTTAGGTAAAGTGTACGAGCCCCTTCTTAGAAAAACATGTACATAAACGCATTATTTACAACTGTTACATTTAGGTTATGCACACAGATCCCCTAGAATTCATTCACAGAATGGACAGGCCAAGAAACCCTGATCTGGTGGAAGCCCCAGGACCATGTGGCTATTTGCACTAATTGGAAAGGCGGAATGTTACCATGATCAGGTATCAGCAATCAACATCATTAGCTGGAATTAGCAGCACTGTATATCTTGATTGTAACGCGCCAGATGTTGAACGAGATATTTTTCTTCATAAGTCCAAAAAAAACAAAACAAAAACTTCATGGGCTTGTCTGTCTGACTGTATATTTCTTGAAGGCTTCAGATATCTCCAGTGTTCATTATTTCCTTGGTTTTCTTCGCGTTCAAGAAAAGTGACACCGTTTTGTCTGTTTTCATTCTGAATCATCATCATCAGGTGTCATCTCCACATCGAAGGTCGGCTGCAATGGATCTCCAACGTCTTCTGTCTCTTGTCTTGATGGTGCCTCTGATAGACGCCTGTCCATCTCTTGGCAAGAGTAGCGCTGTCTTCCTCTTGCAGTTTTGCCTCCAACTTGTCCTTCTATTATGGTCTTCAAACAGGTGTTATGTCTTTTTAAACGGCCAAACATGTCGGATCCAAACCTCAGAAATGAGGTATTTGAGAAAGGTGGTTGAAGTAACAAAAAGAGACATGGTCCGCAACCAGATGATACCTCAAGGCCTAAAAACGAACCCCTGCAGACCCAAGAAGAACAGTCCCAAATAAGGTGGTTTGGCCATGTCTGCAGAATGGGAGAAGATCGGCTGCCACGGCAGGTATGGGAGGCTAAGAGCCATGGATCCAGACCTCCAGGGCGACGTAGAGTTCGGTGGGAGGACAACATTAGACAATCTCTGAAGGATCGAGTATTACAGTGGAACCAGGCCAGGAGGAAGATAGCCGATAGGATAGTATGGCGCTCTCTCTCTTCCAAACCTCTACACCTCACAATAGAAGGGCAACGACTAAGTACGTAAGTACGTTCATGGCCAAAATATGTTATCTAATGTTTATCTCCTTCATTAATTATCATTTCATTCCTAGGTTTTCTATGACCTCTTTATTTGTTTTCTTCTCTTTCCCCGAGAAACCCCTCCCCCCTCCCATTTTCTATATATCCACATCTCAAAATTCTGAATATAGATTTCTAAACCATTCCAGATGTTGAATCTGGAGATTTTCCTAGAAGAAATGGTGAGTCAGCAATCCAGACTCCCTACGTCATTCTCAAAGCTACATTATAAGCGTCCTTAACATAAGACCTTCTTCCAATTTGGATGGCCGAAAAATACCATAAACCGTAGTTTACCACACAAGGAAAGGAAACCCGAGGCCTGTAAACAGTAAATAAATATTAGACAAACATAAAGGTATGTTTTCAGGCACTCGTAAGAAATAAAGAAGTAGAACACTAGACAACAGAAAAACAACAGACGTGAGTGGCTTACCCAGGACTCGAACCCAGGACCTTCCGTGCGACAACCCCGCCTAGCTATGCAAGCGAATCACACTATCCTCCCTGCCATCTAGGCATCACCAAAAAAATGATGCTTCGATGACGGGTCATTTGTGCGACCCGCAAGACATAACACCGGAAATTTACCATGGGCAGTCCAGCCTATTAATGACGCAATCACTTCTATTGTTCCCCTTATTATACAGTATAGGTCAGACTAAACAAGACAAAGACCTTAATACTGTGTCTAGTAAATGATAGCAGACTAAGAACAGTAAGTACAGGCTGTACTCCAATGTCTTCTGCTTTCTGTATCTTGTCTTGATGGTGCACTCTAACAGACTCTTTCCTGTACATCTCTTGGTGTTATTTCACACTTATAGCGCTGTCATCCTCTTGGACGTTTGTCTTCAGCTCTCCTTTCTATTATGGTCTTCACTAAGTGTGACGGATGAAAATTGAAGTCCCTTAATTGATGAATGATAATGGTAGTACCCTGGAATAGCATCAGTACCCCTGAATATTGTTGTAATTTTATCGTCAACGTGGAATCCTACCACGCGTGCAAATTAGAATGCCCATTTCCACGTGGATTTTCACCACAAGGGCTAATTAATATGTAAACAGTTATCATGCGAGGATCCAGGAGTTTCGTTGTGTCTTAGGTTTAGTTAACCACGCTTACCGCCTTACCTTTAGAGCGATTAGAATCAGCTACCCCCTACACCTTACTGTCATCCCGTCTAGTAGGAGTGGCCAAAGTTCATCGGGAGAGCGGTCAGTATCAAAAGACTGTGGTGGTCCCAGAAGAACGAAGCAGTTTTTCACATCTACGGTTTACTCGTTTAAATTTCTGCCGGACCGAGAGATACAGGGGGAAATCGAACGAAGGAGAGACGGAGAAAGTCTAGCGGCAAAACAGAAAAGTTCCCTTATTTCAAATAAGGTGTGAATCTTCGCATGTCGCTATCACTTTTCATTTCATTAACTATATATTGGCATCGCCGAAAATGCAGTTTATCATTCGTTGCCCAGAGATTGGAAGGAGTATTAGCTTATATTAGAATCTTACAAGATTTCTTTGGAGTTCTTTTATATTGGAGTGAATTCATTCTGGTGCTACGGTAATATATTAGTCTTGAGATTCAGTAGTTTAGTTCCTTCATTTATTTCACTGGATTTTTGTGTTAATTTAAACCTATTAAATAACCCCATCGCAAAGTTTTCCAGTCGCAAATTAAATAATATAACTATCCGTTATTTCCCGAGAAATAGATGTGCAACATAATTTTTAAACGCTAGGCGAGCGAAATTGTTTAAGAACCATAATTTTGAGTAATTAACTGTTCAAAGCTAGTGTTAAAAAACAAACGATACATTAGTTAGTCACTCGTGTAGTCTTTAAATATAAATAATTTAATACCGGAGTGATTTTACAGATCTTACCGATTACCGCGGGTGTTAGAAATAATTATAGTAGTATTACCTGTTTTATATATTCTCTTTATACAGGTGATCAGACCTTGCGACCCAACGGTTTTATTATATAGAGTCATGTTCAGATGGCTTATGGCATCCCAGTATTGTTCCAAACATAATAACATTGACTATACCAAAATCTGACTGTCGGAGACCCTTATAAGTCCACCTTCTAAACCCAGTAGAGCGGTTAAATAACCAGAACGGTCAATTGTTCACTTGTGTTAAAAATTTAACTGGAACGGGACAATGCCAGATATATTATATTAAATCATATAAAGTTCCCTGGCCTGATGAGGCAGAACTGACAGCACGAAATCTATTTAATCAAAACCCATATGACAGTAAAAACAGTGTTCCTAACACCAACTATACAGAGAACAGTTTCAGCTATTCATTCAGAGAACAGCCGGGTGGTGACATTCTGCTGTTGGAGATATTTCCCAGTCATTACGACAGAATCTTAGAAAAAACAAACTTATTCCCAATTAAATACCTGCAGTCTGACGGAAAATCCTTGCCATGAAAAATTATAATCAACACACCATTTCAGCGAACTATCTGAGCGATATTAGCAGTGGCTATACGGAGTTTTCTGGGGCTGGACTGGACAAAATAACAGGACATCTAATAGTCTTTGTTTAAGAAATGTGTGCGATTTAATTCTATGGACGTATGCAGCCGACTGAGGGGTAAGTCTGAATGGATGTGAGCGCTCACTGCATGAATGTAGAGCGTGGAAACTGAACGAAATAATTTAGTGTACTTAAGTTTACTACTAATATAATCCCTTCATTTTTTATCTATTCTCTCACTAAGTCCGAAGGCCCACGGGAAAGTTAAATTAAGGACATATCCTATATATACCCGTCCCGTCTACCCCACTCCCATTTGTCAATCAACAGTTTGATCTGTTGGGTAAACACACCTCGGGTGGGATCATTTTCCTAGTTTGTCCAGAGGGAAGGTCTATGAGAGATATATATTGTTTATTTATTTTCCCTTTATGTAACCACAATTTCACCTGATGACATGATAACGATGTATTAACTGTTGTAACCAAATTTTCTTCTACATATATAATAAACCTACTATATACATCCTTAAATCTATTAGTTTTGGTCAAACAACCTCCCCTGCCCATTATATGTGCCCATAGTCACCTGTTTGTTTCTACGTATGTACGTATTTATGTCACAAAATTGTTTGTGTGTGCGTACGAGAGGATAGTGTATTAGAATCAGTATCTAGTGAAATAATACTTCTTCATTTTAGTGTGTCGTGCTATATAGGTGAGTTGAGCAATCACTCAACCCAAGACAGTATTTTTCTTACACTCTGTAATCCTCATAAACAGTACTATTTCTCACACCTTTCTCTCACATAGCTTTCACTATCTCACCCCTGCTCGATTGGGACCATAAAAATAAAGCATATATAAAACTCACGACACTAAGGCGAAAATATTTTAGCTGTCTAATTTTGGTCTCCTTCATTCCTCGGTTTGCTTTCTAGGACCTCTTTATGTTTTCTTCTCTTTCCATGAGCGGCGCCCCATTCTTCTATATATCCACATCTCGAGAACTTCAGTGTGAATTTGTGAGTTAGTTGTTTAGAGTTTTTTTTTTATTAAAGAAGGAAAATATCCTGTTCAACGTCTGATGGATTATAATTAGGATATATATATTGTTTACAATTCCAAAAATAATGAACAACTGCCGATATGAGAAAGTTGCATCACACCTGTCAAATCATTGTAAACAGGGAAAAATCACAACTACCAATATGCCTATATGTTTAAAAAAAAAAAAAACAAACAAACCAAATCAGGAAGAAACTCTGAACAAGAATAAAATTAAAGTGGAGGGGTGTAAAGGCCTGGTTGTTCCAGTTATATAACTGACTTTAACAGATATTTAATTGACTTTCATCTGTTAAAAGTCATGCATTGTAATAACAGCATCAGACCGTCACATTCCCAGCCACTATATATTAAATCTGCTTTCCATTCATGTCCTTTCAAACATCTCAGCATGATGGTCAGTCCTGTGCAGTTCGCTAGGATTATGTTTATATTCGTTTGTTCCTATTCGGCTGTTGGTCCCGTGTGATGCTTATATAGGATGGTTTTAACTATACTTCTGTTTTTTTGTCCCCGAATGTTTACTGTTTTCAAAATTCTACTTGTACTGAATATAATTCCCGCCGTCTTGTTTGAAATACCAGTTTTGCCGTCCATTTTGATAGATACAAACCAGTATGTGCACTTACATTTGCGAACTCTTGCTAATTAGCAAGTAACCCGTCAAGACATGCCGACAAAGAATTAGGGTGTGTGATTTCTGTCTCATGTCGTGACCTTAGTATCTTTGATACTATATTAAGTTTCTCCCTTTCAATTTCTTTCCACCCTTCACCTTTCACTGAGCAAGTCAGCCCGTCAACGCACACAAACTATAATTAACAAAACCACACATATAAAAATTGAGTACAGATGGCATAGTTAAAATAAATAAATTAATAACTCAGACACACACATAAGTAAATAAATAAATATATATATATATATATATCACCCGTGTGTTGCCGGGGCCCGAAAGGGGAGCAAAGAATAGTAACACTGTCCCCTACCAAGCATGTCGTAAAAAGCGACTAAGGAGGGTTGGGCATGGGGCCGGTTACACCATCCTGTAAAAAATTTAAACCACAAAAAACTTCAACAAATATGGACAAGTCAAATAAAGAAAATAAAACACAGCCATCCAAGACAGGGGAAGGTCCTCTCGCGGGGAGGCGTATGATGCAACACAGAGAAAGCCGAAAGGAGTCTGTGTTGCTGACTAACCTTCTTTCTTCTAGGAGAACTTCCAGATTTGGCACCTGGAATGTTCGGACATTAAACGAACAAGGGAAAGTGGCGCAAGTAGCAGCAGAAATGAGGGAATACAAAATCGAGGTTCTGGGAATGTGTGAAACAAAGTGGAAGGGGGTAGACAGGAAGAAACTCATCACAGGTGAATTGGTGCTGTCCTCAGGACATGAAGACGAAAGTTCACACCACAGTGAAGGGGTAGCTCTTATGTTATCTAAAGAAGCACAGGAAGCACTAATTGAATGGGAAGCTGTTGGACCCAGAATAATAACAGCTTCTTTCAAAACAGCTAAAAAGAAAATTCATGTAAATGTCATCCAATGTTATGCACCAACTAATGACAAAGAAGAGTCTGTGAAAGAAGCATTTTATACTAAACTACAGGAAATTATGGATAAAGTAAAAAGAAGAGACATCACAATTTTGATGGGTGACATGAATGCAAAGATAGGTACAGTCAACACCGGATTTGAAGAAGTCATGGGAAAACATGGGCTAGGAGTAATGAATGAAAATGGAGAACTATTCGCAAACTTCTGTGCTTCAAATCAACTGGCTATAGGAGGAAGCATGTTTCCACATAAGAGAATACACAAGGCAACATGGATATCACCAGACCATAGAACAGAAAATCAGATTGATCATATATGCATAAACAAGAAGTTTAGATCATCATTGCAGGATGTAAAGGTATATAGAGGAGCAGATGTGGCATCAGATCACCATCTTCTGATAGCCAAAGTAAAAATGAAACTCAAGAGATATGCAACAATGCAAAATTATAGACAACAGTTTAATGTAGGACAGCTAAGAAATCAAGAAACAAGAGACAAATTTGCGGTCACAGTATCCAACAAATTCCAAGTGCTCCAACAGCTGGAAGATGTAGAGAATACAGAAGACTATTGGCAGCAGGTCAAAACAGTATGGAAGGAGACATGTGAAGAAATACTGGGGAAAAGGGAAAGACAACAAAAAGCATGGATAACAACAGAAACCATCAATAAGATAAAAGACAGAAAAAACAAGAAAGCAGAGTTAAACACAAGCAAAACCAGAAGTTCCAAAGCCAAGGCTCAAGAAGTGTACACAGAAGCAAACAAAGAAGTAAAAAGAAGTATCAAAAGAGACAAGAGGAAGTATATTGAGGAGTTGGCAAGAGAGGCAGAAGATGCTGCAGCCAAAGGAAATATGAGAGAACTGTATAGCAGCACAAAGAAGCTAACAGGGAAATACAAGCAAACAAGTTGCCTCATAAAAGACAAGAATGGGAAACTGCTCAGCAATATACAAGAGCAAATGAAGAGGTGGACAGAATATTTTGGGGACCTTCTCAATAGACCAGCTCCACAAAACCCGCCGGACATCCAGCCAGCAGAAGAAGAGCTACAAATTAACGGTGAAAGACCAACGAAGGAAGAAATAAAGAAAGCCATAAAGCTTCTAAGAGATGGAAAAGCGTCTGGACCTGATGGCATTCCAGCAGAGGCCATCAAAGCAGATATCGACACGGCTACAGAGATGTTATATAAATTACTTGGTAAAGTCTGGGAAAAGGAAGAGATACCAGCAGAATGGAAGGAAGGATATCTGGTTAAGTTGCCTAAGAAGGGAAATTTACAAGAGTGCACAAATTATAGAGGAATAATGTTACTATCAGTGCCAGGAAAAGTATTAAACAGGATTATCCTTGAGAGATTAAAAGAGTCCATAGACAAGAAACTGAGAGATGAACAAGCAGGTTTTCGACAAAACAGATCATGTACAGACCAGATAGCCACTTTGAGAATAATAGTTGAACAAAGTCTGGAATGGAATTCACCACTATACATCGGATTTGTGGACTACGAAAAGGCATTTGACAGTGTAGACAGAGAATCACTTTGGAAATTGATGAGGCATTATGGAGTTCCCCTGAAGATCATTAATTTAATAAAGAAAACATATGAAGACATGACATGCAGAGTTCTTCACGAAGGACAGCTTACAGAACCGTTTGGGATAAGAACAGGAGTGCGACAGGGATGCCTCTTGTCTCCATTTCTTTTCTTGCTGGCAATAGATTGGGTTATGAGATCATCGACAACACACAACAGAAATGGAATCCAGTGGACTCTGACTAAGCAGTTGGATGATCTGGATTTTGCTGATGACTTGGCTCTTCTGTCCCATAACCGTAATCAGATGCAGGACAAATTGAAAACACTCGATGAGAGGTCACAGCAATTGGGTCTGAAAATACACAGGGAAAAGACAAAAATAATGAGAATAAATGCAGGTAATGATAACAGGGTTGAACTTGAAGAAACACCAATACAAGATGTAGAATCATACACATATCTTGGCAGTAATATAGACAAAGTTGGAGGGACAGACAGCGATATCAAAATAAGAATACAAAAGGCAAGAGGAGCTTTCATTGCATTGGGAAATATATGGAGATCAAGAGAAATAGGATCCAACACGAAAATAAGAATCTTCAACTCAAATGTGAAGTCAGTCCTATTGTATGGCTCGGAGACATGGAGAACAACAAAGACAACAACCAAAAAGCTACAGACTTTCATAAATGGGTGCTTGCGTAGAATAGAGGGATTAAAATGGTATGACAAGGTTACCAACGTGGAACTGATGACAAGAACTAGACAAGTGCCAGTGGAACAAGAGATGAGAAGAAGACGATGGCGATGGATAGGACACACACTGAGGAAACCTGTTGATAGCATTACAAGGCAGTCCTTGTTCTGGAACCCCCAGGGCAAGAGAGGCAGAGGAAGACCAAGAAGTACATGGAGAAGAGAGTTGGAAACAGAGGTGAAAATGATGAGGAGAACATGGAAAGAACTTGAGATGATGGCACGGGACAGGAGGACTTGGCATGTGTTTGTTGAAGGCCTATGCTCCTTTGGGAGTGGAGGGTTATGAATGAATGAATTTATATATATAATATATATTATATATATATATTATATATATATATATATATATATATATATAATAATATAATAATAATAATAATAGCCCCTTCAGTCATAACTGACTATGGGAATGCGCCCCTGAGGTGACAGCCCTCAGCTGCTTATTTTCCTGGTGCTCCTTTTGACGTTTTCTTCCTCCTCTGCTTGTTGTGTGAGCCTCTCTTCGCCCAATCTGAGGTGGCGCCGTAAATAGCATCGCCACTTAGTGCGATCGGCAGCTTCATCCTCCCATGTTGCTGGATCCATGTCCAGTGCCCTCATATCTCTCTTGCTCACATCTTTGAACCTCAGCTGTGGTCGCCCAACTGTTCTCTTGCCATCTGCTAATTGTCCGTGGAAGATATCTTTTGGGATGCGACCATCTTCCATGCGGCGAACATGGCCAAGCCAGCGAAGTCTGCGCTGTCTAAGAAGCGTATACATACTTTGAAGGCCAGCACGTGACAACACCTCGACATTTGTCACTTTATCTTTCCACGAGATGCCGAGGATGCGGCGTAGACACCACAAATGGAAGGTATTGAGCCTTCTTTCTTGCTTAGCATAGGTCGTCCAGGTCTCGCTGCCATATAGGAGTGTGCTGGTGACGCAGGCATTATATACCGCAGCTTTGGTCTTCATTGTGAGTTTAGTTTCCCCAAACACGCGATGTGAGGCGGGCAAAGGTAGCTGCAGCTTTGCCAATGCGGCTGTCGATTTCTGTATCCAGTGAGAGTTTGTCATTGATGGTAGTCCCTAGGTATGTGAAGTGGTGCACCACTGCCAATTCATAGTTATCGATAGTGATAACTGGTGCAGCACCCACATCCTGACTCAGCACATTCGTTTTCTTTAGACTTATTGTGAGGCCAAAGTCCTTGCATGCTTTAGTGAAGCGATTCATCAAGCTCTGAAGCTCCTGTTGGCTTTGAGTGACGACTGCAACATCATCAGCGAACAACAAGTCTCTTATAGTGACCCTTCTGATTTTTGTTTTTGCCTTCAGCCTTGAAAGATTAAACAGACGGCCATCTGACCTAGTGTGAAGGCATATTCCTTCAGTTGCATCTCTGAATGCATGTTTCAAGAGTAAGGCAAAGAAGATTCCGAAGAGGGTCGGAGCCAGAACACAGCCTTGTTTAACGCCACTTCGTATATCAAAGGGCTGTGACGTGCTTCCAGCATATTGGACTGTTCCCTTCATGCCGTCATGGAATGACTTTATCATTTCCAGCATTTTAGAAGGGCAGCCTATTTTCAGGAGGATTTTAAAGAGTCCATCCCTACTAACCAGGTCGAATGCTTTTGTGAGGTCTATAAAGGCGATATATAATGGTCTTTTCTGCTCTCTTGATTTTTCCTGAAGCTGGCGGAGAGAGAAGATCATGTCTGTTGTTGATCTGCCAGCTCGGAATCCACACTGTGACTCTGGATATATGCGCTCAGCTAACTTGTGTGTGTATATATATATATATATATATATATATATATCTATATATATGTATATATATATATATATATATATATATATAAATATATTTATATATACTGTTCAAAAAAGAAACGCAACATTATTGCAGTGGTAATGGACACCAAATTTCAAACTTGTACCAAAATTTTATTTTACGGAATTAATGTTTCAATCTTGGCATGAAGAAACTTTCAGACTTTAACAATGAAATGATGTTCATTAAATTTGGTTTGGACTTTTATTCTTTGCGACTGAGGCCTCCGTTTCAGTAAGGTGTATGGCCTCCTCTGGCCTCTATCAGAGAACGACATCTCCTTGACATGGATCCGATTAGCCGTTGGATCTGTTGTTGTGGGATGGCTGCCCACTCTTCCCGCAGTGCAAGAGACAACTGTCGGAGATTGGCTGGAGCCACGTCTCGCTGGCGGAGTCGTCTGTCGAGTTCATCCCATAAGTGTTCTATGGGGTTCATGTCTGATGACATGGCTGGCCACGGAATGGTCTGGACGTTGTTGTCAGCGAGGAACTGGGTGGTGAGTTGTGCCACATGAGGTCGAGCGTTATCCTGCTGAAAAATCGACCCTCGTGCAGCCAGAAGTGGAAGGACGTGAGGACGAAGAATTTCAGCGACGTATCGTTGGGCATTCAGGCGTCCTTCAATTTGCACCAGGTCACTTCTTCCCATGAAGTTGATCGCCCCCCACATCAGTACACCTCCACCACCATGTGGAGGAGCCTCATCAACGCTGTTCTGGGCGTAGCGCTCATGGACTCTGCGGTAAACTCTTCTCCGTCTATCGTGTCGCTGGAGCACAAAAAATGATTCATCACTAAACCAAACCCGTCTCCAGTCATTCCCAACGGTCCATTGACGATGCTGGTTCGCCCACTGCAGTCGGTTCTGGCGATGCCGGTCCGTAAGAACAGGACCTCTGTAGGGTCTTCTAGCCCAAAGACCAGAGTCGTGCAGCCGGTTCCTGACCGTTTGATCTGAAATTCGACGAGCTGCTGACATTGACTGGACTGTGGAGGACGCAGATGCAAGTCGATTCCTGAGGTGACGCAGCCGTATGAAGCGGTCTTCGGCAGGAGTTGTGACTCTGGGTCTTCCACTGCGCGGCCGGTCTGCCACTGAGCCAGTTTCTTGAAATCGCCTCCAAAGGCGACTAATGGTGCTTCTAACCACATTAAATTGTCTGGCCACTACACTTTGTGACTGTCCAGTCTGTAAACGTCCAATGATGATGAGTCGTTGTTCTGTAGTGAGATGAGCCATACTTGCGCATTGAATTTTCAACTGAATTTATTCGAGGAGCGTCAATCTTTTATAGGCATTCAATAATATGGTCAGAGAGTTTTGTGTTCAGTAAGTTTCACGGGATTCTCATGAACCTGTCACGAGTTATTGTCAAAAATGTTGTTTTGACCTTGACCTCTTTCATGACCTCACGAATCATGAGGTGAGTACAATTCAGGTAACCACGAGAAGTTAATGACCAGGTGGACACAGTCGATAGGTTGACTGATGTCCAATCAGCGAATATCTTTTATAAAAGTAACACCAAAAAGTTGCGTTTCTTTTTTTGAACAGTATATATACATACATTTATATATGTATACACACATACATACATACATGTGAAATTTACTATAAAGTACTTGTAAAATAAATATGTACACCTTGATATCACCATCAATTCCCTACTCTCTATGGAGCCTGGGGTCACCTATGCTGTTGGTTACTTGTGAGGAAACCCGCACAAAGCAGTCACCAGATCGTGCAGAGGTGGTTCATGTATCCAGTTATTTGCAGTGATGAGGTTGCCAGCCTCATATGCCACTGAACATGCACAAGCAGATTATGCATGTCAAAATGAAAAAAAAAGATAAAATGTACATATTACAACTTACCCTAGTTTTTTCGAGCGAGCACAGACTTTGTATAAGAAACGTCCGAATATTGTCAGGGAACTGTTTAAGAAGAAGTACCTTTCAGGTGTGTTAGGTGTCTAAATGAGTGCACTTGAAGTTGGATTCTAGAACTTAAAGCGCAAAGTGATGTCTCTGGGGTTACTCTCATCTAATCTTAGAATTCACGTCCAGTCCTATAGCCTGTCTTATATTAGGGTCCTACTATTTTGGTTCCTGGCTGTCTACGATTTCTTCTCGACGAAAGTGGAAGTCAGTGAAGTAGTCTTACAACGCTGTAGCATATAAGCGAAGATTTTCGCCTACGCACCCAGGTTGCTACTTGGAGGAGAAGTCCAATTAGGAGCATTATAATTTTGCATCTCAAAAGCCAAACCTATTGCAAATAAGTGTCTGATTTTCTTCTTCTTCTTTGATCCTTATTCGGCGAAAGTCAAAGCAGTCTGTCGCCATCACGCCTGGTGGCGTATTGTAGGGCAGCAACAAACTTTCTCCACTTTGCTCTGTCGGCGGCAATCCTTCGCGCAGTGCCCTAGCTCTGGTTTATTCTTTGCATCTCGGCCTTCACAGTTCTCCGCCAAGTTGTTTTTGATCGGCCTCTCTTTCACTTTTCTTAAGCGGTCCATAACTTAGCTCTTCTTGTGATGATATCAGGGTCTCTTCTGAGGACGGGGCCAACCCAACTCCAGCGTCTGCAAGCTATAATGGTGTGCGTGTCCTCTTGGTTGCTCCGAGTAAGCAGTTCTTGGTTGGTGATGGTATTCGGCAAATAGATTCGAAGAATTTCCCTTAGGCATATTGTGTGGGAAGATGACAATTTCGATAGTTCCTTCTCTGTTACTCTCCAGCATTCTGCACCATGGAAAAGCAGAGAAAATACACAGCTCTCATATACCTTAATTTGGGGTTTGTGCTGTACCGAGAGGACGTCCAGATATTGTTTAGACAAGCAAAGGTTGTTCTCTCTTTATTCATTTTGTTGTTGATATCTTTGCTTATTCCACCATCTGGTGTTACTATGCACCCTAGGTATGTAAATGTGTCTGTCTGGTCCAGCTTCTGGTTCATTATTGTTATGGGCTCAGGATTGCCCATATTGAGTGTTATGACCTCTGTCATCTTTAGATCGATGTTAGACCTGCTGGCTAAACTTATTCACTCTATCTGTTTTTTCTCTGGATGTGTTGATGTGAATGTGCGTGTCTGATTTCGGTAGAGGTCTATTACCCCACTACCCTCCTTTGTCATGTAGAACATTACTGCAGGACAACATAACAAGGTCTTGCCACTTCCGTGGGTATCTGTCATGATTACAGACTCACTACTTCACATATCTAACATTATAATCTCCTCCAAGATGTTATTTTCCTGTACTTGTTTACCACAACAAAGTCCATCTGCCAGAAGTATTACATCACTCTCCATGTCTTAATCTTTAACAAGACTGTCATTTTCTACATCTCAAGGAGATCTGCGGTGTATTTGGGCGCGTCATTCTTGCGAACTGACAACTTATATTCCTATTACTGTCTGGTATCCAGATTGGAACTGAGACAACATGTGAGTGACTGTGATAAAACGTCTTAACATGCTCTTTTGTGTGATCTCCGACAGTATCCTTTCTTTTTCTTCATTTTTCTCACTCATCGCTTTTATTTGGCATAAATCATGCCTTTTCATTCATCATTTTCACTATTTTGTTCTTTGCTGGACATAGCATGGTGAAGTCTCTAACACGCCACTCCCCTATAGCAGTATTTGCTACGAAAGTATTTGCTATAGGGCAGTCTTTATCTTGTTTGCCACTCCTCAGACGTGTTTACGTTCTGCCAGCTGAACTGTGGTATTATCGTAACAATGTCCAGTCGTCAGACCGGTCACCCGCTTATCGCATAATCCGTCTGACCACCTGTGGAAACGTGTCGGGCAAACATTTGACCCCATTGGAAAGCGGCACATCGTGTTGACACAAGATTGTATGAAAAAAGACACTATCTGACCAGACATATGTCTGGCGGAGGCATGCAGATAAAGGGGATAATTAGATAATCTGTCGTGGCAGACATCTGGGCGGAAATCATTACGCCAGAAACATAGGGTCACAATATTGTGATAGACAGAGGTCCACCGGAAGTCTTATGTAACGATTTGACATCACTTGTAAGAGGCCCCGCGTGTATATTAAAATTAATATTTTAAATACGCGTGGGATGAGTAAAGATAAACTTCCCCACCCAAACAGTGCTAGATGGATTTGATTGGTTCGCCAGAAGCTACAATGAACTTATTGGAACATTCAGCAGGAAACACAGCTAGGATCTGAAACTCCGTATTGTGAGATATACTGTAGAAATCAGAGACAGAACAGCACATACTGCATCGCAGCGTCAACTAAACACTTCCTACAAGCCAGAGGAAAGAGGATAGGACTTACAATTCCACAACTAGAAGTACCAAATCGAGTAGTGGGCAACTTTGGAATTTACAAGTAAACACGCAATTTTAATACACGACTGGAAACGTGGGAATTTTATCACAAGGAGTCAGAGAGAAATTTTAACAAAAGTTTTCCCAGGCAGGAATTTGCAGCACACCAGCCGTCAGATGAATTAACTCATATTTCCAGACCTAAAGTGATTCGAACAGCATCTAACTAAAGGGCTGTGGGTCCATTCTAAATCTGTGCCAGGAGAAGTGTGTATTCCCAAAATTTTGGGGTAAGTGTAAACAATTTATTTACTAATGTAAATTTTACAGGTTTCTTGCTAAGTGGTTATATATGAGGCTGGCAACCTCAGCATATGAAAATAGTATATTCATAAACCACCACAGCAAGAGCTGGTGATTGTTTCTGACTAGTCGTGCGGAAAACCCGACAGCAGAGCGACCCCAGACTTCGACTGGAGCAGTGATGAGTGATGATTACATCACATGTGCCTAAAGTGTAACATATTATCTTGAGAATTATGTACCTTTTTTAATTGTAATTCAGTCAAATCATTATTCATGCACTCCAGACGCAATTTCCTAGTTGGCAACCAGATGGATATTGGTGAATTTTCATCATATTCCATGAGTTACATTGTGTGCTCGGGAATTTAGTTCTTCTGAGAGGTTAACATTGGTGGGTGAAGCGCATGAAAATGGGCCTGTTAGTTTGCGGAGAACAAATGTACTCAGAAGACAGTTGTTTCGTTCTATTTGTCACAGTTTATGGTTACAAGACATCAGACTTAAGTACTGAAGTTCCTACGCCACTAGTGTGAGAGAAGAGTATCACCACCAACCGCCTACCGTGGACGAATTATGTGGAGAAGTGTACTCATCACCAAAAAGAAGTGACGGAAACCACAGCTGCAGGACTCGTCTGGAGCTAAGTTGTGTGTAACAGGCTACAGCAAAAATACGGACACTATTAACGCCCAACCTAAACCTCAGTGAGGAAACCTTAATTTCAATTTTCATCCAATTTTCCATATTTATTTTCCCATGTTAAAGACTAATTGACTATTAAATTTGTTGTACGTTATTTTAAACTAAACAGTAATAGTTGATTCAGTTTATATGTACGAAAGCAAACGTATGAGCCAGTTTTCTTGCTAAACACACACACACACACACACACACACACACACACACACACACACACACACACACACACACACACACACACACACACACACTCACACACACACTCACACACACATATATAGATAGATAGATAGAACCATTAATTTTAAGAGGGCATTCGATGGATTACTCCAACTGGGGGCTTGACGGCCAGAACCATTGCATAAACCCATCACAAAAAGCGACGGGCCAGATAATAAGTTAAAAAATTTGCTCATCTCTTAAGCAGTGTTTGTTCTTGACATGGGAATATCTTGTGAAGGCTCCCATAAGGTAGAAACGCCATTCATCTTCTATCTACATCTTTGCCAAGAGTAATCTTGCGCGAAGATAGATACCTTGGATGACCTACTTTTAGACACGCTTGCGTTGTGACCATTAGTGGACCACTACTGCAAAGCAAGTGGAGGTAATACCTTGACAGTTATCTGCAGCCCATGTCTTATATCAATCGTTTGTTCAATACCTTCGCGGACTAAACGTCTGAGTTTTCACCCTATGCTATGTTGTGCAAAGGTAATCCCAGCTTATCTTTTGCCATCCTTACACAACAACTCGTTGTTAATGGAAGTAAGAAAGAGAGTTCTTCAGTTTCGTTAAGACCCATTCCTGGCATATGGAAGTGAGTCATGGACAATTAGGAAACAAGTAGGAAAAAACACTGGAGGTCACAGAGATGTGGTTTTACCGAAGAATGTGAAAAATACGGTACCGGTACCACAGACAGCTAAAACAAGTAATGAGGATGTCTTGAAAGAGGACAATGTGCCAAGGAAACTTATTTATCAGGTTAGAAGGTAGCAATCCACTTTTTTGGGCATGTTATGAGAAGAAGAAAGCTGAAGTATATCGTGAACAGCAGGAAAGATAGAATGAAAAGGAGATTGAAAACGACAAAGAGAGAAGATTCTGGACAATTTGACATCATGGCATGAAAAGTCAATAACATCTCGACATTTGTCACTTTGTTTCTATATGGCAGAGAGGCATGGACAACCTGTGCTAAGCAAGAAAGAAGGCTCAATACTTTCCACCTACAGTGTCTACGCCACATCCTTGGTATTTCGTGGAAGGACAAAGTAACAAATGTCGAGGTGTTGGCCTTCAAAGGATATATTCATTGCGGAGACAGCGCAGACTATGCTGGCTTGGCCATGTCCGCCGCAAGGAAGATGGTCGCATCCTGAAAGATATCTTCTACGGACAACTGGCAGATGGCAAAAGAACAGTAGGGCGATCGCAGCTGCGGCTCAAAGACATGTGCAAGCAGGACCGGTGCCAGACTATTTTGCGCCCTAGGCCAGGCTAAGTACTTGCAACCCCCCACCACAAGAAAAACCACTTCTCACTCTCTTAATACACTGACACTCTGCGCCCCTCTGATGTCTGCGCCCTAGGCGGCCGCCTAGTAGGCCAAATGGTAGCACCGGACCTGTGTGCAAGAGAGACAAGAGGGCACCGGGCATAAATCCAGCAACTTGGAGGATGAAGCTGCCGATGCTCTCTACGACACCACCTCAGATTGGGCGAAAAGAAACTCTCTTTTCATAACAAGCAGAAGAGAAACAAAAAACGTCGAAAGCAACACAGGAAAATAAGTAGCTGAGGGTTGTCACCTCAGGGGCGCATTCGGATTGTCCGTTGTGACTGAAGGGGCTATTATAATTATTCAATAGTTATTTCGCTTAACTGTCTTAATGTGAAACAAGCATTAGTATATCCCATTCATTTTCTGAATCCAAACTGGGTCCCACTCAACAGTGGTTTGACGATGGGTCTTATTATTTGCTCGAGTTATTTTTATTGCATATAATTTTCTCGTTTTCTAAAATTTTCGTTTCAGTTTTTACATAATAGCATGATCACAAGACGCTTCCTGTTTGTCTTATAAATATATCACAATATATAAACACGGTATACAAAACAATGATCTATTCGCTGTTATTAAACACAGTAGATGACACAGACAAGAGGAGTGGATAATAACAATTTTTTAAAAATTGTATCAACTACTTACGTTCTGAAGCGTCGCAGGTAGGGTTCGATTGTTGGTTTTCGTCAAGTCTAGCGCTTATTTATTGCGTCCTGGTTCCAGTGCGACTGAGTCATCACTCAGAGTAGACGCTGGTGTTTCTGTAATGTAGTGTCAATGTAATGAATGTTGGCAATTTCCTATTACTCGTGCTTTTTTGCTCCGCACAGAATATGTTTAGTTATAAGTTGTTTCGTAGCATTTCAAGTTAGGATTAGGTTTGGGGTTGAGGCTAGGGTTAACCTTAACCCTAATCCTAACCCTGATCGTACGAAACAACACATAACTAGGCCTACAGATATTCTGTGTGGAGCAAAAAAGCACGAGTAATATGAAATTACCTGAATGTTAATGTTGTGCTTCTGTAAGCCTGGTCGTCATCTTTTCTCAGTCTCATTCATTTTGTGATTATACGCTCGTTGTTGATTGCCTTGTTATACAAGGCGTCCATATCAACGTCTTAATTCTTAGTGATCCTCCTATAGTCCTACTGTATCTTTGATATCAATTTCCCATGAATGGTTTAAATGAAGAACAATGGGCTGTGTGTTCGGTACGGCCTTATAAAAAAAAATCAGAGACGCAGTAATAAGGTTTTTTTTTTAAACATACAACCATAGTTGGTAATTGTGATTTGCCCTTTTTACAATGATTTGACGGGTGTGATGCCATTTCCCATATCAGCAGTTGTTCATATTATTTGGAATTGAAAACAATAGCCTATGTATCCTAATTATAACTCATCAGAGGTTGAACGGGATATATTTTTCATCATTAAGTTAAGCTTAGATTTAAGACTCCTAAACCCTAACAATGTTGGCGACTTACAGGGATGACATTGAAGAACACGTCCCACACAGGTGTCCCTAAAGTATTTGGCACCGGGGGCGGATACTACCTTTGGCACTCCCCTCCTCATAAAGAAATACACTTGCAAGCACATTTTAACATTAATTATTATGACAATAGTGTCCGACGGCACCCCCTTCCTGGCTGTCCCCCGGGACACATCGCTCCCCTCGCACCCCCCTTAGTACGCTACTGCATCCCCCTAACTTTATTTCTACCCTCATGAATTTTATCCTTGTCTTTTTAGCTGCTTTTCTAAGACTATTTGCAAGTGGTGATTATTCTTTCTGTTCAATTTTTCTTTCGTTGATGCCCAGCTTTGACACAGATAGCACAGTGTTTACGTTGGAACAAGTTAAGCATTAATTTGACTGAAGGTCTATTGCATTTATCAGCTGTTTCTTTCATAGTAATTGGGATCGTTGAATGCGTAAAAACGTGTGTAAGTCACTTTCATGACTTGTTGAATTCTCATTTTCATCTATTGGTTGAATCATAGTTGGCATGTCAGCACTCTGAAAATCAAAATTTCTTTGGGCGACTTTTTAGTGAATTTTAAACACATTTTGGGAAACTTTGGCTGTTTTGGGCGACTTCTGGAAACTGAAAAAATTTAGTCTCCAAAACACAGCTGTTTCTGATGATTTGGGATAAAAGGATATGGAGATGGAGGTGTCTTTCTGAGCTTAAGTACTGGTACACTAAAAAAGCTGTCAGTGGCAACAGGACAATTCTCAAGCAACTTTAGAGCAGAGGCAGAGGCCTTGAAAACTGCAGTAGAGGTTATAATGACAGAGGAAAGCACACAGAGACAAGTTGCTTTCTTTACCGATGCACTGTCAGTGATGCAACGTTGAAAAGCTAAAATAATACAGACCAGGATGACCTAAGAGCAGTGCTCCACAAACCATGTCAACGATTTAAAAGGGATCCCATCTCATTGTAACATCACCGGCAATGAAGAGGCTGACAGATTGGCAAAGGAAGGTGGAAAGCTACTTCAGCCTGATACAAGCAAAACTTTCAAGGAGGCAAAGAGTTTTATCAGAATCAGATACAGAAACTAATGGGATGAAGACCATTCAGGTCACACACACAATTTATGCATACTACCAGCTCAACAGAAGAGAACAAGTGATAAACTTCAGACTCCTCACGGAATACAACAAATTGGGATACCATCTATTCAACAAGCTAAAGATAGGAACTACTGATGAGTGTAATTGTGGCACTTATAAAATGACTGCTGAACATCTGCTTCAGAGATGCAAAAACATATATGGAACAGATAAAGCACATATGGCCGACACCAGGACCATTCGTAGAAAAGCTCTACGGAGATGCAAATAGTCAGAAGCTGACTACTGCTTTCTTTGAAAACATTCAAGTAGACATCTGAGAGTGTACGAAGAAGAAAAAGAAGGATAAAAAGATATGGACCTGTATATTGGAGCAGTTCAAAGAGTCTGAGTTTTCATCATTTTTCATTAGGTTTTTCTGCACTTTATAACTGTTCTTCTTATACCTCATATAGCAGGTGATGATTATTTTTCTGTTTGTTCTTTAATATCCAGGTTTGACATTGATAGCACATTATTAGTAGTGATACTATATTTATCACTTGTTTTGTTTGTAGTTATTTATATATTTGGATGCATAACAATTGGGATGAGCTGACATGTAACTTTGGTAGCTTGTTGGTCTCTCATTGGATTTTCTTTCTGGTCTTTTTTATGTGATGAACTAACAGTCAAGGTATATGTTTCTTGAGTCCTTTTTTTATTTGGTATTACTTTGATAGTTCACTTGTAAGGTGTTTTACTTATTTTTTGTATTCTTTTGTCTCTCTCTACCTCTTACCCTTAAGATTCAAGAACAAGGACTGTCTTGTAATGATATCAACAGGTATCCTCATTATTTGTCCTATCCATCGCAAGGATCTTCTTCTCATCTCTTGTTCCACTTGTCATGATTGATAAATCAGTAATGTCTTTTAATGTTTATAGTTTTTTAAAACAATTTATTCTCAAGCCAGCATGAACAGTAGCAGTATTGAACTGACAACCAGTACAGACACTCCATTTATTGATTTGAGCATCCCACCATGTCAGTGGATTTTATATACAACCATTGGTAGCTCAAGGTATGTCCAGTTTTTTTTAAGATAGAGTAAAACCCTGCTTTGAATTTGGAACACATTCCTACAAAAAATAAAATGCTTAATGAAAGAGTACTCTTTGTGGTTATTGTACCATAGCATAAATGGAGATATGTTCTTGATAGAATTGTTTAAACCTGAGATGTATATACAATATTGCACAGTTACTGGAAAGAGTGTGGGAAGGGAATGTGAAGGTGTGTATGTTTTGTTTACTGTCGTGACACTTTTCATCCTCTTGTGTTCACTGGTGTGAATGATTTATGTGTGATGTTTGGCAGAGAGAGATCCGTTACTCTGGATGTTTTGGTTTTACAATTCCTCAGCCACAATCACAAACAGGGGACAAAAGATAAAAAAACATGTAAGTAGGTTAAGATAAAAAAAAGCAAAGGACGCTGCAGGGAAGAATACAAACTACGATTAGGACAAAACGAAAACAGGGTAACGGCAACATTCTTCTTCTTCAAGTACCATGCCTAGTGGCGTAGGAGATCGTGTCTCTCCACAACTTCCTGTCTCCAGTACATTATGTGTTCATAATAAAGGGAACTGCAATAAAACTGGATGAGTAAAAAAAATAGTAAAATAAAAAATGGGTATAGAGTCAATTTTACAAATGTGCAATGCTCCAAAAATATTGGACATTTCCTGGTTTATCCTTCAGCAGTGGGCTATTTTCTTCAACAAGAGATCAGGATGATCTCCCCTGAAGTTGCAGGACTTTTGGGATACCCTGTATAAACACAATATTTAAACAACAAGCAAAACAGTTATTAACTGCAGCACATGCGTTTAATTTCATAACAAAAGGAACCAGAAATGGCAGATGATCCATTAAAAATATACCGATCGGTACAAGATCGGCTAATATAGTATAGAATTGGAATTAGATGAGACGAAAAATACAAAGAATATATAGGACTCTCCAGTTGACTCTCTTGAGTTTCCACCACACCAACCTTAAAAACCTAAGGGCGCTAATTTCAGGAAAATGGCCCACTGACATGATAATGCACAGACATAGCTCTTTTAGCACATCATAAGAAGAGAGAAAAATGAGATAATCCAGCAACAGCAGGTACAGCAGAATAAAGAAAAGGAAGACTAGAGAAATATCTAGATGAAATAAGCATTGGAAGAAATTGAAAATATAGTTGGCAGAAGGCACCAGAAACTATAGTATGTGGAGACACTTGATCATCAGTGCCACTCGGCATGACATTTGATGAAGACCAGTGTGGTGTACATTGATCATGTTAGTCAAGTTCTGTTTTTTTTGGGTCATGTGACCAGTGTTCTGTTTTTTTTATTTTTTTTATTACTTTCAGAATCAAAGTTTGGGATGTAAGCATTTTAATACCCAACAGCCTGTTCATGATATTTCTGTTGTTCTACTTGCGAGATGCCATTGTCAAGCTGAGAATGTCCAGCAGTCCTATCTTCACTGCCTTTTATGGACTGGTGAGTTGTTGTTTTTTTTTTTTTTTTTTTTCTTGTCCCTTACATTGGTATCAGTAAATACATTATGTCCTAGAGCACCAGACTGGAGCTAGGCTAAAAGATGCGTTTTTGTGTGTGTATTCTCTTGTCCTTTACATTCATCATCATCATCATCAATCCTTTTCGTTCCCTGAGAAACACAGGGCTGAAATAGTTACTCTCCATCGATTTCTATTCTAGGCTGTCTTTTTCAGCTGTGCCCAAGTCATTCCAATTTCCTTAGCCTCCTCTTCCACTATTCTTCTCCAAGTTCTCCTTGGCCTCCCCACTCTTCTTGTCCCTTGTGGGTTCCAGTCAAGGGCACCTCTGGCTATGCTTGATTGTTCTCTTCTGAGTGTATGTCCTATCCATCCCCACATTCTTACCTTAATTTCCATTTGTATTGGCTGTTGCCTGCATCTTTTTCTTAGCTCTATATTTGTTATTACATCTGGCCATCTTATATGGAGGATCCATCGGAGACATCTATTTACAAATATCTGTAGTTTGGAGGTGATACTCTTTGAGACATGTCATGTCTCTGAGCCATACAGCAAGTCTGACTTTACATTTGAGTTAAAGATTCTGATTTTGTTCTCTCTGGATATAGCTGATGAGTTCCATATTGGTCGAAGGGCATTAAAAGCGCATCTGGCTTTATTTATCTTAGAACAGACGTCACCATCGGTTCCCCCTCCTTTGTCCAGACATTCACCAGTAAATATTTCAGTCATATCCTTCATATCATCAAAACCCTTTAGCTCCCCAAGGAGCATAGGCCTTCATTGTTTTTTTTTTTTAATTTTAAAATTTTAAAATATTTTTTTACTTTATTAATTATTATTTTTAAAAATTTTATTTAATTTTATTGTCTTATTAGTATTATTGTTTGTTTTCTTTCTGTTTTTTTTTTTTAACTTTCTTGTTTGTTTAAAGAAAAATACTTAATTTTGATTTTGACTGCATACTGAAAACGTACGCTGTTATATTCATTACCTTTATAATATTGATGCCTTCATATTAATGCTTTAAGTAACATGTGGGAATGAAAGGATATAGTATGCAAGATAAATGAGAGTGGAAGGGCAGAATGTTAGATGGCTCTGTGCACCCAATTCTTAATCCTTCGAAAATAAAGTTTGTTTGTTCGTTCGTTCTGTAAAACCACATCTTCAAGGACAACTGCTTGAAATTAAATCACTTACTTACTTATTTAGTCGTTCCTCTTCTACCTTGGTGTGTAGAGGTTTGCCAGAGTGAGCACAGTGCTATCCTGTTGGCTGCGAAATTAAATCACAGTGAATATAAAGAGTGCAAAATAAAAATTAAATCTGTATAAAAAATCATATAATGAAATGAAACTTGGGTACTTGTGCGTTTATTCACCGGTTAAATCAAATTCTGGAAATTTATTACCAAAACTGAGAACCGTACTTTTTCTTGACCGAAAAATGTTGATTTCACATTGTGATTTGGGAGGCAAGTTAAAAAAAAAGCGTGTCTCTTGCATTCATAGTTGACACGCTTACGACAGACCCGCCCTCAACCCCCCCCCCCCCCTCCCGTATTTTTTAAAAAAAGTTTATAAACCAATAGAACGGAATTGAATCAGTTCTACAAGTTAACGGTACACCGGAAACAAGGGAAATCGCTGCCGTTGCCTTCTCTACCTCAAGATCAGAGTGAGGTACCCATTAACAGCTGGTTTGACTGATGTGTGACACCTGTTCCCTTCCTCGCTGCCGTTGCCTTCTCTAACTCAGGATCAGAGTCAGGTACCCATTTACAGCTGGTTATGGAATGTTAGAGACTTCACCATACTAGGTCCACCATCGAGAGGTGGGGAGACCAGTTTCCTTCCTCGCTGTCTTTTCCTTCCTTAACTCAAAGTTAAGTACCCATTTATAGCTAGGTAGGCCCCATCTCTCGAAAATGACTGCTTCTGTACGCAAACAGTTAAGATCAAAGTAATAAAGAGTCACACTAAGTCACCATGTTATGCTATTTCTCTCACAATTTCGTGACATCAAATGAAAAGGCGCTAAAGATGGCATACATCACAAGATCATTGGTTCAACGCTCGTATTAGAAGATGACCAAAAAATGATGTACATATTTATTGGCACGGGGCCCTAAAAGAAAGGGGCTCGTAGGATATGCTACTTTTGCTACTACGTTAATCCGGCTCTGATTAGGTAAATATTTGACAAGGATCAGTGTATAGTGAGGGAGGGGACCAACTCCCCACCCAGCCCTCCACACCCAGCGGTGAAAACAAATAAAGGCTTTCTTGCCAGGTTACAGTTTTGTTGGTTTTGGGGGCCCTAAACAGGACCGTGGTCCAGTTTTGTGGGCCCTGTAAAAAAAACCGTGGTGAGTAAATTTTTGTGGGTTTTGTGGGCCCTGAATAGGACCGTGGTAGGCGCAGTTTTGTGGGCCCTGAAAAGGACCGTGAGGGGAACAGATTACCAAAGATCGCTGAAGCTTGGCACATATCAGGACATACACATGTTCGTTCGTAGCTGCATAATTTACAGAGGAGGCCAAAATTCTGCAATGTCAAGCAGTATACTGTCGAACGGGTCTGACTGACGAACTTTATTCCGATGTCGCCACAAAAATTCACACATGTAGGAATCTAACATGTGTCTGTGCCAGGTGCCAGAACGAATAGGTATATCCTGTGTACATATGTGACATCTCTAACGATCTTGGCGAACTGACAAGGACAAACTCATCTGGTGATTGTTAGCACACAGTCGGACGGTGTGTAGAATGCCCCGATTCTGCAAAAACTTCACACAGTTCTCTTTGTTACATGTAAAATCTGTCACCTCCAGTAAATTCATCTTCCACGTCTCTGGACCGCTATCAAATGACAAATGGCACGATAAGATTTGCAAGAAAAAAAAAAAATTCTACACTACAAATGGGGGAGAGCTCACAATGTGAAATGTCACGTTTTCAGTCAAGAAAGAGTATGGTGATCGGTTTGGGTAATAAATTTCCAAAATAATTATTACCCGGTGAATTAACGCACAAGTACCGAAACTTGACATAAACCCAGAACCATAACATTTTTTTTCCACAGGCTATTAAGTATTTTTTTTGCCAGTGTGTTTTAAAAACTGTATTTAGCAGTGGGTTTAAGCATAGAATAACTTATTCTGTTTGTTCCTTTTTATTCCAGATATTCTGCGTGTCTGCCACCAGTGTTCTGAGGTGTATAGTGTCCATGACTGTCAATTCAGCAGTGAATACAGTTGGAGATTATACAGACAAGGTTTCATGTTGATGCTTTTCTTTCTTACATTTTTCTCCCCAGTATGCTAAATAAACCGCTCCTTACAGAAGAGTGTGCTTTAGTTTCTAGTCTTCACAATAGATATCAAAGGATAAGCATGAAAAATGTGTTTATCTGTTTGTTTTCATTAAGATTATGCAATTTTTGTGTTCTTTTTGTTTATTTATTTATTAATTTTTGTTGTTTGTTTGTTGACTTACTTACTTACTTAGTCGTTCCTCTTCTACCGTGAGGTGTAGATGTTTGTAAGAGAGAGTGCCATACTATTCTATATGCTGTCTTCCTCCTGGCTTGGTTACATTCTAGTCCTTGGTCCTTCAAAGATTGTCTAATGTTCTAGCATTAGGAATTGTGTACACATGATATCAGCCCTGGATATTAAGTTTTAATCTTATTTGCGAGAGAGTTAGCTCCCGTTTCCGATCTTTATTTAGTGATGGGTGTATTCGCGTTTATTTTCTGTGAATTTTTTAAATTGAAATCAATCGGCATCGAACATGCGGCCATTTTCGCTCAGATTTTAATGGATTCTTCCTCTGATGCGATGACGAGGAGATTTTTGTCTTTATTATGCTGATTTCGGTTCTCAGAATATAGGTAATGGCAGATATGGGGCCGATAGTAGAATGTCATTGCTAGTATGTCTAATTTTAGGGGTTAGGTTTAGGTTTATGGGAAAGGTTTAGGGTTACGGCCGAATGTCACTTCTGACGAGGGCGTTTGTTGCTTTGCTACTGGTGATGGGTGATACGAAAAGATCATCATTTGATTTATATTGGTCAAATGACTTTCATTGAGATGCAAGGGATAAGGACTCTTCGTTTGTTGGTTTTTTTTTTTTTAATTTTTTTTTTCGTTTTTTTCATCTTTCCATTCCTCTCTTCCTATCACGTCTAACATGTACACAAACAAATTTTATATCATCAGATTCATCATTCATTTATTTATATAAATTCCAAAAATGATAACAATTGACCAAGAAACACAGAAACTATAGACGTTACAAGTCACCCACTATAAAAATGGGGCGTTGTGAAAAAGAATGCAGCTGCAGGCGCAAATTTCCGTCAAAGAATGCAGCGTGCTAAAGGTTAAGGTCAGCTAACCTTAGAATTGGGGATTTGGACAGCTGTTCCTTGAGAGTGATGTAAGAGTGTTCGCACTCTGAATTCCAAATAACTTTTTCAAGTTGCCCCTTCTTTGTGAGGTCAGTAAGAGGTGCTGTTAGACCGTTAAAGTTTTTAATGAATTTCTGGTAATACCCACACAGTGATAGGAATGAACATGTGTCTCTCTTTGTTTTAGGCCTCTTTGCTGCACGTATTTTCTCTACGTTTTTGGCAACTGGCCACATGCAACCGTGAGAAATGGTATGCCCTAGGAAGTCAAGCTTTTCATATCCGATTAAACATTTGCTCGGTCTGGCTGTCAGGCCTGTTTCCTGTAGTCTCCTAAGGAGCATAGTCACCGCAGCAATATGTTCATCATAGTTTTCCGTTGCAATCAATATGTCATCCATGAAATTGTGGATATGCGGACTTTGCAATGGTTCTTAAAGCTTTTTCATCATTCTGGTGAAGACTCCTGGTGCGTTGTGCAACCCGAAAGGCTTAACGTTGAAAGTAAAGTGTCCTTCACTGGTGCTAAAAGCTAGCAGGGGTTTAATTTCCTCCTTGACTTGTATTTGGTAATAACCTTTACTCAGGTCAATCTTGGAGAAAATTCTTGCCTTGCTAAGCTTGGTGAAAAGTTTTGCAGGGGCTCTGGCTGGAATTCTGTTACTGTGTTAAGTAGATGGTAATCGATGCACAGCTGAACTTCCTTATTGGGCTTCTGTAACAGTACTACGCTCAAACTGTAAGGAGATGTAGACTCGCTAATAATTCCAGCTCGACGTAGCTTGTCTATTTCTCTGCGTAGCGTATCAGCTTTCACATACGGAATTGGGTAAACTCTGGTTCGAACAGGTGTCTCATTTGTCAGTTTCATATCGAACTCGGCGAGATGCGTTTGACCAGTTACGTCCATTAATACTGCTGTGTACTGTTTCAGTAGCGCTCTCGTTTCTGTCTGTTGTGCTTCAGAGAGAGAGTGTCACTGAATTTTACATCTTTGAAAGATTCCATTTCTTACAATAGTTATTCCATGCAACTATGGTCATCTTCCTTATCTTCGGTTGCTATGGCGACGCCAGTAGATGTTCGGGGGAAGGCACCGGTCTTTCCAAATATTTCTTTAGCAGATTTATATGGTAGACTTTTTCCTTTCCTTTAATAGAGATCTTGTAGATGGTTCTTGAGATCTTTTTAAGGACGGTAAACGGCCCTTGCCATCCGATATGTAGTTTGTTGTTTCCGGTTGGAAGTAGCAACAAAACTTTCTCTCTCTTTCGCGGCTTTATTGTATCGCTTAGCGTGCTTCATGCATGCTCGCTTAAAGTTGGTTGTTGGTAGATCCCATCCTAGTTGTAATCTTTCCTTCAGTTCCGATACATATTTACTTGCTGAGACGACTGTCTCATCAGCCTTCTGGTCTGTCAGTGACCGGAGTAAGGCTTCGAGCGGGCCCTTAATAGGTCTTCCGAATAAGAGTGTAGCTGGTGGTAAACCTGTAGAGGCCTGTGGGACTTCCCTGAAGGCGAATAAGGCTGCAGGAATGAAAAGGTCCCAATCTTCAGGTTTCTCTTGTCCCAGCTTACGTAACATCATGGTGAGGCTGCTGTTGAAGCGCTCCACGAGCCCATTTCCGGCCAGATGGTATGGGCTGGTGTGGATGTGTTTGGCTCTCAAGATCTTAAAGATCTCCTCCATTAACAGGCTATGGAATTGGGATCCGTTATCCATTAAAATTTGTTGAGGAAATCCCAACCGCGTAAAAATCCGCACTAGGGCTTCTGTGACATGCTTGGAATCCGTGCATGTTAGCAGTATAGCTTCGGCCCACATAGTGCATGTGTCGACTGAGGTCAGGATAGACCTGTTCCTTCTTTTAGTCCTTTCTAGGGATCCTACAATGTTGACTGCAACCCGTTCAAATGGTGTCCCCACTATTGGCATTTCCCCCATGGGAACTGGGGGTGTCCAATGCTTGGGTGCCACATGTTGGCACTTGGCGCAGGATTTCACATATCTGATAATATCAGTGTTTATTCCTGGCCACCGATAGTGAGTCGATATTCGCTGAATAATGGCATTTTGTCCAATATGTCCGCTAAAGAGAAGAGAGTGCCTCATTTCTAAGATTTGGTCTCTGAACTGCGTCGGTACTAGGAGCTGGTTATGCCCCTGTTCAGGGTCACCCGTTCAATGATATAATACTCCATCCTTAGAAAAGATGTCTCCGTTGTGTCTGGGGTCCTTGGCCATGGGCAGTTTCCTAAAGCAGGGCTCCAAGGTAGGGTCCTTTTGTTGCGCCTCTTTTAGTTCCTTAGGTAACATGTTAGGCGCAGGCTCCCGTTCCTTCTTGGTTTGCCCTCTTGTGGTTACTGCTGCCACAATCGGCTCTTTCGGTCTCCCAATAAACACATATCTACAACCAAGTATGATTGGGTACATCAGATCATCCATTATAGCCGCTTTGATAACACCTCTGATGAAATCGGAGTGTATCTCCACCAGTGCGATGGGAAGCGTTATGGGTGCATCACCTTTCAAAACTCCACATAGTTTGACGGTTTCTTCTGTCTCTTGACCAGGTTTGACCAAATGCCTTGCGACAATACAATCAAAAGACAAACCTGTGTCAAACAGACAATATGTTGAAGCCCCGTTCAAAATAACAGTTCCTCGCGTTGAAGGCCTTTCACCCTCAGGTTGAGAATCACTGACATTTGCACTTCTTTGCGAGTCTGTCTGCAAGCAACCAATCCAATTTTTCCCGGTGTGCTTGCCCTGATCAGATGTCCCTTGTGCAGGGTGTTTCCCTTTGTCTTGCCCTTTTTGGCTGCGGTGCCATTCCAGGGCAAAAGACATAGCTGCTATTGAGGAGATTGAGTGCTGGAAAGATCAGTTAACTGTGACTGGAGTTTGACGCTGCACTGCGACTTTGGACCTCTAGAGTCTTAAGCGCCAGTTCATGCTGTCTCTCCTTCTCTCTGTCCTCATGTTGTCTCTCTTGCTCTCATTCGTTCGCCCTGCGAGCTTCCATTTCCGCCTCAATTTTCTTCTGCTCTCTAGCGTTTGCTTCTTTCTTCTCCGCGTCATATCTGTCAAGTTCTTCGTTGACAAAAGCGGTCACTTCTTCTCCTTGTAATCATGTTTTCCTTGCTTCCTCACCTAGCATTGTTCTAAGTTTTGCACACTCAGCCATGGCAAATAACTGACTGCGACTTACTCGAGAAAGAAAGAAGAAAGAGGATACCATTATCCTTAACCAATTACGAGAATACCAAAAAATATTTTTGTTTATTTAACCGTGATACCTCCTCCCAGTTATCATTTATCTAATCTATCGCTGTTATTAACTGGCAACAAGGCTCCTAATACAGACGACTTAAACCATAAAAATGGTAGATCAGGCTAACAACTGAAAAACTACTATTACTACGGTGTAAAAAAAAAAATTTGTTTAAAAATTAAGGAGAAAAAAAAAATTTCCTTATTTTAAATCCACCAACTCGTCCACACCTGAAGTCAGCTAGAGTAAGGGGAGGCTATTAACTTGGCAATAGCCAGAATGCTCTCCCTTTGCTAAGCTTACACTCCGCTGCTCCCTAAAAACCTGGTGATTGCCAGAGTTATGTGACAACAAGACGCACCAACGTGAAAAACTGTGGTAAATGGAGTATGGGTATGGGCTGAGCTGACCAACACAATTAATTAAGTTTGGTTTAGTTTATTATCATTTAAACCTCTCACAACATCAAACATATAGAAATCAATAAATCATTGGTTTACAGAATTATGAAAATAACCCCATAAGTGCCCTCCCCTCTGTTGAGAAAAGATTCCGCAAGAAGTAAATAACCCACAAAAAGGTCAAAGATTAACACTATGGTATAGAATAGACAATAAAGCAAAGAACGAAGTTCCTAGTTAAGCTATCCCATAAAATAACAGTAATTGCAAAGAAAATAAAGGATGGTACAGTTTCCGTAACTAGAATGTATTTCCTCTCACTCTGTCATTCGTGGCCACATCAATCACACTGTACTTACTACTTGGTTAACAACCTCTTGAACGTAAACATCAATGAACATGTATCAAAATCCAGTGTTGTGCTTCTCTGAAGTGAGCCCCAGTTCCTCCACGAATAATTAATTTTCCTAATGGGGAACGCCTACTTTGGTGGTGCTTATTGGGTATGATAATGTCACATCAGATAGTTCATGTAGCAAAATATAAACCACGATCTAGTGTTCACAGTAGACAATAGAGAGTACTTCCAATAGATTAAGGAAACATCTGGTTGGTAAACTGTTAGTAAAAAAATGATGATGAAGGTATAAAACCCGATAATAAATAAGAATTGTTACTGGTGCTATTTAGACCACTGGCAGCTGGTTTGTGATCAGTACTAAATTAGGAAGAAAACAAAACATATAACCACATTATCAATATCCTATCCTATCACGCGTAAGGGTAAGATCTCTTAACCTCTCCGTCATTTAAGTAAATTAAAAAGCACACGTGTCTTAGCCTATCTTATCACGATTTGCTCAACTGGTACGGGTTGGGTTTTTAGTTATGCGCCTTCCCCATCCTGCCCGGTAAAACACTCAGCGCACAATATCAGTGTTAATTTAATTATGACTACTTTACAAATATCGCTTGTCATTACTAGCTATTTGTTTCGCCACCTGATATTACACTAGTCACTTATATAATTACACATAATGAATTAAAAGTGAATTTATATTCCGTCAATTGTCAGTCGCCTAGTGTATTTATTAGTCAATTAAAACATCTTTTTCTGGGTGATAGCGGGTGATTAAATCTACACTACAACTGGAAAAATTTAGCCATGCGTTATTTAATACTCTAGTCTTATCACTTAGAAAATCCCAGTGAATTATAATGATGAACTTGACACATTAAATCACTTAAATGCTAATATCTATTACCGCTACCAGAAATTGAAACAATCTCCGCGGAATGCTATAACACACTTTCACAATGGCTCTAGAATAACGAGCTAGATTCTCCAAAATTTCCTGTGCGACTAGATAACTGACTTTGGGAGGATGGAGTATTTATACAGAAATGGTGTTATTTCACAAGAGGTTGTGAGAATTCACGCCTTCGGCCGTATCAGGGAAAATCAACAAGTTCGACTCCCAAGGTAAAGATTTTCTGCTCACTGATGCCGAAACGACATCACAAAGCCCTGGCCATGCGGACAGGCCTTCTTTGATTTCATCCGCTGCAGTAGATCAAATACTTCCAAGGTACGGGAATAATATTATTGCCCTTGATTTGTTTAAGTCCCCTGAAATGTTGAACATCAAAGCAGTTTCGCGGCACAATTCCTGCCCGTCGCCTCCCTTCAAAGAACCGATTATATCTCAACGCGCGCTTCTGTCTGTCAACCAATGATGGTTGGCAATCAGCTTGCATGATAATTATGATAAGCGAATAATGCTCTCACTGACTGTTATCTAGCCTGTTATCTAAACAACTTGTCAGCGCATGTAACCAGAAAAAATAGGCGTGGCTTCAAAAGTGAGTCTACAGTCTGCAAATTGCGTGGTTTGTTTGCGTAGCAAAAATTATAAACCTTAGATGGGGAAGCAAGGTGGTCGGGTACTGTTGCACTATTTACATATATACGTGACAACATGTGCAACTTAGTTGTTGTAACACTTCTGTTATACTTCACTGCACATGTACAACTTAGTGGTTGTAACATTTATGTCATACTTCACTGCACGTGTACAACTTAGTTGTTGTAACACTTCTGTCATACTTCACTGCACATGTACAACTTAGTTGTTGTAACACTTCTATCATACTTTACTGCACATGTACAACTTAGTTGTTGTAACACTTCTATCATACTTCACTGCACATGTACAACTTAGTTGTAACACTTTAGTCATACTTCACTGCACATGTACAACTTAGTTGTTGTAACACTTCTATCATACTTCACTGCACATGTACAACTTAGTTGTTGAAACACTTCTATCATACTTCACTGCACATGTACAACTTAGTTGTTGAAACACTTCTGCCATACTTCACTGCACATGTACAACTTAGTTGTTGAAACACTTCTGTCATACTTCACTGCACATGTACAACTTAGTTGTTGTAACACGTCTATCATTCTTCACTGCACATGTACAACTTAGTTGTTGTAACACTTCTATCATACTTCACTGCACATATACAACTTAGTTGTTGTAACACTTCTGTCATACTTCACTGCACAAACATCATCATCATTTTCCTTTTCGCTCCATATGAAGCATGGAGCCTACACTACAGCTGATCCCCTTACAGGAAGCCTGCACTAAACATTCACATGCACCCACAGCTAAGGTTTCTGTAGCAATTTGTTTTACACGACTAGGTTGCCAGCCTCATGACACATGACCTATACTGATTGACTATTACAGTACTCCCGTAAAATTTACTTTTGTAGCATGTAACAAAACTAAATTTATTTTTAGCACTCAAATATACTTTATATGCAGGCCCTTTGGTTAGTTCTGAGGTTTTTCCTGCTGGCGACAGAGTTGTCTGTAGTCATCTTTGGAGTGGCCTTTGGTAAGTCTGTTGTGGTGTTCCTTATTTTAAAAAAAATTTTAAAGTAATATTGCACTCAGTTTTACAGATGGTCAATACTCCAGAAACACAGGACATTTCAAAATGGCTTTTCATCAGCCACACTCACAAACAAGAAACAAATATGAGAAATACAGAAAGGTTATGAGAAAATAACAAAGGACATAGCAGATGTGAACAAAATAATAATAAATTAGTAAATACAAATACAGAAATGAGGAAGAAATATCAATACAAAGAAACTAACTTCAATAACAGGGCAAAGAATATTAAATGAAATAAATTAAAAGTCTTGGCCTGATATAGAAGTTATTTACGACGATGAATCAGTGTGTCATTTAAAAATATGGCAACCACTAATAGGACTGGAAATGAAAGCAACAATAATAGAGGCAAACAGAAAAAAAAATGAAAGTTGGAGAAGAAAACTGCATAATAAGAAATGATCAGAAATGGAATAAGTTAAAAAAAATCTGAGAAAATTAGATGAAAGAAAAATGACAAAGAAAATGAGAAATCACTGATAGAATAAACAGCTGCCTGAGGCAGAAAGCAAATGAAATGGTGCCGGACATTCAGTCCATTAAAGGAAAGATAACCTGCTGTAAAGTCAGGCAATTCTCCAAAGAAAAGCCATTCCTATCATCAGCATTACATGAGTTATGAGCGATGACTTGAATTTTGGAAGTTCAAGAATGATCAGGACCATTAGCTGCAGGTTTTTCAGTCTTGTGTGAAATTCCTATCACATGTTCTCAAAATCTGTAGGATAAATACCTGCCTGTTTCCACAATGAAAGTAATGATACATTTTTTAACAAACAATAGGATAGATGAGATTCCTGGATTTACAAGAAAATACCTCCCTAAAAACAAAGGTGCCTTTCAGAAATGGAACAGTTTGCATTTGGAACACAAATGGACAAGTATGACACCTATAGTGATGACACGCCTTAGTGCCAAAATGTGTCAGAAAATTAATCACCAAGTAACTGTAATCTAGAATGTATGAAAATCTTATCCCTATGATAAGTGATCAAAAGAATATCACGGGAGACCCTCGTGTATCTCAGGGCCAGAATAAAGAATAGGCACATTTCAGAAGACAGAAACAAGGACCAATACTAAGAAACAATGCTCAGAAAATGCAGCATCCAAATGGGACACTTTAAAAACATTGACTTAGGTTTGAACACTTAGGCACACTAATAGCAACATCAAGTAGAAGAGGCCATTGAAAGCAGCCCAAGTTTTAAAAAAAAGCATTCTAGAAAATGAGAAGCATCATGTGCAACACATCTTTGTTATTGGAAGCAGATTATTGTTACATAAGACCGACTGTTAGATAAAAACGAATCATGGGCAATCAGTAAACACACAAGAATGTCACTTGATGCCACAGAGATGTGGTTTTTATAGAAGAATATAAAAAATGGTATGGGTAGCTAAATAAATGAAGAATGGGGAGCTTTATCACTTCTTAAAAGATGAGACAGAATTGTCAGTAAACCTGCAGACAAAGGTTGTGCAGTGGTAGTTTTGTGCAAATACATATGCAAGAAGAACAAATACAGCATAGTGACCCCTCCTTCTGCTACAGCATTCTTCTCCCAGAACCTTCTGGTAGTTTATCTTTCCACATTTTTTACAAATAACCTCAGGAAACCTTCATTGTATTTGTTTCCTAAGCTACATAAAATTGGTAATCTTGGTGGGCCAGTTGTATTAGTCTGATCATGCCCTGCTGATGCTTTTCCAAATTTCCAGGTATTTTCCAGCCCATGGTTGCATATTTTCCCTTTTCCTTGAAGGATACTAATTATGCTTTTGTTACTGTTTCACTTATATTCAAACAGGGCCACACTTATCTTCTCTCCTTCTTTGATGCTTGCTTCTAATTTCTATGCCATACATCTTCTTCTTCTTCAATCCTTAGCCGCCGACTGTCAAAGCAGTCAGTGGCCATCACACCTGGTGGCGTCTTGTAGGGCAGCAACAAACTGCTTCCACTTTGCTCGGTTGGCGGCCATCCTTCGTGCAGTGCCCCAGCTCTGGTTCATTCTTTGCATCTCGGTCTCCATAGTTCTCCACCAAGTTGTTTTTGGTCTGCCTCTCTTTCACTTTCTTCAGGGGTCCATAGCATAGCTGTTCTTGTGATGGCATGGGAGTCTCTTCTGAGGACATGGCCAACCCAACTACAGTGTCTGCCAGCTATGATGGTGTGCATGTCCTCTTGGTTACTCTGAGTAAGCAGTTCTTGGTTGGTGATGGTTTTCGGCCAAATGATTTTTTAGAATTTTCCTTCGGCAGATTGTGTGGAAGGAGGACAATTTCAGCATTTCCTTCTCTACATAGATGGACTTAAAATGCCTCAGTTTTTTTAAATTGATAGACGAACTACACCCACAGAGACACACATACTCTTCTCTGACTTTCTGAGTTGGTTCTCACTCTTAATTCTTTTGAAACCAATGGGCAATTTTTTTAAACCAAATCAGTAGTCTTGCAATGACACTAAAGTGTAGCCCAGCCATGCATGACTGTTCATAGGTAACTTTGAACAATTGGTTGTTATGAAAGTTATAAAGGCCCTACCTAAGTATTTTACCTTCACTACATTCACTACATTGATGTTGGCATTGGGGTCAAACATATGTTAGAGGAGGATCTCAGCAGTTATATTAACTTTGTCAGCCCTACCTTCAGGTTCACTTCTCATTTTTCCAGCTTCTCAGTTATAGAGCGATATAATCATCTAGGCCCCTTGGCACAGACTAAAAGAAAAAATGTCTTATTGTCTTCTTGTTAGTACAGGCGGACTGAAATACACATGGCAAAGAGAACTGAAGACAGAAATGTAAATAATGAGGAAAACAAGGAGAGAACTTGAGATGATGGCACGTGACAAGACTTGACATGTGTTTGTTGAAGGCTTATAGTCCTTGGAGAGCTAAAGGATATTGATTGTGTGTGTTCCTTATCTTTCCAGAATTGATTAACTGTTTGTGTGCGAGTTAGAAGAGTTTATTAGAGCATACTTTTCTCATATGAAGAATATTTTGAGCATGTTTTTCTGATACATGTAACTGATAAAGAAGTGGCTGTGTACATAGAACTTATTTTTCTAGGTCACCTAGATAGCCGCACAAGCATACAGAGGATTTTGATTGTCACCTTTACTATAGCACTGGTATATTCTGTTGTACAGGTATGGTCTTTTTTTTTCTTTTTTTTTTTTAAATTGTATGTGTATTACAGAGATACAATCAATTCTCTTTTTCCTTATATTTACCTTGTTTGCTGTGAAGTTTGTCTCCCATTCTGCTTGTTCATTTCTCAGTTTGTCTGTCTATGGACTCATTTAATCTCATATTCATCAAAGTATATTTTTTTGGCTTGAAGTGTCTGCTCATATGCTTTTGCAGCAGTGATTTATGTAGCAACATGTTTTACATGATGAGGTTGCTTTCTGCAAGCACAACCTTGTATTAGTTGCCTGTTGTGACAGTAGCTCTGCAAGCACAACCTCGTATTAGTTGCCTGTTGTGACAGTAGCTCTGCAAGCACAACCTCGTATTAGTTGCCTGTTGTGACAGTAGCTCTGCAAGCACAACCTCGTATTAGTTGCCTGTTGTGACAGTAGCTCTGCAAGCACAACCTCGTATTAGGTGCCTATTGTGACAGTAGCAGTTGGCCTATTCTTTTTTGCATGGTAACATAGCTGACATTAAGGGAGCAAGAATAAGGAGAGGAATGTCATGGCACAGGCAGAGACAACGATCAAACAGGTAGCCACAGTTGACAATATACTCAAGGGAGAAGAGTGGAGTATGTCAGATGAGAACTGGATTAACTACCAGCATGTAATCATCAGCCTTGGCAGAGAGTGTAGAAATTGGGGGAATGGAAAAGCAGAATTGGAAATTAATCAACTGATACATGATCATTCCTGGGACGATGATGCCGTTGTGTATACAGATGGGTCTGTGATCCGTGGTGAGAAATCCAGTTGGGGCTTCTCTGCTCAGGTGCAGGGCAGAATCGTCGCCGAACATAGCGGGGCTTACAAGATAACAACTTCCAGCATGAGAATGGAGGTCGAGGCTGTTACTGCAGCCTTAAGGTGGATAACTGAAACTTCATTAACAAAGGCTATCATTGTGTCAGACTCTCAGTCCATGCTTCGGAAGGTTCAAAGTGGTTGGTTGCAGCATGAATGGAAAACATTCATAGAAGCTTCCAGTCTACAAGAGCTGGTGTGGATATACGGTCCTGGTCATGCTGGGGTATGTGGTAATGAAAGAGCTGACAGACTAGCATCAAGAGCACCCTTAGTGGGGCACCCTTAGTGGGGCACTAGATATGGATAAGGGAGATATACTGAGAGCAATTAATGATCGCCTGTTAGAGAATGACACTGCAATAGATGAATCATCAAAGTTAAGACTGTTGGAATTTGGCATCAAACGTAAGGCTAGTAGAGATGGACATATGAGAGGATGCATCCATCGTGTTTACAACCAGCGAGCTACAGAAACAGTTAGCATTTACACGCTTCAACATATACTGATTGAGACTGAGCATCTATGGATTTGCCCGGAGTGCAATGATGTCGATTCTGTATAACAATAACAATATTCTTTCTTGTAAGAGACCCCCCGAGGAACTACACGGGATCAATGGTCACTGCACTGAGAAAATTGTGAAGGACCATGAAGTTTTATAATGTGTGGTTTTTGACAAGATTTTCACTTTATTTTCTACCAATAAATTTATAACACATATGCCAGAAATGTGCATTTAGATTCCTTTTCATGGATTAGCTTCACTCATAAAACAGTTTGTGTGGGGAAAAAAAGTCACAGTATTTGTTATGTTAACATTGGTTGGATCTTGGTTTTCATCAGGTCTAAAGATGCTCTCAGCATAAAGTAATTGACACAGAGATCATTGTATAGGTAGAACTATACCTTTTCTGGAACTGGATAATGTGCTGAAAGTTAATCCTTAACTGATGCAGTGTGTGCTCCTGGGATTTCACGCTTGGAACCAAACAAATATGAGGCTGGCAACTTCTTACTTACTTACTTAGTCGTTCCCCTTCTACCATGAGGTGTAGAGGTTTGGAAGAGAGAGCACCAGACTATCCTATCGGCTGTCTTCCTCCTGGCCTGGTTCCATTCTAGTCCTCGGTCCTTCAAAGATTGTCTAATGTTGTCCTCCCAGCGGACTCTGGGTCATCCTGGGGGTCTGGATCCCTGGCTCTTTGTTTCCCATGCTTGTCGTTGGTAGCCGATCTTCTCCCATTCTGCAGACATGGCCAAACCATCTTATTTGGGACTGTTCTACTTGGGTCTGCAGGGGGTGAGATTTAAGGCCTTGACGTATTGTCTGGTTGTGGACCATGTCTCTTCTTTTTACTTTAACCACCTTCCTCAGATACCTCATTTCTGAGGTTTGGATCTGGCTTTTGTGGGTTGTAGTCATTGCCCATGACTCGCATCGATATGTCAAGACTGGGACATTGGTGGAGCGGTATACAGCCATCTTCGTTTTCTTACCAACCTCTCTCTTGCTGAGGAATCCTCGATTTATGGCCTGAAAAACCAACTCTTCTTTGACGCCTCCCTTTCAGTCTATAATAGCTCCGAGGTATTTAAAGTAGTTGACCTGCTCCAGGACCGGTTCTCCCAGCTTAATCTGATGTCTTCTTTCTTCTCGTGATATCACCATGGATTTTGTTTTAGAGTTTGCTTATGACCATTCCTCTCTTCTCCAGCTCTTCCTTGCAGGTTGGATTGGAGATGTGCCTCTGATTTAGCAATCAGGGCAACATCATCAGCAAATGCCAGCTCTGAAATACAGACCTGTCTCATCTTTCAGTACCCCACTGAATACTTTCTTGTTATCTCCTTACATGCCTTGATGACATCGTCCATGAGGATTATGAGGCTGGCAATTTCATCAGGTAAAACTAATTGCTTCAGAAACCACCGCTACAGAAGCACATGAATGCTTTAGTGAAGGCTTCCTGCGGAGAGGGGGGAGGGGGCAGCTGCAATGGTGGTTCCATGAGGAGCGAGAAAGAAAATGGTGATAATACTATGACTTGGACATTGCATGCTTAAGGGTTTTGATAATAGAAGCATGAAACATCTCATGTAAATTACATTTTATTTTCTCTTGCCAGGGTGCGTTGGAATTTGAATACTGCCACCCACATTTTTCTAAGATGGCCGACTGTGAAACTAACAACAGTGTCACTGATAACTATGATTTGTTTGCCCACGGAGGAATGATCTTCTTGTTCAGTACCTCCATATTCTTTTTCCTGGTAAGTTTAGTCAGGTTCTTTTCTTCTTCGTACACCCTCAGACGTCAACTTGAATATGTTAAAAGAAAGCAGTGGTCAGCTTGAGGCTATTTCTATCTCCATAGAGCTTTTCCAGGAATGGTACTGGTGATGGCCACATGTGCTTTCTCTGTTTTTCAAATATTGGGCATGTTTGAAGCAGATGTTTAGCACTCATTTTATCGGTGCCTCAGTCACACTTTCGAGCCACATTCTGCTCCAGTGTTTGTTTATCCTTCCACTGGAGCCACAGTAGCACAGTGGTTAGTGCACTGGCTTCCTAGCTCGGTGGTCCATGGTTCGATCCCCAGTTGAGGTGGGATTTTTTAGACCACAAACGGCTCCAGGGTCAACCTAGCCTCATAAATTAGGTACCAGAGGAACTCTAGGAAGGTTAAGGCGGCCGGCATGATGCTGACCACATCACCCCTAGTGTGCCGATGGTCCAGAAAATATGGGCCTAACACCATATTCCCAATATGCCTCAGTGGGTGTGTAACAGGACCCTTTACCTACCTATTTATCCTTCCACTGTTGCTGTTAATTGTTTTGTTTGTAATTTTTTTTTGAAAATACACTGACACTCTTGTCACATTGTTTGTACTGTCTGTTAGAGTATCCTTGCTTACATGTTTTTACCCATCCATAGATCTGTCTTTTCTCGATCTGTAGCATATTCTAATTAGTGGAGATTTGGCATAGTGTTTCTCTACCAGAGATCAATTGACCCACCAGGCAGTGACTTAAGGTTTCCAAGCAAGTCTGTGTTCATTTTGATATCTTCTTTTTCTGTTTCGTAAACTTTTAGGCGTCAGCTTGAATATGTTTTAAGAATACAGTGGTTAGCTTGAGGTTGTTGGTATCTCCATAGAGTTTGTACAGGAATAGTACTGGTGGCGGCTATATGTACTTTCTCTGTTTCTCATATGTTGGGCACCTTCGCAGCAGGTGTTCTGCTGTCATTTTAGCAGTGTGTAGAATCATCATCATTACCTTCCAGCTCCTGAAGCTTGAGCATTGGCCTTCAGTAAATTTCATGCCAGGTTCTCCTGTCCTGTGCCTCCACTCAATATCTTTCCATGTCTGTCTCCAGTTCTCTTCTCTCTATATTTTTTAGTTCCCTCCCCCATCTCGCTTACCCTGGGGATTCCAGAACAAGGATTGCCTTGTAATCCTGTCAGCAGGTTTTTGCAGTGAGCAACTTATCCATCATTAGCGTCTTCATCTGATCTTGTGTTCCGCTGGCAGTTGTCTTTTCCTTATCTTCAGTTTCACATTGGTGATCTTGTCATACCATTTCAGTCCTGTTGTTGACAAGCATCTGTTGCACCTAAGGGTTATGTTTCAAAGGTATGTGTGTTTAAGTCTACGGGTAAGTTTTTCAAAAAAATACGTCACAGAGAAACACATAGAAAAACACACTATTACCAACATACAAGTTTGCAAATATATGAAAACAACGTAATGTATGTTAAGCAAGTGCTTAAATCAGATCTCTAGATTTCTCAATCAAATAACAATATCAGCAACCGCTGTTAATTTTCTCTATACAGTTCAATTTAAACTTTTAAATATTTCCGGCTGACAATCACGTTCAGCTTAGCTACAGTGTTATTCAGTTATAAATTTATATCTATCTCCACCTGATATATTAAAAGTAACTATTATAACATTACAACTAATGAGTATGTGCATAGGGCTGGCAAACTCATCATGTACAAAACTATTCTACCCAACACATCTGTAAAACAAATACCAAAAAAAAAAAAAACCAAGTTCTACACCAGAGTATAAAAAATAGGCATAAGTTTGTAACCAGTAAGATTAAATATAAATCTGCTCATTGCATTCATGAATAGTATACAACACGTCACTACCATCTAACACACTATATATTATCCAAAACACAATAGTATAAAAATAGCATCGAAATGAACTAATTTATAATTAAAACAGTCATACATATCAAGAAAAACAATAGAAATCAAATGATGCGTAAAGATGATGATCATAATATAACAACCTATAATGATCTATGCAATAGAATACATTAACATCTTCTGTCCTAATAAACAAACAACAACAAAAATCAACCGCAAAAAAAAAAATCTCCATAGGTCTTGCCGACATCTCATAAACACTAGGGGTAAAACGTCGAATGCATAGTTAGCACGCTGATATGTTCTGCTTGAACACTCACTCGGGCACAATGTTGACCTATATTCTTGCCGCTACCGTAAACAGGAGCGCTGAACCTTATCGAGAAGTCGTCTCTGTTCAAAAAATACAAACGAAAATTTCCATTTTAATGAATGGTGAAATTTACTACGAACAACAGAGAGGTTAAACAAACAATTACCCCGCACTGTGGTCCGTGTGGAAATCTGGTCACCCCACGATGTCATCGACTCTTCCTTTAAGTTCACAACAACGTGATGCTCTTTCAAAATCAGAAACATAACAAAAAATAACCACTTATCTTGAATGAAAACTCTCCTGTTCCTTTCCGTTAACACCCTGGATATCACAAAGTTCACTGGTAAAACATCGACAACAGAAAGGCATTGGAACTTGACACCTTGATTCCGCTCAGGTCCTCGATTCAGCACGCTACATGCTAACACACCGCACAGGAAAGCAGGAAATGGGTCACCGTCTGTCAATTTCGTTGAAAGGAGGTACACCGCTCGTTCATACTGCCAGATGATTACTTGTACTGGTATACAGACGCCACTGTATATCATGACATCTCATAATCTTGAGTAATAAATTCCTTGACTTGCGACTGTCACTTAAGTTAACAGTTCCCAGTTTAACTGATACTGAATAAGTTTTCCTTGGGCCTGGATACAGCTCTCAAATGTGATGTCTGTCTTTCATATACTAACGCCACTCAGGCTACAAGCTAACACTTGTGAATTAATATCATGCGAATTTCGCGGGTGTCAGATCCTATAAAACTAGCACACCACTGTTGCACCCCCGTAACTTTTGAGTGAAAATCCGGGGGGTCATTATGGCCGTAAGTCTTGGTGAAACGTCATGGGGCTTCACTGATACTGATACAAAGGATTGGTGTATGGATACGGTAAGGTGTCTATTGATTATCTGCTAACGTTGCTGTTGTGTTGTGGATCTGGTAATGTCTACATTTGATACATACATATACGCCACACAGGCAAACACTGTAGAACCTAAGGGTTATGTTTCAAAGGTATGTGTATTCAAGTCTACGGGTATGCGATGAACAGGTTCTCGATATAAATAGGCCACGCCCACTCCGGGACTATTTCTAACTACGTGTTAAGTTCCCTGTCACACTTGTAATATTAAGTGCGTGTGTTGGTTTAGTCGCTCACGCCACAGGTGCATACACACGAGTCATGAAGGGTTGTAAACGACTGGTGACATTTCATATGGGTTTATTCACGTCACAACACATTGATATTAAATACACATTGAATACCGTTCACAGCACAACACAAGATATAAATTACCACATAAGGACTGCGCCCTCGGCAGCTACAATGATATCATAATACATGGCCTAGAGTACTCATATTAAACTCAGCGTTATAAAGAATCCTGCACTCAGCAGTTATCATGATTCATGGCCTAAAGTACTTTTATTAACCTCAGCACTATAAAGAATCCTGCACTCAGCAGTTATCATGATTCATGACCTAAAGTACTCTTATTAAATTCAGCACTATAAAGAATCCTGCACTCAGCAGCTATCATGATTCATGGCCTAAAGTACTCTTATTAAACTCATCACTATAAAGAATCCTGCACTCAGCAGCTATCATGATTCATGGCCTAAAGTACTCTTATTAAACTTAGCACTATAAAGAATCCTGCACTCAGCAGCTATCATGATTCATGGCCTAAAGTACTCTTATTAAACTTAGCACTATAAAGAATCCTGCACTCAGCAGTTATCATGATTCATGGCCTAAAGTACTGTACACTGCAGTTATAAACACTTCCACAATAATTAACACTGCAGTTTCATACTACGCTGTACCCACAGCGAAAAATCCGTCGACATTTTAAATTCAGCACTGTACAGGCATTTCACACTTCCCAAAAACACTGTCTTCCTACCCGGTCAAAAACGCCCGGAACACTCTCTCTAGATAACAAACTCGTTCCGCTCAAAAGCAGTCACGAGACTTTCTCACTGCTTAAACTCAACACAAACAATTGCGGGCTAGCAGCGAGCTTCTCTCACCCAACTCAAAACAATACAGAATAAATATATCAGCGCTTTTCACGCTGTCTGTAATCTGTCTCTCGAAACTATCACGAGATACTCTCTAAATAATTTGATAGCTACAAGCAAACAAGTGCTCCAACTCAGAATCTATCTTGGCTACTAATTTACCCAGATTTACGCCCCTTACACCAATTCTATTCTTAACAGCATCCATCTGTGTTTATGAGTGTATTACTACTTAGTTGCTGTATTCTTTAATTGGTGAAATTTTGTTTGTAAGAGGATCAGCTGAATTAGAAGTATTTCTCAATGGATCCCCATTAACTGTTATAGCATACTGTGAATTGGTTGCACCTGGAAACTTGAGTTTAAGTGGATCATTAGACTGTTTAGATCTGCAAATTTTTTGCTTATCTTTTATGTTTCTGAGATGGATTTGGCTTAAATAAAGTTTTAGATCGGGAGAAGTATCACAAAGCGGATTTTCAGCCTAAGATTGTTGTGCAAGAAGTATACACTTCATCAGAAATATCTGTATCAAATTTCTGCGGCCTTTAAGAAGGCCTTTTGGCAAAGTATAGCGGAATGACGTTATAGGTAGTGGTGAAGAAATTCAGCATCAACTATAAACTCATTCAGACTCTTGAACATCTCTGTGCTAAAGCCACAAGTGAAGTTTTTATTAAAGGCACAACAAGAGAATCATCATCATCATCATTTCCCTTTTCGCTGCCTATGGAGCATGGAGTCACCCCCTTGCAGAAAGCTTGCACAAAGTATTTACATGCTCCTGAAGTGGTAGTTTCTGTAGCCATTACTTTTACATGATGAGATTTACCAGCCCCCTGCATAGGCTCATGTAAGTCGCCTTGTACAATTGTCACTTCAAAATCCAATTGCTACATCAACCATCACGGTGAGCGCACATAAGTGCTTAGATGCTAGCTTACTGCAAGGGGTGCAAACTGCTGTCACCGCTTCATGTTCCGTAAGGTGCAAAAAAGGGGAAATAAGTGAATTACATTATCTTATACGGTGTTTAACAGTTGTTGCGAGTTTTGTCATTTACTTAATTTATTCTAGTTTTCTGATAGAATATCACGATCTTTTGTTTTTACTGATCAAGATTTCTTTATCTTCAGGTGTACTCAACGATTGTGGTGTTGCCTCTTACCAGGTTAAGAGATCGATATTTGTTACCAAGTAAGTTTTGCCACTCTGAGCAGTATCTATATTATTAGAGAAATAATTTGTAATGCGTGACTAAAAATCTTCACCTGAAATGTCAATGCAGAACTTCTGTGTAAAGTAGATTTGAACAAAACAATATATAAGCTGCAGACTTTAATTAGATATATTTAAAACACTTGAAATATTTATGTACAGTATACAAAATGATATACAAAATATATACAGAATGAGAAGGAACATATGCAATCTGTGGTGAAATATAAGAGATAAATATAAGGAACATATGAAATATGTGGTGACATAAGCGATAAATAGAAGGAACATGAAATGTGTGGTGAAATATAACAGATAAAAAGAAGGAACATATGAAATCTGTGGTGAAATATAACAGATAAAAAGAAGGAACATATGAAATATGTTTTATGGAAAATACTGAGGGCTTATGGAATTCCAAGCTGCATAGTGTCAATCATAAAAAGCCTCTATGCCAACTTTACGTGTAGTGTTGGGCAGAGCAACCTAACCTTCGAGGTGAAGACAGGTGTACGACAGGGATGCCCCTTATCAACCACTCTATTTTTAACAGTCATAGACTGGGTGATGCGCCAGACAACAGAGGGCAGTCCAAGAGGAATAAGATGGACTACATTTTCAACATTGGAAGATCTGGAATATGCAGATGACATTGCACTGCTGGCACATTCACATCAACACATCCAGGAAAAAACGGATAGACTTAATAAGTTTAGCCAGCAGGTGGGCTTGAACATCAATTTAAAGAAGTCTGAGGTCATGACGCTCAATGTGAGCAACCCTGAGCCCATATCAGTAAGGAATCAGCAACTGGTACAGACAGATACCTTCACATACCTAGGAAGCATAGTAACACCAGACGGTGGGGCAGGCAAAGACATCAACATCAGAATGAATAAGGCAAGAACAGCCTTCTTTAGCCTAAATAACATCTGGAAGTCCTCCCAATACAGCACAAGCACAAAATTAAGATTATACCAGAGTTGCGTGCTTTCTGTGCTTCTCTATGGTGCGGAATGCTGGAGAGTCACAGAGAAGGAAATGTCAAAATTGTCCTCTTTTCACACAACATGCCTAAGAAAAATTCACCGAATCTTTTGGCCGAATACCATCACCAACCAAGATCTGCTTACTCGTAGCAAGCAAGAGGACATGCATACCATCATAGCTGGCAGACGCTGGAGCTGGGTTGGTCATGTCCTCAGAAGAGACCCTGATGCCATCACAAGAACAGCTATGCTTTGGACCCCTGAAGGAAAGCGAAAGAGAGGCCGACCAAAAACAACTTGGCGGAGGACTGTGGAGGCTGAGATGCAAAGAATGAACCAGAGTTGGGGCACTGTACGAAGGATGGCCACCGACCGTGCAAAGTGGAATCAATTTGTTGTTGCCCTACAAGACGCCACTAGGCGTGATGGCCACTGACTGCTTTGACGGTCGGTGGTTAAGGATCGAAGAAGAAGAAGATATGAAATATGTGGTGAAATATAACAGATAAATAGAAGCAACATGAAATATGTGGTGAAATATAACAGATAAATAGAAGGAACATATGAAATCTGTGGTGAAAAATATAACAGATAAATAGAAGGAACATATGAAATCTGTGGTGAAAAATATAACTGATAAATAGAAGGAACATGTGAAATCTGTGGTGAAATATAACACATAAATAGAAGGAACATGTGAAATCTGTGGTGAAATATATCATATATATATATATATATATATATATATATATATATATATATATATATATATATATATATATATATATATATATATATATATATATATATATATATATATATATAGAAGTAGCATGAAATCTGTGGTGAAATATAACAGATAAATAGAAGGAACATGTGAAATCTGGTGAAATATAACAGGCAAATTGAAGGAACATATGAAATCTGTGGTGAAATATAATGGATAAATAGAAGTAACATGAAATATGTGGTGAAATATAATGGATAAATAGAAGGAACATGAAATATGTGGTGAAATATAACATATAAATAGAAGGAACATATGAAATCTGTGGTGAAATATAACAGACAAATAGAATAAACATATGAATTCTGTTGTGAAATATAACAGATAAATAGAAGGAACATATGAAATCTATGGTGAAATATAATGGTTAAATAGAAAGAACAAATGAAACCTGTAGTGAAATATAACACAAATAGAAGGAACATATGAAATCTGTGGTGAAATATATTAGATACATAGAAAGCACATATGAAATCTATGGTGAAATATAACATATAAATAGAAGTAACATGAAATCTGTGGTGAAATATAAAAGACAAATAGAAGTAACATATGAAATCTGTGGTGAATTATAACAGATAAATAGAAGTTTCATATGAAGTGGAAAGGATGATGAAATACAACTTGTACAAAAGAAGTGCATGGTGAAATATACCACTTATAGAGAAGAAACAGAAGATGCTGGTAATGGATATGACACACATTGAGAAAACGTGTTGATAGCATTACAGGGCAGTCTTTGTTATAGAATACCCAGGGTATGAGAGGTAAAGGAAGGCAGAAATAGACATGGAGAAGAGAAATGGAGATGAAGAAGACACGGAAAGACCATCTAATATAACAAGAGATCCCCAATCAATACTTAAAAGATATATACATAAAACAAAGGAAAATATATCAGGTTAGTACTTCAGAAAAGACATTAAACTAAATAGAAATTAAGCAACAAGAACCAACAATCATTATTTAAAAAAAAAAAAAATAACTCAAAGAACAAATACTAATACAAATTAAAACCAAGTGTAAAGGACAATAGTTATCAATAAACAATACAAAAGAGAAAATAAAATGGACAAATACTAATATAAATTAAAATCAGCAACTGCTAAAGACAATAGCTCTTTAAATTGAATACAAAATTAGAAAATAAAATGACACTAAATACCCCAATTATAACCAAATTTCAGGTTGAACAGGGTAGACCAAGATGGAACGAGAAGAGGCAATAACGGTCAGCTGTTAAGTGCCCACCCTCCACCCATCACATCTTCAACACAACAACAAAAATCTAATATAACATACTTGTATTTGCTTTTATGGCTTATAATTTATAGGCTGGGTTGAACTGTTAATGCATTTTGTTTGTTTGGATTTCTTATTGGTAGGTAAGAAAGGAGAAGGTATTCCATTGCGGTTTTTGTTACACATAGAACTGTTCTTTCATCTTTCAGCCAAACGTCTCTTCTACTATTACTGCACATTCCTGGCCTGTCTGAACTTATGCCAGGCTGTTGGAAGTATGCTTCTTTACAAGGGGGTCATACCAAGTCTGTGGTAAGAAAATGAACAATTCATGAAAATATACTTGTGCATATATGTATTTATGCTATGTGTAGTTTCTAGGGAAAGTCTAAAGAAAACAAATGTGCTGTGTCAGGATGTAGATGTTGCACCAGTTATCACTATCGATAACAATGAATTGACAATTGTGCACCACTGGGGTCTACTATCAACAGCAAACTCTCTCTGGACTTTATATGTGCAATTTAGTTTAACCACAATTATTATCAGTTTCACTTACATTGCTTCTATTTTTTAAATGTAAACTTACGGAAACAGTTTGATTAATGGGTGTGGATTATTTATAACTTGCTTTTATAAAGTTGAGTTGATATGAAGTTGATTAGCAATGCAGTCATTAGTTTTCTCAATATTATCAATATTTCGGAAGTAGTTATAACATGTATTTTTGTTTTTTTAGCATTAACATGACATTTTTTTGTTGTTGTTGGTGAGGCATTGCCTAATTTACATGTTTGGTGCGATCCAAGGGCTGTGATATCTGACCTGATTTTCTTTTGTTCATTTCAGCGTTGTTGATGCTACAACTTATGTGTACTTCTCATTGTACAATCCATTGGTGTATGTAGTTTTTCTGTGGAACTTCTTCAAGTAAGTCGCAGTGTAGGATCTTGTGGATTCGATTTTGTGTTTCTTTACCACTGTTTGTAGTGCGTCATGACTGCTTGTTTTTTCCAACTTTAAAAAAAAAATTGACATTTTGAGAAAAATGACATTTTTTTGTTTATGGTAATATTAAAAAGTTATGGGAGATGGAACTAAATCGAGTTCTCGCACAGCTTATCCAATCATCTTGAATAACACGTTACATGGAAGATTTGTTATGCCCCTTTCCATTTGTAGTGAAAAAACTCATAAAATGAGTTAGAACAAACAAGCACGCAGTGTGATTTGTTCTTTTCCTGCCAAGAAATTCCCTTTATAATCTATGGCAATATCTATTTATCATATCTGTTTTTATTTCACTTTGTAGTTTGTTTTGTTAGTCAATTTTACTTATCATCCTATTGCTTTTTAACTACTTTTATTGTAGTCATCTTCTTTTCCTGTTGTGCACCCTATGGAGCATGCAGCCTGCACATTAGCCATCCCCTAGCAGAAAGCCTGCATCAGAGCATTCATATGTTCTTACAGTGGGGGGGTTTCTGTAGCCATTTGTTGTACATGATGAGGTTGCTGCTACGTGCACAGACAAGCATAGACCTCGTATTAGTCACCTCATACAACTTGGTTTCATTACCGTAATACTGGGTAGTGTGTACCACAATGGGCATCATTGAGAAAACTCAGGTGTAGCACACCTGACAGTTACTGATGTGGAACCCACATAGGGGAAAAAAAATGTGATGGGGGAAACTTAGAGTACATTGAGAAGAAAAACTGAGCAAGATTTAAGACAGGCACATTTTATATGGGGGGGGGGGGGGGGGGGGTGGGGGGGGGAGGGGGGGGGGGGGGGGTTGGGGGGTTGGAGAAAATTAATCCTGAGAGAGTTAGAGAGGCACTTTATCTGTGGCTTAAGTACTGGAAGGTTTACAAAATCTATGGGAGCCAAAGGATTCTGACTGATTGACTGTATTACGCTTTTCAAGGGTACCATTATTCTGTATAAGCGTACTGCAGACTACGGATAACATTCACTAATGTATGGTCATCGGGTAAGTCAGAATGTAATTGAGTAACCTAGACTACTATTGTATCTCTTGTTTCTGATAAATATAGCTATGTGTAATGTGTGGTATTGTTGGAGTACAATTTAGGGCAGACTCGACAAATGCTTCAACACATTAAACCCCTCACATGAGGCTTATTGCCACAACTGTACCCATCCATACAAGACAGGGCAACATGTCCTGCTTGCACGCCCAGGACTCGCCATAGAAAGTAAAAAGCTATTGCTAGCCTCCCCAACAATCGCAAACACATTATACAGAAACACTCAGCAGCTACGAAACATGAGCGAACTCTTTAAATTGGCATTGGCTATGAAAGAGCGACAAGCTTAGCATCATCATCATCATCAGTTGCCATCTCCACAACGAAGGTTGGCTGTAATGGATCTCCAACGTCTTCTGTCTCTTGTCTTGATGGTGCACTCTGATAGACTCTTTCCTGTCCATCTCTTGATGTTGTCTTCCCACTTATAGCGCTGTCTTCCCCTTGCACGTTTGCCTTCAACTCTCCCTTCTGTTATGGTCTTCTGCAAGGTGTTATGCCTTTTTATGTGGCCAAAGTATTTTAGCTGTCGAACTTTGACCTCCCTCATTAGTTCTCTTTTCATCCCTAGATTTTCTAGGACCTCCTTATTTGTTTTCATCTCTTTCCATGAGATACGCCCCATTCTTCTATATATCCACATTTCAAGAGCCTCAATTCTTTCTTCCAACTGCTTATTTATCGTCCATGTTTCTGTACCATACAGAAATGCAGAATATATATAACACTTTATGATTCTCAGTTTTAATTTGTGAGATAACTGTTTGGATGTCAGTATATGTTTCATGTTGTTGAATGTAGCTTTGGCCATTCCTATTCTCTTCTTGATTTCTGTTTCACATCTGCCATCTTCTGTTATTATATGACCGAGATATACGTAGCTCTTGACTTGTTCCAGGATTTTCCCATTTACGCTTATCTTTAATGTGGGTTTATCGTCTGTTTTGCTAATTATCATAGTTTTAGTTTTCTCAATATTAATGTCGAGTCCATATTCATGACTTATACTGTTCACTTGCTTCACTAGTTCTTGTAACTCCTGTTCGCTTTCAGCTAACAACACGGTATCATCTGCATATCTAAGGTTGTTTATTGACCTTCCACTGATGTTCAGTCCTGGTATTTCCTGTATCTGTTTGAAAATTTTTTCGGTGTATAAATTAAATAGGCAGGGGGACAGCACACAACCTTGTCTGACACCTCTTTTTATGTCTATGTATGGTGAATAATTCCTTCCAGATCTTACTGTGGCAGTTTGCTCCCAATAAAGGTTACTGAGTATTCTTATATCTTTTCCATCAATACCTATGTCTTCGAGGCATTCAATTATTTTCTCATGATGGACTCTGTCAAAAGCCTTCTTATAGTCAATGAAGCACATATACATACTTTTTTGGACCTCTGTATATTTTTCTGCTAATATTCTTAGGCAAAATATTGCCTCTCTTGTTCCACTGTTCCGTCTAAAACCAAACTGTTCTTCCTGGATTTCGCTGTCTACTTTACTTTTTATTCTTTCCTGTATGATTTTGAGCAGTATCTTAATTGCATGACTCATCAGGCTGATTGTTCTGAAGTCTGAACATTCTGTTGCATTTGGTTTTTTGGGCAATGTTATAAAAACTGATGTCTTCATGTCGTGTGGTATATATCCTGTATTGTATACATCGTTGCATATTTCTGTGATTGTATCTATACCAAAGCTCTCCAGAGCTTAGCAGCCCTAGTTAAATAGCAACAGGACTTCTAAAGTTACCAAAATTCCATAGTAGGTAACATACGGCCGCTGCCCTGGCAAAAATTAAAAAATTAGGAAACTTACCCACCACCAAAATAGTTATAGAATGTGCGATTCCTGTATACACACATTTGGATCCTTGCTGGTGCTGCGGAGTTTGTGCACTGAGATCCTCTTTGTGTGATCTAAGGGAGGAGATCGGAGCGTTGATGGAGTTGTCCATGTGCAATGAAGATGGTCCTTAAAACCAAACTAAACTAAACTAAACTGGTTCATGTTCTCATGTCTCTAGCTCCTTTGGGGCTAAATGGACTGAGAAAATTTTTAAAATTAGGACCTGTCTCATGCAAGAAAGCCTAGTTCTTTCGTGTCTCAGTTTGCTTTCTCTGTCTCTGTGACTGTCCTCTTTGTTTCTCAGATTTTTCCCTTCCTCATATTTCCTGTAGAGTTCTCAGGGGCATGCAAGGGTATTTTTAAAAATTCATTATTAATACGTCAACCATTTTCATTGTCTCATTTTTGTTTCATAATTATATTAATTGTCTTTTCATTTAGTAATGTGAATGTAACATTCGCAACTATGTGTAAATAAATATCTTACTAGATCCACTAGGTGAATCGGTGGTGGACTATCTGGGTGTACCATAATACTTTTATGTGTGTGTTACTGTCGTGTTTCTTTTATAGTTGTTCTGTTATTATTGAATGTTTGTGGTGGGTGTTGTGGTGTAGTACCACTGACAAGGACGACGTCAGTATGGTCGGGCTTACTGTAAGTGGCTGACAGGTGTGTAGATATAATGGGCGAATGTCGTGAATTCTTAAATTATGTATGTACGTCTCTGGTACCACCCACACAACAGTAACGTAGGTCAGGAAAAGACCAACGGGTAAGACGAGTTCGTATCCAATTCATACACAGTTTATTTACAATAGTAACGTTGACACCACGAACAGTACACCGTCACAAGTTATAACAGCGTACAAAATCCATGGCAAATAGGTTGCAGAACATAGCAAATATCCAGAAATTGGTTGCATACACAGCAACTCACTGTACATTATAATAACAGGAAAAATCCATCATAGGAACCTTATAAATGATGATTATGGCCGGTATAATCCATGGCCTCAAGAATATCTTCGAAAAAACTCTTCCCTTCAATAATCTACTCTGGTCACACTAGCGAGACAAAAACCGTCTCGAAGCCCTGCCAGATACTTAATGCCCGAGATCACAGTCTCTCAGTACAACTCAGTAAAAGTCGCTCATGTGCGAACTAACTGCTTGAGATGTGAGCTCAGCTCATCCGTATCTCTCCCCCTACTACTAAGAACATTAGAACAGTTTCTTTATTTTTATAAAAAATTAACACAGACTCAGTTGAGCTATGTTCCAAAATAATCGTACACAAAGTACCCAAATAAAAAATCTATCTCATCACTTTAAACGTGCTTACAAGCAAAAATCATCCCCGTACGTAATAATCCCTAACACTTAACTCCCCCTCAGAATCATGACTTAACAGATTACACCGACCCCCCGGGGAAAAAAAAATGATATCATCATTTTTTTGTGTGGAAAATTACATCAAACAACAATGTGAGGTCAATCAAATTCTAATATCTACAACAAAGAATTACACTATGTTAAGTCATATCAATAAACCAACAATAGAGGGATGGAAGTATGTGTAGAGTATGAAGGTGAAGTATGCAAGCATAGACAAAATATGAACCAATAAGTGGAAAGTGAAAAGAGGAGATGAAATTAAATGAAGAATGACCAGCAATGAAATGTGTGTAGAGAAAGAAAGCAATGATACAACATGGTATCAATTGAAATTAAACAATGCATTGTATAAAAAAAATACAATTATAGCAAAACAGCATGGAACAAAAAGGCAATGCATATATAAACCAAAAAACAAAAAGAAAGCTACAATCTAAATAGAGCATAATAGGCAAGAGAAACATGTTAAGTAACTTATTCAGTACTAATAATGAGCTTATTTATGAAATCGAAACTAATAAAGCATATAAGCAGTTACTACTGGTGCACCACTAAGTGCTAGGTAATGAAAATAAAAAACAATGTCAGAAAAACACAATTTCTAAATGTTCAATATCGAAATGTATCGTAATGATATGTTAAGTTTAAATATTATAGTCAATACTATTGTCACTCGCTCATAGTTTATCAACACACTGTCGTATATGAATAATATGCTAATAACGTGTCACATGAAATTCTAAGAACACAATATCAAAGCTCCAGCGGCCTTGGAAAGTCTTGTGAGCATTTCGAGACCAAAAATCATCCACTGCAGAGTCAAAATTCCAAATGGCTTGAGTGGTACAGTCAAACTGGCGCAAGGCGACACGTAGAACAGGTTGTAAAGTAACTGCATAAACATGTAACAAAACAGCTCTGATTCCCATCAAGAAGCCGTTCCTGCGAATAATCAAATGTGAAAATTTCTGTTTGGTAACGGTAGGATATTATTAGAGAAAAAACTTATTAACTTTAACTTTAACCTACCAAATGTGGCCGTGCAAACTTCAGACCACTGTATGATGTTAATCGATCCTTCCTCCGATAAACGAGAAAGGGTGGCAGTGAAAGTAGCACAGACTAACTTGAAATTATCAATTGTATAGGGTGATAAAAGTGTCTGAGAAAAAAATAGTAGCATGAGAAGTCGCACTAAGGACAATGAGCTGCATAAAATACATACACCAGAAAAAGCAAGTAGAAACGTATCAATATCTACGTGTAGCAGAATTAGGGACCAATTGCAAATTGAGGGAATGGTGGTGAAAAGAAACACCATTGTCCCGCTCAACAACCATACGAGCGTCCCGATTGGTATAGAAGGATACTAAAGCCTCATTATACCTGATATTGTGAGATGGCAAAACACGCACAAATTTGACGTTTGCAGTGAAGTGAAAAAAATCAGCCACTGCATGCCATGGAGTATGAGATGGTAGATTGCGCACTAATACGGTGCGGGAGAGTGTAATAACACTACCATATGTGGGGATCAAACCCACGACATGCACGTTATCAGCACGAAATTGTGCTCTAGGTGGATTGTGTGCTCTCTCTAATGAGGGAGAACCTTGGTTATTTCTTGTATTTTTGCATGTGGGAATGTGCTTAAAAGGTGCATCATACTGACTGTGCGGAGTATGATGAGTAACAGCACCAGCGAAACCACTGTGCACAGGAATGATAGAATCTTTATTGTTACGAACATAATGGGTATTATTTTGGGAACGAGTACTAATAGTTTTGTCCCCTGTTACGAATTTATCAGAACTCTGAAAAGTCGATGCACGGTTGGTCTGTGGAGCCTTGACATGAAATTTATCAGAGTTTTTACCGTGATCTAAAGGACTGACTGTTACAATAGGATTACTTTTGTTGGCCTGATGCCAAGAATCACTCCTATTAGAGGCAGTATCGCTATTACGTGAGAAATTGTATTTGCCTCGAAAAGATTTGTTTACACCATGTTTAATGTCATGGTTAGTATTGAGTGCATATGGCTGACTCTTTGCATTTGTGAAGTGTTGATCATCAAATTTATGTCTAACACTGTCAACCTTTTGGCCGAATACCATCACTAACCAAGATCTGCTTACTCGTAGCAAGCAAGAGGACATGCACACCATCATAGCTGGCAGACGCTGGAGCTGGGTTGGCCATGTCCTCAGAAGAGACCCCGATGCCATCACAAGAACAGCTATGCTTTGGACCCCTGAAGGAAAACGAAAGAGAGGCCGACCAAAATCAACCTGGCGGAGGACTGTGGAGGCTGAGATGCAAAGAATGAACCAGAGTTGGGGCACTGTACGAAGGATGGCCACCGACCAAGCAAAGTGGAATCAATTTGTTGTTGCCCTACAAGACGCCACTAGGCGTGATGGCCACTGACTGCTTTGACAGTCGGCGGCTAAGGATCAAAGAAGAAGAAGAAGAAGACTGTCAACCTTGACAGCAGACAACACCTTGTTGTTTAAGACAATATCTAATAGACAGACCATCAACTCTGTTTCCCAAATTAGCAATTTTACCCTTTAGCTGTGAGATTTCTTCACCTTGCTTGATATTTATTTTCTTCAATTCAATAGTTTCACTTACTTCACTCTGTAGTAATAAATCTAATTTAGCCAATTTGCCATCATACTTATTTTCAAGGTGATGTCCATTTCCTTGTCCTGAGAAATTAATCTCAAACGAGTCACTTCTAATTTTAATTCTTGAAGCTGAACAAATTGAGACTGAGTCTCTCTATGTACTCTCTGTTCTATTTCTTTTTCTCGCCTAGTTCTCATTTGTCATGCTATTTTCTTGAATTTCTTCTTTTGTGCTATCAACACATGTGGTTGTATACATTCCACATTCCTGGCCCTTTCCTATGCCAGTTCCAGTTGGAGTGCCTCAATAGCGCTATGACAGCTATTCATCAGATCATCAATCTTCTCCGGAAATAATGTTTGCTTCTCGTTAAGTTGGCGATAGAGAACTGTATTATCATTCAATAGATCAATCGGCATTTCTGTATATGACTTCTCATATTCTTGGGCCAAAACTTTTAATTTCTCACACATCTCCTTCCATTTTTGGACTTCCTGTGTGAGATTTTTCACTTTGACATGCTTGTCTTCCATCTCAGCTTCCAAAGCTTTAATCTTACACAATGCTGAATTCAATGCAGCTTGTGAACCAGTAAGCTCCAAGTCCAATTTGCGTAGATCACTTTCAAAATTGGACTGTGTCACAAATAATTCACTCTCCTCAGCAATATCCTCCAACAACTGTACCTTTTCCTGACGACACCATTTGTCATCTGTTATTTGATTCTCGTGAACCTCGTCATTGCTTATAGCATGGTGTATGTTTTTCAATATCTGACCATGTGTTACATGGAGGTATTTTGCCAAAAAAAACACGAAGATGCAAACGCATTAATTCTGCTAGTTCCTTAGCAATGAATATATGATGTACAGAATGAAAATTAAAATCCACAAACTCCTCCAGATCTGATGCCGTATTATATAAGAAACGGTTTAATACAAAATCCTCAAGATCTGGGCCTTGTAAACCATCATCCTTACCATCCTGGAGAAGATCCTCAAGTGCGGACATTATGTCCAATGTAGACATTTTATATGAGTTTCCAACTCACTCAGCTAAATATTTCTCCAAGAAATTCAAATTATCCCTTAATTACTGTGTAACAAGTTCCTCTCTACAGAACCTGTATAAATTCCTATCAATGTGAGGGAAGTTAATATTATATTATTATCTAGCCATTAGTTATTTATGCATTAAAAATCCTATAATAAGTCATAAACAATTAACGCACGATATAGACAGTTAGAACACCAGTTACGAAGACAAGATACTAGAGAACAAATGATAACGTTCGCAGAATCAAATAAACAAGAAAGCAGAACTAAAGAAAAATATTGCAAAGAATGCAGTGACACTGCGAAAGGAGTGACCAGACAAGCAACAGCACAGTGTATAAACAAAAAATTTGTATAGAAAAAAATGATAGCAAGATTGAGAATGACAACCACAAACAAATTAATCAAGAAACTAAGGCACAGAGAAAAAATAGCACAATAACGACAATAAAACAGTTCGTCACACCTAAACAATGGTGTCACAGATTACCAAACACAGTGGACTGAAAATACTTCAGCAAAAATTTGCTGCAATATCCACTGCGGGAAATCCGCAAAATGTGTCCCTAAAGAACGCTTACGTAGGCCCTAGATGAATTGGGATGTTTCCTATCGTAAGTCTCCTCCCAACCAAACCCGCATAAACATGGAACATAGAACATAGAACACTAAATAGAATAAATAGTCCACGTTATAAAGGAAGGCTCGATAACATATAACAGTGGCACAGTGCACATACAAAAAAACCACTTATCTTCAAAAAAGAGAACTCCCGGCCTTCGCGACAACGGCAACGATGGGCATCGGGTATCATACTGTATGTTGAAGTCCAACGTTGATAGGTACTGGAACTCCTCGTCAAGTTTCTCAGGTCCTTGACATGTACTGGTTGACGTCTAGTTGAAGAAACTTGTACACAAAAACTCGCACTGGCAACACTGTAAATCTTGACTTGTACATCACAAAAAATTTCTGTTAGATAATATCCTTCTGTTCTTGGTATCGAAACCCCATAATACTGGATCACCACTTCTGTTAGTGGTTGGTCTGGGGAATACTGTTAAACTTCTGTTAGATGATATCAGACCCCATATCACTGGCGACACCACTTCTGTTACTGTCGTGTTTCTTTTATAGTTGTTCTGTTATTATTGAATGTTTGTGGTGGGTGTTGTGGTGTAGTACCACTGACAAGGACAACGTCAGTATGGTCGGGCTTACTGTAAGTGGCCGACAGGTGTGTAGATATAAGGGGCGAATGTTGTGAATTCTTAAATTATGTATGTACGTCTCTGGTACCACCCACACAACAGTAACTTAGGTCAGGAAAAGACCAACGGGTAAGACGAGTTCGTATCCAATTCATACACAGTTTATTTACAATAGTAACGTTGACACCACGAACAGTACATCATCACAAGTTATAACAGCGTACAAAATCCATGGCAAATAGGTTGCAGAACATAGCAAATATCCAGAAATTGGTTGCATACACAGCAACTCACTGTACATTATAATAACAGGAAAAATCCATCATAGGAACCTTATAAATGATGATGATGGCCGGTATAATCCATGGCCTTAAGAATATCTTCAATCTCTAACTGGTTGCATACACAGCAACTCACTGTACATTATAATAACAGGAAGAATCCATCATAGGAACCTTATAAATGATGATGATGGCCGGTATAATCCATGGCCTCAAGAATATCTTCGAAAAAAACTCTTCCCTTCAATAATCTACTCTGGTCACACTAGCGAGACAAAAACCGCCTCTAAGCCTTGCCAGATACTTAATGCCCGAGATCACAGTCTCTCAGTACAACTCAGTAAAAGTCGCTCATGTGCGAACTAACTGCTTGAGATGTGAGCTCAGCTCATCCATATCTCTCCCCCTACTACTAAGAACATTAGAACAGTTTCTTTATTTTTATAAAAAATTAACACAGACTCAGTTGAGCTATGTAAATGTTCCAAAATAATCGTACACAAAGTACCCAAATAAAAAATCTATCTCATCACTTTAAACATGCTTACAAGCAAAAATCAGCCCAGCACATAATAATCCCTAACACTTAACTCCCCCTCAGAAACATGAATTAACAGTGTGTTTATGTATATAGGTGGGGAGCCGCAATTTTTAGACCGCAAATGGCTCCAGGGTCGACCCAGCCTCATGAATTGGGTACCAGAGCAACTCTGGGAAGGTTAAGGCGGCCAGCTTGATGCTGACCACATCACCCCTACTGTGCCGATGGTCAAGAAAATATGGGCCTAACACCATATTCCCAATATACCTCAATGGGCGTGTAACGGGATCCCTATATATAGGTGGGTGGAGGGGTAGGTGGGTAGAAAGAAAGGAAGAAAGAAATGAACTTGTGTACATATGTTTCAACTGCCATGTTTTGTTTTTAAGATTTGGAAAGGTGGTGCCCCAGAATAATTAGGAGTCCTGATTCGTAGAACTAAATTCTTACATGCTTGTTGACAAGCTGTACAAAGCGCACTTTTCTCCTTTCTTCCTAATACCATTAGGAGTACAAGGCACAATAAATTTACCTTGTTTGAACTTGCCTTGTTTAAGCCAGCCCTCTTCACTCCTAGTCTTGTCCACTTTTTGTTTGCTCTCTCTTTGTGGTTCCTCTCTGTACATGTATTTCCCTAGGCCTTCCCTTTTCTTTGTTTTCCTATAGAGTCCCATCTATCTCAGTGAAAATTTGCAGTAGGAGTATTAAAATATAATTCATATTGTGATTCTCATTCTCAGGGTCACACAGGCAGGAATCCAGTTTTCTTACAAACACCAGGAGGATGAATTGGACGACGAGCAGGTCAGTCTTCCCTACAGCAACGTAGTCACAAAACAGGAAGTTCACACTCCCATATATTCATTTGACAGTACCCATTTTGATGTACAGGCCAGTCGCAGGAGCAGCAGTGGCAGTTCTGCCACCAACTCAGGTCCAGATAACATCCCAGGACAAAGATCGGGTTATTCAGTAAACAGTGACCTCTATGACTGTGGAGCTAGTGATGCCTGATGGCTAGTTAGCCTGTTTTCAAACTCCACACTTCCTCTTTATGTCCTTGTCTTCAAAGTTATGTATGTAATATTCTGTGTTTTATTAAGGATTGTTATTTTGCTAATTTTTGCAGTATATTCCTTTAATGTCATAAGTGCTATGTTACTGGTCCACAATCCCATATTTAAGACAGAACGATAGTATGGTTTATGTGCATATTATGATAACACCCTAGTGGGGTCTTCGGCAGCATGCCGTAATCAAACACATTAATATTTCTGCAGCCAACCTTATGTATATTTATACTGAGTAGGATAAACGAACACTTCAAATGGTGTTAAAGTTTATTTGTGCAATAATAATTTATGCTGGCTTGGCCATGTTCGCTGCATGGAAGATGGTCGCATCCCTAACGATATCTTCTACGGACAACTGGCAGATGGCAAAATAACAACCGGGCAACTGCAGCTGAGGTTCATAGATGTGTGCAAGAGAGACTTGATGGCACTGGACATAAATCCAGCAACCTGGGAGAATGAAGCTGCTCATCGCACCAAGTGGCGCCACCTCAGATTGGGCAAAAAAGAAACTCTCATGACAAGCAGAAGAAAACATGCTGAAAGGTACACCTGGCCAAAAAAAACAGCTGAGGGGTATCACCTCAGGAGTGCATTCCCATAGTCAGTCACGACTGCGTTCCCATAGTCAGTCACGACTGCATTCCCATAGTCAGTCACGACTGAAGGGACTATTACTGCTACTAATAATTTGGTAAATGAAAAAGATGCATGAAGCTGGCAACCTCAACATGTAAAACAATTAGCCATAGAAAGCACCGCTGCTGGAGCATGTAAATGCTTGATGCTGGCTTTATGCAACAGAACCAGCTACAGTAGGGGTTCAATGTGCTAGTTGTTATATCAACTGCACATTCAGTAACGTGATTGTTTAAGCACATGGACAGGAAATATGAATCTTTTCAGATTTTATTCATTTGTAATTTCTCACAGGTTACTGTTAACATGTACCATTCTTAGTTATATATATATATTTCTGTTATCAGGAATGTGAAAATTTATGTTTATATTAAAAACAGTCTATTTTATTTATTATTGCCTAATGTTGAAAAAGTGTGTTTTATCATTAAAAAACTATCCTAAACATAACAATTTTAGAAGAATTCTTGATGCATAATTCTCTAAAATTGGTTATTGTTAACATGTAAAATTCTTAGTTATATATATTTTTGTTATTCAGGAATGTAAAAATTTATGTTTATATTAAAAACAGTCTTTTTTATTTATTACTATCTAAAGTTTAAAAAGTGTAAGTTTTATCATTTTAAAAATTATCTTTAACATCAACAATTTTAGAAGAATTCTAGATGCATAATTCTCTAAAATTGGTATTTACTAAATATTTAAAAATTTCACCTGTTCATGGTCATCATCTTGTGGCTACAACGACAATTTAAAATGCAACAAGAAAGACAATACAATATAATATTGTCTGGATTATTGTATTACAGTGAATCGTTGCCTATATTCTAATTGTCTTGTTGGGGAAAATACGGGAAAAGGTGTGAATTGCACTGTGAAAGCTAAATTGAAGACCTATTAAAAGAGCACGCAGTCCTTGCAGTATTTTCATGGTACATTTTTGGGAAAATACAGAACCGGCACTTGTTCCACAGTGAAAACTCAGTTGAACACGCAGTGAAAGATTACATAAACCTTAAAATGATATCATAGTACATTGACCATAGGTCATGATAAGTTTGACTACAAAGACCTAATGAAGTTGAAATGGAATGGATAGGAATACAATGGCTACAAAGACCTAATGAAGTTGAAATTGAATGGATAGGAATACAATGGCTACAAAGACCTAATGAAGTTGGAATGGAATGGATAGGAATACAATGGCTACAAAGACCTAATGAAGTTGAAATGGAATGGATAGGAATACAATGGCTACAAAGACCTAATGAAGTTGAAATGGAATGGATAGGAATACAATGGCTACAAAGACCTAATGAAGTTGAAATGGAATGGATAGGAATACAATGGCTACATAGACCTAATGAAGTTGAAATGGAATGGATAGGAATACAATGGAGCCAGTAGAATTAATGCCATCATCAGGACATTCTACAGAAAGAGCACAGCATAATTATTTCCTCTTGTTGTGGTGGGTTACGTGCTTGTCCATAATAGAATATAAATATCTTGTCTATGCAACTGATGCCTCACACTAGCTTGGGTCATGTCGTGCACTTGAGTGATGCTACATGAAATGGAATGGATAGGAATACAATGGAGCCAGTAGAATTAATGCCATCATCAGGACATTCTACAGAAAGAGCACAGCATAATTATTTCCTCTTGTTGTGGTGGGTTACTTGCTTGTCCATAATAGAATATAAATATCTTGTCTATGCAACTGATGCCTCACACTAGCTTGGGTCATGTCGTGCACTTGAGTGATGCTACATGAAATAACTTCCGGTTTTCAGAGCTTTTCAAATTTCAGACAGGGGATTGTGGACCTGTATTTTGTATCTGCTGGCTCCTTCACTGCTGCTGTAAAATGTTATTTGGTGAGACTTTGTGTTGTCTGGTGCTGAGCTTAATTTTAGTTTAATGATGCTAGTTTAATTTTCTGTTTTTCCTGAGTAGTAAACTTTCAAAGTTTTTCATATAATATAGTCTTGTTTTAACAAATATTTTACTTTTTTTTTTTTAAATTTATTTTATCTGATAGTCTTTCTCCCTATTTTTTTGTCTCTTTTCTACCAGGGGACATATTGTTTTTGGTGCTACAAGATGATTCTGTTCAGATGCTAGTTCAATTTTCTTCTCTCTTTATCTGAGTAGTAAACTTTTAAAGTTCTTCAATTCATATAAGATTTTTTTTTTATAGGTTTAATTTCACTCTATCTCATGGTTTTCTCCATCTTAGCTTCTATATTTCCACTTCTTTCAGATCCATTAGTATGTTCTCCATACTGTCTCCTTTTTAGCACACACTTGTGCTTTCAGCTTGTTCTGTCGACTTTCATAGTCTCTCTGTTTAGATCCATTCAGAATATTCTAGCCATTTCAACCTCTCTCATGTTAGAATGTTGATTATCACCTGGCATTTGAATGTTGACATAGTTCTTCCTTATTTTTTTCATCAGTGTTTCAGCTTTAAGCACGCTTATTTATTTCATAATGTTCTGATAACTGAGCATTTGGTGTTTGTTTTTATTTTGGAAAAAAAAAACAAGCACATGAATGCAATTATGGTCTTTCTTGTTTTGCATGTGGAAAGATATTTTGTTAAAAAAAACTGCATTTCAACAATATGAGCATTGGTTTAGTGAGTTTTATGTTGAAAACAAAACTGTAATGTTTCATACAATTTGTTCCTGTTATTATTTGTATGTGTCTTGATTCTCTTTGTTAGTACAATGTACATATCTTCATGCTTACTGTCTTTAAAATAAAAACAAAAAAAACTCATATCCAGCCAACATAATAAGATTAATTTTCATTCTCCATTTTTCATGCTAGTTGTCGTAATGTATTGCATGTGAAGAATTTAGTTTCACTGCCTATGTCATTTGATTTAATTAACTGTCCATCTTCCTTATGTACATTTCCTTTGAACCTGGAACCAGATCTTCTGCTATTGAAGGCTTTGATGGTAGTTGTTTGAGTTTTTTTTTAAACAAGGTGGTAAATCATTTGTTATCTCCCGGTGTAGTTGCTGCGTGGTTGTTTCTCTCTGTCTCTCTTTGTTAGGGTATTGTTGGCAGCTTTTTTTTCATAAAAGTCTCATCTTACATCGCAGTCACCTCTTGCATCCATCTGTTAATTCATCATCATCATCTCCTTTTTTCTCTCCTTATTGGGCATGGAGCAACAACTCTTGCAGTAACACTGCACCAAAGCACATGCTCCTGCAGTGTGGTATCTGAAGCAGTTTGTTTTAATTGATGAAGTTGCCAGCCGCGTGCACAACCTCGTATTGGTCACCTTCTACGACATTCTTGCAGGAACAGTAGTCTTATTCTTCCTTCATCTCCTAAGATGGGAGCCGCGCTGGTGTAATGGTTACCACACTGCGCTGGTGATCGGGTGATCTAGGTTCAAGCCCTGGCGAGGACATTTGAAGTAGTGTCGTCGACCGGGACTTGGACTGGAATAATTCGAGCCCTGGCGAAGACATTTGAAGGAGTGTTGTCGACCAGGGACTGGAATAACCTGAACGGCTCCTGAGCCGACCCAGTTCTAATGGGTACCTCCAAAATCGTTGACTATCTGCCTGAATGGCGAGAGGACACCTGTCATTTTACAGGAAAAAAAGGGATACGTAAAATCAGTCTCAGGCTAGACATATTAACCGGAGATTTTGCATCGAGTTATAGCGGGCATACGATTAAAAAAAAAAAAGAATCTCCTAAGAGATCCCCGGGAACTACACAGGGCCATCTATTAATTACAAGAACTTAAATTTTCCTACAAGCAATGCACAGCTGTTGTCATAGATGCCTCATCTTATGCTAATCTTTCTCTCACGCGTCTGTCTTAATTTAAAAATACAAAAATTCTTCTACAAAAGTTTTATTGCAACAGCCATTATTATGCATGTAAATGATGTGTACAAAAAGTACACTTTTCAAAGTAAATGTTACCCGGAAGAAATCTGTAGTTGTTTAGTTATAACATGATTTTTGTGTGTGTGGTGGTGGCTGAAGTGCTACACCAGATATATGACTTTGACATTTAAGAGCTCGGTTTAGATTTTCGTGATGGTAACGTATTTATCTTAATACTAATGTTAATTTTATTAATAATAAATATTAATGTTATTTCTTAATAGCCAAGTGTAATTGGGGGGTTTGTCTCTGAGTAGACAAAGATAAAGATAGGGTTAATGCTGCCTCAGGCCTAGTTCAAGGTGACTGATATGAGTTTGTGCATGAGGATGGCAACTTCATCATGTCAAACTGATTGCTACATAAACCACTGCTGCAGGAGCATGTACTTTTATTGTAGCTGCAGGGATCAAAGACGCAGCAAAAGTGATGAATGCAGTCAGTGACCCATAGCTTGACTGCTTGCGTCAGCGAACACGAACCAGAGCTGACCAAGACCCTACTCCACCTCCAAGTGGTGGTCCTGGAAACAGGCTGCATCACTGCAGTCTGGCTGAGAGAGTAGGGATCGAAGAGGGAAGGCAAACCCGGTCTGAAAAAATGCAGCACTGAAGTCGGATGTGTCGGCCGAAAGGCGCAAATATCGCAGCTGCCTGCGCTGTAAATGGACACAATGCAAACAATGTCCTTTTTAGGACAAACAAGGAAGAAGAAGAATGCAGCTGTAGTAGTGACCCCATGCTCCATTAGGAACACAACAGGAGATGAATGAAATAATTTATGTTAATAAGGTAGTCCCTCATTCATGAGAACACTAGAGGCAATTTTTCAAGCATTATGAATTTGTTATCATTCATACATTCATTCGTTGTCCTTTTCCCCACTTCTTACAGGAAGCCTGTATAAGAGAAAATGCTCATGAAGCTCTGGTTGTTATGGCAGTTTGTTATATGTAAAGTGTTTGCCAGTCTCATGCAAATTTGTTATCAACATGCACTTTAATTTCAGATAATATGTTCAGTTGTATGTTTCATCTATAAATTTAGACAAATTATGTCAGTGATTCAAAAGTGTTGTTATCCAATGGATCCCATCTCATTGTAACATCACCAGCAATGAAGAGGCTGACAGATTGGCAAAAGAAGGTGGAAATCTACTTCAGCCTGATACAAGCATAACTTTCGAGGAGGCAAAGAGTTTTATCAGAATCAGGTACAGAAACAGATGGGATGTAGAGCATCCAGGTCACACACAAAATGATGCATACTACCAGTTCAACAGAAGAGAACGTGGTAATCTTCAGACTCCCCACTGGCCACAACAGATTGGGATTCAACAAGCCAAAGATAGGAACCACCGATCAGTGTAACTGTGGCACTGATGAAATGACTGCTGAACATCTGCTTCAAAGTTGCCCAACATATGCGGAACAGAGAAAGCGCATATGGCCGACACCAGTACCATTCGTGGAAAAGCTCTACGGAGATTCAAATAGCCTCAAACTGACTACTGCTTTCTTTGAAAACATTCAAGTAAACGTCTGAGAGTGTACGAAGAAGAAGAAGAAGACAAATTATACAGGAATTAGCAAAAGATATATATATATCTCAGAGTCGTATAGTTGAAGCCTATATTTGAAAGGCACCGATACGTGTCCAGCCTGGTGGGAATTGTCCCTTGTCTGAATTTTGTATTTGTGCTATATTTGCTGTATTCATCATTAACCATTCTGATACAGTGACAGTCAAAGGTTCTTGTCTGAAATGTAAATCAATGTGTTTGAGAACATATTTGTGTTACAAATAACTTTGTTCTGATTTGTTGTAACTAAAAATAGTTGTATATGGATCAACCGTTCTATGAAGAAGGAATTGACAAGACGAGTCAGTTACATATTACCAATTCTGATCGATGGCTCATCATGACCTCTTTTTCATTATGTTGAGATTTGAGTGTTCTTTGCAGAAATTGCAGTTTAAAAAAAATAATGAAACTAACTAGTTAAAGGCCACCGAGATGGCGACATGGCAACAAAACAACAAGATGTATTGTCATATATGTCAGCATGAGCAAAACAGATGTAAAGGGGGAATAAAAGATAAATTAGCACTTTGAAAAAGTCAGTGCAACCTTGGATGAAATGAATAATTATAAAAAAATTGTAAAAGCCATTAACACAAATATATTATAAAAATATTTTCATGGTTTGTATATATTGTTAGCTGATGTAGACATTTAATTGATTATTCCAGCTGTTTTGTTACTATGTCAGCTTTAAATTAACATTAACATTTTTTATATTGATTTTATTGCTCATATTTCCATCGACTATAGTCATTCATTTGTGCTTTTGCTGCAGTCACCGTTGTTCATTGATTATTATAATATGTTCTTGACTACATCTCTTAAATTTTGTTTTTGTCCCTGTTCTTTCATATCTGCTTCTTTGTTTTCCATCCATTCTCTTTCTGGTCTCTTACTTTTTATACACACTGCACACATTTTATTGCATTCCTGGCACTTTACACACGTTCACATGATCAGTTAGGTCAGGCTGTTGAGCATTTAATGAAGTGGTTAACCTTTTTTGTTCCAACAGACGTACTGATTCGAAATTAGCCAGCGCGACAACTTTTCGCCACAAAAGTTGCCCTCGTCTCTTCATGTGCAGTAATACTGTCAAGTATACTTCATTTTTGAAGTGCTATAATTTTGTAATGTAACATTCCTCTTCTCCAAATACTGTAGTGTAACATACTTTGTTCTCTCTATAAGTACCATAATGTTAGTATAGTCCCTTCTATCCTTCATTATTCTATCATTATTCATTACCCAAGCATGAGATATAATGTAGCATACCTCCTGTCCTGGGGCTGTAATGAATGTAAATACTCCATCGTCACTTTAAATACTGTAATACAACTTAGTTCCTCCTGTCCAGGTGCTGTAATGTAATGACCCCTCTCTCCAGGTGCTGTAATATAACTACTTTCTTCTCTCCAAGTCCTGTTGTAATGCACCTGCCCACCTTGTAACGTTACATACATTAAGATTATCAGCATCATTATTCATTACTTGCCCTGCGGAGCGTGAAGCCACAATTGTAGCTGGTCCCTTTGTAGGAAGCCTGCACCAAGCATTCATATGCTCTTACAGCAGTGGTGTCTTTAGCAATTTCTTTTACCTGATGAGGTTGCCAGCCTCATGCACAACCTCAAAGTCACCTTCTGCAAGAAGCCTGAGGGAGCAGAAGTCCTATTATTTCTTTGTCTCATCAGAGACCCCTAGGAACTGTTGGGGCATTAACTCTTAGTATACGAGTGGCCTTTCATGACTACCATTACAGATTTTGCAATAAATAATTTATTTATAAAGATAACATAAGTGTGATATATCAAAATGTGAAGAAATGAAACCCCTATATCATGCACGTAACTAAATTGTTCAGTGGTTTTAAACATGCATTCAGCTATAAATTTTCGCTATTGACGGGGATCGATCATCGGCCTCTCTAGAAGGCCGCTCGTATACTAAGAGTTAAGAATACGTTGGTAGCTAATTCTGCATGCTTTATATTCTTTAAGAAAACCCTGTTTTAGCACATGCCCATTGGAAGCCGCGCTGGTGTAATGGCTTCGGCGTTGTACTGGCGACCAGGTGTTCATGGTTCAAACCCGGGCGTCAGCGTTTGAAGAAATGTTTACGGCCGGAAATTTGACTGAATAACCTGAATGGCTCCTGTGATAAACCCTCTGTGGATGGGAAGGAGCAAAGCTCCTGACCGGGTTGGAAGGAAAGTCCTCAGGTTCCCCAGCCTCACAATGACATGTCATTGGGCCGAAGGGCTGAAAGCCCAAGTGCCGCTGGTTAAGGAAAAAAAAAAAAGCACATGCCCACATAGACACGATGTGATAAAATCAGTTAATTTTTGTTTTTCCATTCATGCTTATGCCTGAGTTTTTATTTTTATTTTAAGGTGGTCAGATGATGTCACTGTGGTAGGTCAATCAGATCTCTACATTTATGTCAGAAATGCTGAACTCGCGTATGTAGTGCCACATTCATATTGATTGCTCTAGGAAAAGCTAGAATATTAAATTTAGAAAAACATTAAATAACAAATGTTTTTGTAAGCACTGTTTTGAGCTTTAGTTTTAGTTATTCTACTTATGATTTTTGAGACTTGCAAACTGCGTCATTTAATTAATAGAATTAACTCAGTTAATAGAAGATAGTTAAGTTTCAGTGAGTCTATGAAATGTGCTACGGCTAGAAGACATCTGAGAGAGAATCAATGACGCTTGTGAAAATATGGAAGACTTCTAAAAATTGTTGAAACTTTTGAAATACTGTATGTTAATTGATGGAAGATATCTAAAAATTGTTGTAACTTTTGAAATGTGTTAATTGATGGAAGATTTCTAAATATTTCTTAAGCTTTTGAAATGTGTTATTTGATGGAAGATTTTTAAACATTTCTTAAACTTTTGAGATGTGTTACTTGATGAACGATTTCTAAACATTTCTTAAATGTGTTAATTGATGGAAGATTTCTAAACATTTCTGAAACTTTTGAGATGTGTTACTTGATAAACGATTTCTAAACATTTCTGAAATGTGTTAATTGATGGAAGATTTCTAAACATTTCTGAAACTTTTTTAAAATGTGTTAATTGATGAAAGAGTTCTAAAAATTGTTGACACTTTTGAACTGCACTGATTGGTGCAAATATCTTTGAGGTTTATGAAATGCCATTCAGTTTTATAGAAGAGCTGAGAACTCTGGGAAGGTTAAGGCGGCCAGCGTGATGCTGACCACATCACCCCTAGTGTGCCGACGACGGTCAAGAAAATATGGGCCTAACACCATATTCTCAATGGGCGTGTAACAGGATCCTTTACCTTTTTTTTTTTTTGAGAATCATTGTGAATTATAGTACTAGATAATGTAGAAGCTTCATTGTCTAAACAAAGGACATCTTGAAACAAATATCTGACAATTTATATTTCACTTCCTATCTTAGTTTAAATCCTTGTCATTATATGATTGATCCATAATACCATATGTTGTTTGATCCTGGCTTGTTTTATTAATTTATATGTATTCTTAAGTTTTGTACATATCAAAAATATTTATGTGGCATTTCTTTGCCTGCAGAGTTCATTTTCACTTATGTTGAAGTTGCCACCTCATATTTAAGATGTGAAAATAAAGTCCCTGTTTATAGTTACAAACATATTGTTATGTATGCTGTGGCATGGTGATGCAGAATATATATACATGATGATTGAAAAGTCATTTGCTATTTTTAAATTGCTATTTCTTCATTCGGATCCAACTAATTTACGTGAAACAAACGTCAAAATAAAGGCAATTAACTGGCATTTAATTTCATAAAATACGATGTCACATTAATATTGCAGCTCAACGTGAGATTCTGTTTCTTCAGTACATCATTTCATAGCTGGGTAAAATAATTTTTTTGCTGTCTTTTGTACTGTCAGTTTTTTTGGTCATTTTACATTTTTGTTTTGTTGAACTTATGTGTGAAGTGGCAGCTGTTGGTCATGTTAGATTTTTGTTTTGTTGAACTTATGTGTGAAGTGGCAGCTGTTGGTCATTGCTTTGGCATTTGTTTTCATGTACATCCAATGGACACAAGTAGGGTATACAAATTTGGTTTGGTTTGGTTTTAAGGACTGTCTTCATTATGATCTCCTCCCTTAGATCACACAAGGAGGATCTCAGCACTGTGCACGAACTCTGTAGCACCACTGAGAATCCCAATGTGTGTGTGTTTAGGAATTACACATTCTATAAATACTTCTATTGTGGGTAGGTTTCCTAATTTTTAAATTTTGCCTGGGCAGCAGCCTTATGGCCTACTCTTTACGATTTCCAACTGCCATGGGATTTGTAACGTGCGCAAGTTACATACAGACTTCCTACTTTTTCGCCCATATCTGAGAAAACTAGGCATCTGATCTCACTACCCATGACATCAGGGGGGAGTATGACATCATTAAGACTGCTGGTTCTGAAAATAATTTCCATGAATTATATTCCTTCTACTGGGAATCGAACCGGTACCTTTTGAATTCAAGGTGGACGTCACACCTCTTGGCCACTCCGACCCTTATATACAAATTTAAATATAGGAAGTTACTTTTCAGACAACCTGTAGAATATAGATCATCATCAACTGCCATGCCTAGTGGCGTATGAGATCATGTCTCTCCACAACTTCCTGTCTCCAGTAAAATTGATCAATTATGTAGTTGACCTCCTTCCATGCCATGATGTCTAACTGTCCAGTATTTGCTCTCTTTGTCTTCCCCTATCTCTTTCCTTCAATCTTACCTGTTGTTACGATATTTTCCAGCTTTCCTCTTCTCATAACATGCCCAAAAAAGTGGATTGCTTCTTTCTAACTTGTGAAATAAGTTTCCTTTGCGCATTGACCTCTTTCAGGATATCCTCATTACTATTTATGGCCGTCTGTGGTATTTTTAACATTCTTCTGTAAAACCACATCTCTGTGGCCTCTAGTGCCTTCCCTACTTGTTTACTAATTGTCCGTAACTCAGAATAAAGATAGGCATGGTTGAAATTTTACAAAAATTATTGAACTCTTAAAGGATGCAGTGATTTTCCAAGATTGATGCAATGAATTTTCTGTCGCTTGCATATAGTTTATTCTTGTAGTTTTAAATTTTCAGGGACGGTTCTTTTCATGATTTTTAAGTGTATGGTAATGTTATAATACTTACTAAGGAAATTGAAAAAGGATTAACAAAATATTGGGACTAAACAAAACAAAAGCTTAGTTCATATAGACCGGACATGAAAACTAACCTCCCTTCACAAGCGTCTGGACAAATCGGTCCTGAGTACTGGCCTCTCGTATTTAAGTCTTTAGAAGGAAATTTTTTGCACAGTAATCAAATCTAGCATGACAGGGTGTCAGCTGGTTGATATGAAGTCTAAAACCAACATTTCTTCTGGGAAGATTATCATATATGAAAATTGATTTGTTCTTACAGTTAAGATTAGTGTAGCAAAGTGAACACCTTGTTAGGGAAAAGATTTGCAGGTCTCTAGAAAAGGGAGAAAGCGGCATCTTCTAAGAGAGAGAAATTGGAGTCTTGTATTATGGGACCTCTACACCTCTTGGTAGAAGGGGAACGACTAAGTAAGTATGTATTATGGGGAAAAAAACCTGTGTATAGGTATACCTCGGAGATATTGCGGGTTCGGTTCCAGACCACCGCAATAAAGCGAATATTGCTATAAAGCAGGTCATACCCATTTTTTTTTGCTTCCCAGTGCATATAAAAGCCTAAAATCATGTTTACACTATGTCTGTTAAGTGCACAATAGTGCTAGGTCTTAAAAAAACAGTGTATTGTAAAATTAAAAATACTTTATTACAAAAAAATGCTAATCTTCATCATCTGAGCCTTCAGGGAATCGTAATTTTTTTGCTGGTAGAGAGCCAAAATCTATCTGAAGAAGAAGGCATGTTCTAATAAATAAACATGAACAATTTGAAAAAACAGCGCAATATCTGCGAAGTGCAATAAAGCGAGTTATACCTGTATTACCTGGAATCTCTTAGAAAGAATAGGATTACTACTGCCTCAGATGTATCAAAATGGGATTAAGACGAGTTTCTGCTTGGGACTGGCAACCTCATCAGGTAACAAAACTACTGCAGAAACCACTGCTACAGGAGCATGTGCTTTGACACAGGCATCCTGCAAGGGTGGGGGGGGGGGGGAACAGCTGCAGTAGTGGCTCAATGTTTCATAAGGTGCAAAAAAAAAAAAAAGAAGATAGAATGATCTAGAAGAAAAGGTAGTGTTCATAAAGAAGAGAGTAAAAGTGTGCTAAATTGATTGTTAAAAAAATTGATAAAACTGTTGTCTGCTTGTATAAAAAAAAGTATGGGCTTTGTCAAGACTAGTAATATTGTGGGTTTATCACCATCAGCATATGGATCATAATACTAGCAATATCAAGGCTCATTATCTAAGAGTACGACCACAACAAAGACTAGCTGACATAAACTCACCATAACACCTGTAACAGGTTAAGTTCCCTTTAATAATTATGCACACAATGAAGCCACACACGGCTAGAAACACATATGCAATACAATGCAACAGAAATGCCAATATCACTTGCAATAATCAACAACTCAATCTATCATTATCAAAACTCGCAGGTATGTCGTACTGAGTAAACAACACAATGACTTTCGCTCACCGGCTAAGTCCTGCACTATGATAACGCCATACTTAACTACAAATGACTTCTCATCAATGAATTACGAAAGAATGCTGCTAGAAACTACACCACTGTTCTAGACATATGTAAACTAAACTTGACCACATGAATAAATGACAAGCACCCTCAAAGAACAACTATGGCATCCATAATCCCAGCAAAATGCTGAAAGGGAACGACACAGCGACCTCTCCAGTAGGTAGCCAGAAACTCCACTAACTTTCCCCGCCAGAATTCGGGCGCACTTTCTTCCTGGTCACATGACCAAAACGGGTTTTAAATTTGTGTCAGGGTTGTCACTCTTCAGCGTGACCAACTTAATATTATGTCGCACATATATACTGTGACATCCACCACACACACACCCCCCCCCCCCCCCCCTCTTAAGAAAGAAAAGAAAGTTTTCTTCCACCGGAGCCTAACCCCATTCGGAGTATGGATGAACAAAATGCCGAGACGGCACCTCCTCATCTACCTGGAGAATGCCAAAGTTGTCCAATACCATTGTCGTTCGTGCCTTCTCACCCCATGTACTAAATACAGTATGAGAATGAACTAATCATCCCAGGTACTGGTAGTCGTGAAAAATAACAACGACTATCCAACCCTGGTCTAACACCACACAACATATGTTACATATTATTTATACATATCCAAGTATCAATACTAAGACATAATGTGATAGTATACAAAATCCTTTCTACACACTATAAATATACATATATTATAACATGATTTATACATGTGTTGAGTATAACTCTTATCATATTGCCTTTATGGCATCAGAACACATAAATCATATACCATAATACATCTTCATGAACATCAACTCTAATGATTACAATACATTTCTTCCATAATCAAAGTAAATACTCTCTACAGATGCTCCTGTCCCACACCAACTTCATAACCTGGACAAGACATCCGCTACAATATTATGTACTCCCTGAATAGGTAAAATAGTAAAGTTGAATTGCTGCAGCAATAATGCCCAGCATGTCAACTTAGCACTGGTGGTTTTAGCCGACTGCAAAAATAGCAGTGGTTTGTGATCTGTTTGGAGGAAAAAATGCGCCCCCAACAGGTATCGTGCCCGCTTAGACACCGCCCAGACAACCGCAAGGCACTCCCTCTCAATCGTAGAGTATCTAGTTTCTGCTGGCAACAACTTTCGACTAACATACATTGTAAAGTATAACATGTCATAGCATAAAAATGCATTGCAAGGAATCTCATAATCTTTACAAATTTACAAAACACTCATATTCATATCAAAATGGTACTGGGGGCATGGGTCAGACTCTAAGGTTCGGTTCAGGTCAACCGAAACATCTTTACTAAACCCGAAACCTAACCCTAGCTATTGCTGAACTATCAGCAGGTGGTTCTGAAGCAACGATATATGCTTCTGCCTAACTGCATTACGCGCACCCCACCTATTCGCAAAAGTCACCTGTGCCATTTTGGTATTGTCGCGCAACGACACTACCTCCACAAATCTAACTGGCGTGACCTCATCAAACACTCTTCTGAGTGTGCGCCAACTCGTACTCAGGGGAACGTTCTGCACCCAAACTGTGCGATCATTAGCTTTTGGACCCTCGTATAAGTTCCTACTTCTCCTAATCAAGTCATTTGGTACTTGCGAACTGCGTCTATGATGTACCTTCTGGTCATCCCCCTTGGGAGTTTGGTGATGCTGAGCCTCTGCTCCAGCCAGACCCATGGCACTATGCACTCCGCATACATTGCCGACGATTAAATCGGCAATCGGATCCTCAAGGACGAACGCGTTCACTCTACCCGAGAGGAACGGACTGTCCACATTAATACTCGCCTGGGGGTAAGACTCAACTTTGCCCCCGAACGTGGTGCACTTTACAGTTTTGCCTGTAAGGCAGGAGTCGTCGATGCACGATCGACGCACCCCAATTATGGTGCATCCAGTGTCCCTCAATACCCGGACTGGTCTATTCTCCACCTTGCCTTCATGGAGAATCACCTTGCCAGTCTCATGGACTGCCGATAGACATGATGTCGCATGCCCGCATTGAAGCACTACCCTCTCGTTCGCGTGGAACAGAGGGCGACACCCCGCACAGTCTTCACTATTGATTGTGTCCAACACAAATGCAGAATTCGCGTTCTATTGGGGTGGGGCACCTGTCAGTGCAATGATTCTTGCCACCACAATTGGAACACATACGCTCTTTCTTCTTCTCATCGCGTGTACTTTTGTTGGAGCTTTTCGATGACGAAGACCCCGCATCAGAGTCAGAAGATCGACTCTCTGAGGAACCACTCCTCTGCTTGTGATGTTTGGTTTTATACCAAAACCGGTCTTCGTCCCGAGAATCCTCAAAACGTACTTGTTTACGCGCTTGACGCTCCTCTCCGTCGCTATTACTTTTAAATTGTCGGTTCTGCCAACTCGGCCGACCGTTCCCATGAAATCGAAAATTTCCATAATTTCCTCTACGCGGCTGATAGGGACTGGAGAGCCTCTCAAACTTCTGCTCTTGGCCCCTGTCTACATTGCCTGACTGATTTCGCCAAGGATGGCGCTGAACTTTACCGACACTGGCAATTATGTCATCTGACAGACCCGACTTCTGAACGGGTTTGCCCGGATGGGCCAGGACATAATGGTGCTCCAATTGGGCCATGGACTCAATGTTCTTTGGTTGACGTTCCTGAAAAAAACGCAACCAACTCACTAGAACACGAGGACAACACTTTGTCTCGTAGCACCAAGTCTAGCAAGCCATTATAGTCCTTAGGAATTCCCTCCATTTCAATCCATCTATTCAGCAGGAGCTTTATCTTTGAGATAAAGTCCTCGAAGTCCTGGTCTGCACCTGGCATTGCATTTTTAAAATGCGTCCGGTAACCGTCAGCAGTCAGACGGAACTTCCGGAGCAACCTTTCCTTTACTTTGTCGTAATCTGCCCTTTCCTCTAATGGGAGGCTATAAAAAGTCTCCATCACAGGCCCCACTAGCAGCGTCGATAACAGAGATGGCCATTGATCTCTGTCAGCCTTATAGGCCACGCAATCGGCCTCGAATCTGTCAAGGAAGAAATATAAGCTATCAATTTTATCATTAAAATTCGGCAGACGCAGCCTAAAGGGACGATGAGCCCCTCCAGGAGTCGAGTTCTGACCACTCGCACCCACTTCCAATTTCTTCAATTGTTTTTCCTTATCCATCATCTTCTCTTCCAGAGCTATTCTCATTCTTTCCTTCTCTAACTCTAACTCTCTCTCTCTCTTCTTTTCTTGCCATTCTCGCTCTATCCTCTTTTCTTCCAATTCCCTATCTTCTCTCAACTTCTTTTCTTGTAACTCTTTATCTTCTCTCATCTTCTTTTCTTGTAACTCTTTATCTTCTCTCATCTTCTTTTCTTGCAATTCGAACTCTCTCTGTTTCCACTCGTTTTCTTCTTTCATCTTCCTTTCTTGTAACTCGAATTCTTTCCTTTTTAGCTCTAGCTCTTCAGCTCGAGCATCTCTTAGAGCATTCTGTTTCTCAATCCTCTCCTTCTCTAGAGCCCTTTGATTTTCAACTGAATAAAATTCAGCTTTGGCATAGTCATTTAATTCTTTGCCAGTGTACCCACATTCTTTCCCAATCTGAATGAAAGCCTGTAGGTCCATGGTGTACACTCAGAATGCTCACTATTATCTCTGGCTATAGATTTTGCTATAGAAGTACTCAGTCGTATATATTTTACTTATATCACCAGATAACTCTCTGCTTACAAAATATGCAGTAATAATAGTAAATATTGATATCACTACTCCAATATACACATATATATATATGTATGTAAGTATATAACACCTCACCTCGCACTGTATACACATCGTCAACCTTTATTTCTTATAGTATATAATTTTACTTTGCCACTTGGCTACTGTCTCATCACTCTGACAATTAGATCTTTCTGACCACTTAATCTCTGTGATACACTCAAACAAACTTACAATAGTCGACAGTTGTATAATAACAACTAATGAAACTTTCTGGTGCTATGACACCATTATACCAACTTAGTCACAAATCAGGTTTTACTTCAAAGTCTGTTACTGGCACCCACACTGGTGCTATACTCAGATAATACTTAACTTACTACTAGTCTTAATAATCTCTGTACTGCAAGTGTTTCTTATGGCAAAATGAGCACTACACAGATGAAAGAAACACACACACACCACAGTAAGAAAACAAAATCCCAGTCACGAGGAACAAGATGATAGACCAAGAAGAGAAGAGGTAGATTAATATATACAATGCGTGACTGCACACGAACGAAAACAAGGGATACCTGTAAACGTATTTACAAGATAGCAAGATGAAACAAGAGAACACACCACTTAAACACAACACAAGAATTACTGAATGTACACGACAATGTAAATACCAACTACATGAATACGCCTAACACCAACAGGGCTTGGAATGTAAAGCAGGGCAGTCGCAGGAAATCCGTCTGCCTTACTCCACCACTAAACAAACACAGCCACACCCTATAGAGAATCGATCTAATCCAATCTTTTCCCACAAGTAGGCCAATAATGGATTAGACTCACCACCCTTCCTCCCTTAGAGACACAAATATACAATTACACACTACACTAAACAACAACTACACTCAACAATGAAGTGCTGAAAGCTATCTCCCTCACCAAGCACTAACAGATCACTTCAGTGAAAATAAATTATAAGTACAATTATTCTTTAATGTATCAAGATATATAAATACTAAGACAAACAATGAAAGATCATGTCTAACTAATTATCGATATATACACACAGCCCAAGTCCTACCCAGAAAGTAGAGAAAAGGAACGGAACAAAAGGAAAGAAACAACAACAACAAATCAATAAGCAAGATACAAGAAGCAGATAACGAAACAGGACTAACCTACTCTAAAAGATCAGATTCATAGACAGAACAGAAAATTCAGAATTTAGAGAAAGAAGAAAAAACAAATAAGAAACAATCATACAACATAGCATACAAAAATTACAAACAAAAACTTAACTGACGGTCCAGCGGCGCTTGATCAAGAAGCTTCCTCAGCACTGATGATGAATAATGAAAACAGCACAAACGTCACTCACACTTGTACATCCAATCGAAAAAATATAAGTCCAGAAATCCAGTCTGTGTGCCCGCATAAACAATACTGTCCTTTGGCACGGTGTGGCCGTGGGGAAGTGATTAGTATAGTGTAGATGATTGTTATATCATCCAAGTCAGGAATACTGGTATACTGCCAGAGGTCTTTATTCTTGTTGATATCTGTAACCTAGTCCGTTCCAAACTTCCTGTGTTGTTATATGTGGCGTGACAATTATTTGCATGTGTTTCTTCATATATCTTTACTGTAATACTTCATCAACGAGAGATAATAGGGCAAACTCTCCAGATTCAAAACGATCATTTTATTTAGGTAATTCTACCAATGCATAGTAAACAAAGTCAAATGTATACATTTGGTTACCTTCTCCTTGCTATATCTACTTGTGCGTGCAAACTTAAAAATGCCTTTTCCATAACAATATTCCCAATGTCATCTTTCATATTAACATTCACAAATCTCCAATCATCCTGAATGAATGATTAAGTTATTCAGTTGACTCCTGGAGTTGTAAATCTGATACTATGAATCGCCCGGCACGTGAAAGTACTGCGACCTTATCACTAGTGCGGTGAGCCTTCATTTATCGTGACTGCGTGTTGTGAGCGGGCCAAAATAATAACACCGTGTTTTGAGCTCTGAATCTTATGGCCTTTTATAACTTCTGTACATCTCTGCACTATTAAATAAGTCACTTGAAGTTCTACTTACAGCCTCAAAGAATTTCCCACACATTTAAGAATACTATCTTTATCGAGTCGATGTCTTGAAAACTTCAAGATCTACGGTTGTACATCTGTACACACCGGCATTTTTCAGATCAACTGCCTTATCACCCCGAAGTTTTCCTTCCCCTTAAAATAGTGCCGCTTTTCCAGCCTTTTGGTTGGGCAGCTTAATATTACCCTATTTAATTTATAGATCTCCCGAGGGAAGTATTTCGGCTATTCCGATTTACTTAGTTCTAGATTCAATCTGATACTCGCCTATCTTAAATCTATTTCCATAAAACCTTGTGACTATTCTTCCTAACAATTAGCACGAATTATGCTATAGTCATAGTAGTAGGTCGCCCGGTGACAACGGTACTGCACGCAATATCCAGGCAACTGCACTGTTGTACACGATGCTTTCCCAGCAATGTCCAAAATAGATCATCAACTGTATAATCCAAACAGTCTCAATGGGCAGTTCGTTTCACACGTCTATGAGGTATACAAAAATAGGCACAGTTCGTGTCATCACACCGCATCAGGAAACCAGCAGACTTCAAGGCAAAGTAGTACCGAAAGACTCAGGTCAGCAAGCTTCAGTCCTCGTTGGCATTCACCCACTGGCACCTCAGTAAAGGCAGGGCACGTCAGAGGAATGGTATCAGCACGACTTGCACCAGACGTCACTTGGTAAAACTCTGGATAGGTAACGTTCCCAGGTGGGTAGAACAGTATGTGAAAAGGCACTACTGCAGATATTCACACACCCTGGGATGCCGCCAACATATAGACACTACCTATACCACCAAATAAGGACGAACTTATCTCCTCTGCCGACACACACAGTCAGGCACCAGAGCCCGAGATAATCTCCTCTGCCGACACACAAAGTCAGGCACCAGAGCCCACCTAATACAAAACTCAACCCTCTATCTCCGCTGCTCCACCTGGATCACTGTCAATAAACAACTAAGTAAACCTTGAAATAACTCAAACTGTACTGCCTGAAGCAAGCTGTAATCCTACGCTAACACTTTGACACATTTCCAATCATACTAGGGAGCTCTAGAGCAAACAATTACAAAATTGCTTGAGCACCACAGTATCGACGTCAAAACTGCAACATATTTAAGGATTGAAAATAGCAACTTACACTGAGACGCAGAAACTAGGTCAGTTACCGTAATCGAGGTCAACTGACCGTAAACAGTTCACTCCACAGACTGACAAACACACTGACTTGCCACTGGACGACCGAAAATAACTCACTACCGTGGCTAAGCAGTAAATATGAAGGCACCAACACACCGTGGCCTACAGCCTTCTAACATTATGTGTGCATAACTCGTTCTGGCCTTAATATAGAAAATATAGACACTGCGGCCTATACAAAACGAACAAAACCACAGGCCCCACGGCCTTCAGAATAGACGAGCCATCCAGATGTCAAGACTAGTAATATTGTGGGTTTATCACCATCAGCATATAGATCATAATACTAGCAATATCAAGGCTCATTATCTAAGAGTACGACCACAACAAAGACTAGCTGACATAAACTCACCATAACACCTGTAACAGGTTAAGTTCCCTTTAATAATTATGCACACAATGAAGCCACACACGGCTAGAAACACATATGCAATACAATGCAACAGAAATGCCAATATCACTTGCAATAATCAACAACTCAATCTATCATTATCAAAACTCGCGGGTGTGTCGTACTGAGTAAACAACACAATGACTTTCGCTCATCGGCTAAGTCCTGCACTATGATAACGCCATACTTAACTACAAATGACTTCTCATCAATGAATTACGAAAGAATGCTGCTAGAAACTACACCACTGTTCTAGACATATGTAAACTAAACTTGACCACATGAATAAATGACAAGCACCCTCAAAGAACAACTATGGCATGCATAATCCCAGCAAAATGCTGAAAGGGAACGACACAGCGACCTCTCCAGTCGGTAGCCAGAAACTCCACTAACTTTCCCCGCCAGAATTCGGGCGCACTTCCTTCCAGGTCACATGATCAAAACGGATTTTAAATTTGTGTCAGGTTTGTCACTCTTCAGCGTGACCAACTTAATATTATGTCGCACATATATACTGTGACAGGCTTAAAAAGCAAATATCGATACAGTATGTTTGTCATAATCCTGAATTTAATACAATAATTTTGTTTTTTCATCATGACAAATCCCCCCCCCCCCCCCCCCCCCCTCCTTTATTTGGTTCAGAAGTGAATTAAGTGAGATTGAAAATGTTAACAAAAATTACTAAACTCATGTAACTATAAATTATAACAACATTTTTCTTTCTTATATAAGAATAAGTGTTCTTAGGTCAGTTTCTTGCGCTGATTTCAAATTTGAAATCCTTTTATCTCTATCACGTCGGGTTCTTAAGATATTTGTGAATAAATATATTTTTGGAAACCGTTATTTGCTCCGTTACATTTTTACTATATAACTTTTTAAAAATTAATAAAAAGCAAAATAATTCTACTTTTTATACTGCTAAAAGATGCATGACATATGTTACGTTATATTTCAAATAGTTACTGTATTTTGAAATAATTCTGAGTGAAATATGGCTTCTAGAAGTTGTAGAAATTCGGCTGATCTGTTCTGTTACGTGTGCGGATATTTTACCGATCGTGTTCACCAGAAAAACTTTACACCATTACTAAAGAAAGCATATGAACTTTATTTCGATTCGAAAGTTGATGATGCAAATAAATCTTGGAAGCCAAATGCAGTTTGTTCGACTTGTGCAAATACATTGGCAGGTTGGTTACGAAAATCGCCAAAGCATAAGTCGATGCCTTTTGGAGTGCCAGTAATATGGCGTGAACCGACAAATCACGCTACTGATTGTTACTTCTGCTTGACAAATATCTATGGTTTCACTTTTAAAACTAGAAAGTCTGTAGTTTATCCAAATATTGAATCGGTTTCGAAACCAGTGCCTCATGATCCAATCACGTGTCCGATCCCAGTTCCACCAGAACAATATCCGTTGGACGTGAATGAACCATCAGAAAGTGATAGTTTACCTGCTTTAGAAACTAATTCTGACTCGGATTATGTACCGGTGAATGATGGTGTTCACTTAATTAACCATTCAGAACTTTCAGATTTAATACGTGATCTCGCTCTCACCAAAGGACAAGCGGAATTACTCGGTTCACGACTCAAAGAATGGAATCTTTTAGCGCCCAATACTCCGATATCTAAATTTCGTCATAGACACAGAGAACTTGTTCAATACTTTGAAATGGATGATGACATTTGCTATTGCAAAGATGTAAAAGGTCTAATGGTGCACCTCGGTCATGAGCACATAGTCAACGAATGGCGACTTTTCATCGACTCTTCCAAGACTAGTCTAAAAGCCGTGTTATTGCATAATGGAAATTTATTTTCATCAATTCCAGTCGCCTACTCTGTTCATATGAAAGAAACTTATGACAATATGGCTATACTTTTGGCAAAAATAAAGTACAATGACTACCAATGGCGGATTTGTGGAGACCTAAAGGTCATTGCAATTCTCACGGGCATGCAGACTGGGTATACTAAATTTTGTTGCTTCCTATGTGAATGGGACAGCCGCAACAGACAGGAACATTATGCAAGAAAGGTGTGGCCTATCAGGGATTGTATGCAGCTCGGGCATAAAAATGTAATACACGAGCCATTAGTTAACAAAGACAGCATCATTTTACCACCGTTACATATAAAGTTGGGGCTCATGAAGAATTTCGTAAAAGCGTTAGATAAAACGAGCAAAGCTTTCACTTATCTTCGAGAAAAGTTTCTGCAAATTAGCGATGCAAAGATAAAGGAAGGTATCTTTGTAGGACCTCAGATTAGGAAAGTTATTGCAGACAAACAATTCGAGAACTTGTTACATGGTAGTGAACTTCGCGCATGGATGGCATTCAAATCGATCGTCGATAACTTTCTGGAAAATCACAAATCTGTCGACTATGTGCATATTGTTAAGCAGTGCATAGATGCATACAAAATTATGGGCTGTAACATGTCCCTCAAAATCCATTTGCTCGATTCGCATCTTGACTTTTTCCCTGACAACCTTGGCGAAGTCAGCGATGAACATGGAGAACGATTCCATCAAGATATCGCCGTAATGGAGTCACGTTATCAAGGACGGTGGAGTGTGACCATGCTTGCCGATTATTGTTGGATGCTTCATGGCAATGTACCACATGCCATTCACCGACGAAAGTTGACTGCAAAGAAATTCAAGCCTACATAACTGTTATACTTCTTGTACAAATGATGTTGTAATACTGTATGCGTTGTTAAAAAACTTCAATTGCGTATTTCTAGAGATCCCGACCTGATAGAGAAAAACGGTTTGCAGATTTAAAAACAGCGCATTAAAATTGACCAGAAAAACATAGAAATGTTAGAGAAAGAAAAAAAATTTTTTTTTTGTTAGTCAGTATTATTGCTCTTTTGTGTGTGTGTCACATTTTCTATTGTATTTGTTGAATAATGAATACAGGCTGTAGTATTCTGCTAGTGAAGCAAAAACAGCACATGTGGGCATGGTTTGACTGTGGTTCTCTATATACAGTAGACATTCAAAAATCCGACAACCTCCGGACCTGAGGAGTGCCGGATTTTTTTAAATGCCGGATTTTTTATGGTTATATATTCTGTATATATTTAACAGAAAATGACTACCTGTACACTTTATCTGCGATCGACGATGCACGATGTTTACGTTTTACACCACTTCTTTTATTTGCTGAATCCATAATGGGGCTAAACAGCAGCAAATAAATGAGAAGGAATGAGCAGGAATGCCTGTTAACACGTGCAAGCAAGACCCAACAGCTGCATCAAAACATAAACTGCTCCAGAAAACAGTGGCGCGCCAACGCGGTAAATTTAAAAATGCGCTCCGAAATCCATGCCGGAAATCTGAAGGAACCGGATTATCGATGGCCGGATTTTTTAATGTCAACTGTACAACACATCATGCTTTAACATTTCCAAACCCTTGTGTGTGTGTGTGTGTGTGTGTGTGTGTGTGTGTGTGTGTGTGTGTGTGTGTGTGTGTGTGTGAATTACTTGGAACAAAAACAACATGTGGGGACGGTTCAACTGTGGTTGTCTATATACAACACATCATGCTGTAATATTTCCAATTCCTTGTGTGTGTGTATGAATTACTTGCAACAAAAATTAATCATGTAGGCATGGTTCAACTGTGGTTCTCTGTACTGTATACAACACTTCCAGTCCTTTGTATGTGTGTGTGAATTACTTGCAACAAAAACAACAAATGTGGACATGGTTAGACTGTGGTTCTCTATATACAACACAGCATGCTGTGTCACCGTTGGGTTTGCCCAAAGCATTATTTGTGCTTCAAGCAAGGTTTATATGAACGGTGATTTGGTTTTAGTCAAGTAAAAGAGTGTAGAAAAATGGTTTAGGAAATATGAATGGATTTGGATACAGACTATTTGTCTTAGTTGAAGGGAGATAAACTGAGTGAAGGGATGCTTTGAGAAAAGGGAGGAAACTCCGCATATTACGGTTGGTGGATAAAAGTCTTGAATTAGGGTTAAGCAGGTTTAGTCGGTTCTCAATTGTGGTTGAGAAAATTAGCATGTAACGATTTTGTAGTAAGCTTTAAAGAAGAGAATATGGTGTTCAGTTAAAACGTCAAAGGGAGATAACGTAGAATTAAGTCCCTTGTAGGTTTTAGTGAGTTGAGGAAAAAATACACACGGGAATAGAGTGAGAGAAGTCTAAAAATAACAGACGATAGTTCACTGAATTCGCTTACGTTGTAAAAGTGTGAGCAATTTTTTCCAGTGAGTGGAAATAAGGCCGACCAATGGTTTTAGCTGGTAAAAGGGACAGATCAGCTGAGCATTGACTAGAAGTCAAGGGCAGAACAGTTTACGGCTCGCAAGTGTGCGGTAGTGTATTTCTGAAGATGAAGAAATAAGAATGTTGTGCGGTTGCCACAAGTTTGATAAGATCTGTAGAAGTTATCACAGATAGATTAGAAGTGACAAAGTAAACTCATAAGGTATATAGATAAGTTAGGAGATGCTAGTCCTAGGAAATTCGGAGGATGTGATAAAGATTAGTCAGAACAGTATGAGTAAACTAAGAAGTTTCATAGTCAGAAAAAAATGCTAATGAAAAGAATTTGTTTTATAATGTCACTAGTGAGTGTATTCACAGGAGAGATTCAGGGAATCACCTGTAAGTATTGACCTTTTATGAATTATTATGCACTTTGATGAACATTTTCCTGACTCGCAGCAGAGAAATCACAAGACGATATGTTAGAAAAATGAGTAAATGAAATGGTACTGGGCGAGAGGTTTAAAGAAGAGAAGCAATGGAATGCCCAGGATGTACCAGAGGAATAGAAATACAAAGTACTTTGCATAAAGTTGATCAGGAGTTTTGAGGCAGATTGGGCGAAATGAAATAGAGCTTGAGGAAGCTAAATAAGTACTTTGAGATGAGATAAGCACAAAGGGGATTAAATGCCTACATACTTTTGAGATACAGAATGTATACTTGAGGTAACTATGATATGACTGCAGGTGTGCTCTATATGAAGAATTACCTGCATCTTTGAAATATATTTATATTACATGTAAATAAATAGGATTTTGTAAGAGAACAAACAAATGCTTGAGTTGATCCATGAAGGATTGTTGTTGAATGCCTGATCATCAATCACTATAATAAAATCACTGTACGGTCATTCATGGAATAACAACAAAGAATGGTACGAACGAGCCAAGGGTTGAAAGTAAGAAGGAAAGTAGTTCATCCAAGAATTGTCAACTCTGGCGGAGAGGGCCAGTACCAAACACTACTAACTTAAAACTTGGAAGATATACAAGGAGACTGGTGTGAGTCACACAACTAGGCCTGCCATCTGCCACCTAGTAAAGATTAAGACAAGGTAGCGCTGTTACGTGATACTAATTGGTGCCGTAACTAGTCTTCAAATAGACACGTCAACGGTCACACATATACTAATTGGTGCCTTTGAACCAGTTCTCAGCACGGTCACACATATAATAATTGGCGCCGTGACCAGCCCTTCTGGAGTGACATGGCTATATCACAAGGAGATATAGTGTACCAACAACAACAGCAACAACAACAGCCGATATTTGCTTCACCACCACAGGAGCAAGAACCAACAATGGCTGCACTCAAGAGTATTACTGAGACGTTATATAATGTTGACATACGCAAAATATAATCAGATCAGATCAGTGATAACCCCATTTAAAGGAGACTCGAAAGAATTCAGAAGATGGATGAAAGACGCAGACAGATTTGCTACTATGATAAACGCAAGCACAGATACGGAACGAAAGAAGATACTATATTTTTCATCTGACTCTCTCGTTACGACTTCCTAAGGAGACGTGATAATACATATCCAACTGAGACATATGAGTCATTGAAGAGAGAGTTAACGAAACGCTATAGTGACATTACTAATACGGAACATGCGTGGTCATTGCTTCGCCGCATCAAACAACAACGTAACGAGCCTATACAATCTTATGCAGAGAAGTTATTAAATTTGGCAGAGGAGGCATTCCTGAATGGGTTGACAGCATCACCAGACCTAGAGAAGCATCTGGTAGGAATCTTTATTGACGGACTGTTGGGCAGTAGTACAAAACTCCATATGATTCGCAAGGATCCCAATACAATAAATGAAGCGATCCAGATAGCGATTACAGAGGCAAATGTTCAAACGAGATTTAATCAATGTATTGAGCAGGAGCCAACAGTTGAGTCACAAGTAGAACATGAACCGATGGAGATTGGATATTCCCGCTCGCGTTGGCGTCGCCCAAGCCGGATGGAAAACCAGGGACAGATAAACACAAATTATCCTCGACATTTTCCCAGACAGCAGAGCATACAACAGGTTAATATCCCTACTTGCTTCAATTGTGGTTTTAGAGGACACATAGCCCCTGAGTGCCGACAACAACATCCTCGCCTACGCCAGCAGGATTACAACAATTCACAACAGAGTGGTTATAGTAACACTCGTGGGCATAGTCAAAATTTCCTAGGAGCGCACACACCATCCAACTTTAGTACCAGACGAGCACGAATGTACAACCAGGGAACGGAGCAGTCAATCACTAAGCAGGACCGTTAGTGATGACTGTAAAGGAAATGAAGAAGACAGCTACCTTCATCGGAGGTCCGGAAACATAAACAACAACAATATGGTGTCACATCTAACACCTTTTCCTCAAAGGACACCGCAACAACAAATACATTCCATAAATATTACCCCAGATCCTAGTTCATGCCTGATCAAGATTCATAACAAAAATTATCGCGCACTTGTGGACACTGGCGCTTCAGTAAGTTTGATTAAAGTTAGTTAGTTGCTTATCCTTTACAGGACGTGGCAATCAACCCCAGCTTTTATTGGCTGTTTGTGATTTTTCTAGGCAATTTTTTTCATTCAGTAGTTTGCCATTGCTTTCTGAACGGTACGGCGCTTATACCATTGTTAAAAATCCACACAAAGCGATCTGCTACCAAACCGCCTGCAGCAGGTTTCGAACCTGGTATATCTGGATTATGAAACTGCGTTCATATCCATTAGGCCACAGACGCCGACAAGTTTGATTAGAGAACAGTTATACAAACAAATCAAACACCTTGTAACTTTTCGACCTTTATGGCATCAGTGACAGGAGAATCTCTGAAGTCTTGTGGTACAGCATATATCAAGTTCCACATAGGACAACAACAGATTACACATCCCTTTATAATTACACGTGGGATGTCCAGAAATTTCATTTTAGGTAGAGATTTTCTTACCTCTCACAACGCTAGGATATATTTCGACCTGAACAAGATCAATATTAATGGGGAGTACATACAATTACAAGACGATATACACATAGCATCTTTGGTGCGGTTGACGACTCCAGTCACAGTACAGCCTAACACACTTGTGATAGCCAGAGGACGAATCAAGTGTTCTAATTATATTGAACCAGGACAGACAGTACAAATTGAACCTTTGGAGAATGAGGATATAAATGATGAACCCCTCATGTTTGTCACAGAAGGTATCGCACAAGTTTCATCCTCACGTGATTTCCCGGTCATGATTATAAACACGTTGGGACAGGCTACAACGATACACAGAGGTACAATAGTTGCTAAAGTACAAAGATCGTCCTTAACTGCTACCAAGAACAGTAAGATACCTGAAGTTAGTCAGAGTCGAAACCATTATTCCCCTGTTCCGCGCATATCCCAAAGTCATACCCCAGGTTACCCTACCGACTCTGGCAGAAAAAGTCATTGGCAGAGTACAGATGTTAACCACTTCACTAACAGATATGGAGTTAGGCATTATACACGAGCAACAAGGAAGATGGGCCAATCAAATAGAATAGTGGACAGATACAGAATGGATGACCAGCGGAATAATAAGGGAAGAAGATGTCAACAAACATTGCATAGGTATACGATAAATGACGCAAAACATATACCTAATAATCATGTTACGCCCACACACGGAGAGAGGAAACATAATAAGCAAGATGATACACTGTATAAAAAAGCTTGCAGAAATGAACCTGAACACATAAATGCAGGTGTGAAGAAAGATGAATATTATAGTTATGCACGGAGAGTGAATCAAGTGATCCAAAGAAGAGCACAGGATGGAATATATAGAAGACCAGGTGATAGCACAGGACAAGTTCATTATGTCAATCTTGTTACCCACCATATACCACCAACTTCAGCAAAGCCCTTTGAATACTGTCGTAGTCAACGACAAAGTAGACGTCATATTTATAATATAGAGGAAGAGCATACTCCATGTCGGAAACCCAATACGAGATACTCAAACAAACCACTGTATCAAGGATACTAGTTCAGATATTCAATTTCCTTTGAATACGGTCGTAGTAAACGACAGAGCAGACGGAATGTATATAGAACATATGAAAAGCATACTCCATGGCGGAAACCCACTGCGAGATATACAAATAAATCATTCTGTCAGAAATAAGAGCCCAGATGGTTTAAACCTTTTGATTATTCTAAGAGAGAACAAGACAGAAGAAGGAACTTCTACAGAACTGAAGAGCATAATACGTATGTTAAAACACCTTGAACAAATAATGAGTCTTACAGACGAAATGACACACCTGCTCGGTTGTCACAGTTATTGGCCACATTGAAAGTGGATGATCAACATAAATCCAAACTCACCACGTTCGTTACTAAACACCAGGATGTGTTTGCACTAACAGATATGGAGTTAGGCAGAACTAAGACAGTACATATGGACATTCAAACTACAACAGAAGAACCCATTAGTTTGAAACCATACCACACTCCATTGAAAAACCGTGAAATAGTGGAAAAAGCCATAAATGACATGTTGAATGCAGGAGTTATAGAGAGATAGAGATCAGCATGGTCGTCACCAATAGTGATAGTCTCAAAGAAAGACGGAACGAGTAGATTCTGTTGCGATTATCGAGCATTGAACAGAATTACAAAAACGATTTCATATCCATTGCCACGCATAGATGATATTTTGGCGACCCTTGGACATTCTACACACTTCACTACATTGGACGCACGCTCAGGATTTTGGTGTATTCATATGACACCAGCAGCGAAAGAAAAGTCAACATTTTGTACACACATCGGTAGTTACAAATGGAACGTTATGCCTTTTGGTTTGAAAGGAAGTCCCGCGACATATATGGCATTGATGGACGAAGTTCTACAAGGGATGCATTCTTTTGCATCAGCTTATATAGACGATGTACTTATTCACACATCAGGTACTGTGGATGACCATCTAAAGAAGGTTGAACAGGTTTTTGATCGCCTCCGACACCACCAAGTTAAACTCAAACTAAGTAAATGCGAGTTCCTAAAAACAGAAACCAAATATTTAGGGTTTATAGTCAACAAAGATGGTATTCGCCCGGACACAGATAAAGTAGAAGCAATAAGAAAAATGCCCGCCCCCACAACAGTGAAGCAGGTACGAGCGTATATTGGTTGCTGTGGGTATTACAGATGCCATGTTATTAACTTTTCAAAGGCCGCTGAACCACTCATTGCCCTTACCAAGAAATATTCAAGATTTAAGTGGACAAAAGAATGCCAAGAATCCTTCGATTACCTTAAGGAAGCACTTACAACGATACCACTGCTCGCAAATCCAGATATATTTCGCCCAATGATCTTGTATACGGATGCTTCAGATACAGCAATAGGCGCTTGTTTGGTCCAACCCAGAGAAGAAAATGAGACACCTATTATACCAGAAATTCCTAATGAGATGCCTATAGCATTTGTGTCACATGCCCTCTCTAAAACACAGAAACGATGGTCGATAACAGAGAAAGAAGCGTTTGCCATACATTACGTGATACAAAAACTTGATTTTTATATCAGAGGTACCAAACTTACTATTAGAACAGACCACCAACCATTAGTGAATTGGCTCACAAAGACGGAGGAGCAGCCAAAGAAGTTATAAATATGGTCTATGAACTTACAATCCTATGACACAAAAATTGAATACATTCCGGGTACTCAAAATACATGTGCAGACCTCCTTTTTCGAACGCCTCAGCCTAGTATTATACATGAAGATGATCCACAGGCGTTCACTGATATCAATGACAATGCAAAGGAGATCAACATTATAAGTTCCAATAGAATAGATGATGAAAACACTACTGCCACAACAGATACCGGCACACAGAAAACAACGGATGTAGACATATTTGATGTACATGCTGAGCAGAGAAAAGATCCCGAAATTCTCAAAATCATCAAACAAATAGAAACGAAACCTACATCATGTAAACAGTTTATAATCCTGCCACTTGATCAAATACTATATCATATTGATGAGAAACAAGAAGGGAGACTACAGAAAGTAATTCCACAGTCAATAATACCTCAATTACTAGAGCAGTTCCATGACAATAATGGACACGTTGGAAGAGATAAAATCATTGACATTATCAAGAAAAGATACTATTGGATGTCAATGTACAAGGACATAGTTGAATATGTTAGTACTTGCAAAATATGCAGAATGAGAAACATGAGACCAACTAAAGTTCCCTTACAAGAAATGAAACCATCTCATTTCCCTATGGAAGTTATAAGTATGGACATTTCTGGTCCATATCCTGTTACGCAGTCTGGAAATACATACCTCTTACACATTGTCGATCAATATTCGGTATGGCCTGAAAGTTATCCTCTCAAGAACATAACGTCAGCGACAGTGACAGAGTTTCTTCTACAAGAATTTGTACCAAGACATGGTTGTCCTAAGAGAATAATCACAGATAACGGGAAACAATTTGTCGGTAATCCTTTTAAGAAGACACTCCAGACTCTGCATATTCAACATACGACTAGCAGTTTCTATAGACCGCAGGCAAATGGAAGAAATGAGAGAATGCATGCTACATTGCATGATATCCTTGCTAAATATATACAAGGAAATGCACAATATTGGGATATATATCAATCAAGCTCTGGAAGCGATAAAAGTAAATATAAACGAAACGACAGGACTGTCTCCGTTCTACATGCTATATGGACGTGAACCTACCTTCCCATTAGACAATCTCCTGCAACCCCAAAGGAAGTATCAAGGTGAGGATCCCATTGAAGTTATACTACAAGAAAAGTATAGAGCACACCAGATAGCTAATCGAAACTCCTAGAAAGCTTTTAAGAAATGGCAGAAGCAGCATGATAAAAGAGCTCAATTAGAACAATTTCAAGTTGGTGATAAAGTTTATTACAAGAAGAACGTTCGAGATAATAAATTTGATGCACGATGGCTTGACGGATATAAAGTGTTGGAACAGACAACACCTATAAATTATATATTATGGAATGAAGAACAGAACATAGTCACCAAAGCACACGCAGCACAGATAAAGAAAGATAATCATCGCCCCACATCACCGCCAGCTTTACAGAGTAGCAGACCAGTACGAAAAGCCACGTAGAGTTACTATGATTTTACAGACTCGTCAAGCACTTCACATAGTGAACACGACACAGATGGTGAGCAGAACACTAACGAAGAACAACGTAATACTACAGATCAGCTACAAGATGCTATACATCGCCTGACTCACTGCAGAGAAAACTCAGAAGACGAAGATGATATTCCACCAGCAGAGATAAGAGAGAGATTGATATACAGAGATAATCGTCTACACGAGAGGGATAGTAGTACATCATACACCACTACCGGTACATGATGAAGAGCCCCATACATCCATAACAAGTCAAACATACTATGGCAGTCAGAGCTTACCACCGTCAGCTTCCAGTCAACACCAGCCTACACATTCCAGTTGGGACAGCGAAGACGAGAAGCCTTTGCAACCAGCAACAAGAAACAACATAACCCCCCCATAGTAGGAGCCTTAAAGAAGAACATACGAGTCGACAGTTACCACTGTCAGCTTCCAGTCAACACCAGCCTACACATTCCAGTTGGGACAGCGAAGACGAGAGGCCTTTGCAATCAGCAACGAGAAACAACATAACCCCCCATAGTAGGAGCCTTACAGAAGAACATACGAGTCGACAGTTACCACCGTCAACTTCAAGTCAACACCAGCCTATACACTCTAGCTGGGACAGTGATGATGAGAGACCTTTACAAGCAACGAGAAGCAACACAACACATCATAGTCGGAGCCCTCCAGCAGAACATATAAACAGTAACAAGAATATCATTGATACACATGTGGTACCTGTTGAATCAGAACTTGGCATAACGGAACGAGAAGAAAGTGACATCGATTGCAACTACCAACACCGAGATACGTAGATCTACCAAGCGCCCTTACCAACCTTCGTCACCAGATACATCACCAAGAGCGAAGTTGTTACGCCTACCGCAAGAACATGTACGAGCCAGATTCAAAAGAAATCATCGTCAAGTACACAAACCGTCTCTAGGTTTACAACAACATACAAATATTCGTTCGCCCCCTTTCTCCTGCAGAGCGACTATAAATACGACAGAGCAGTCAATACCAACTTCGTCACAGTACGACAGTCGCCTCTCCGGTAGAGAAATTACACTGTTGGAACTTGCAAAACATATCTCCAACTTAGTGTAATCGTCGTAAAGTACTCACCCAGCTATAGTACTAATTCGCAGCACTCACCCAGCAATAGTGCTTAAGAGTTACTTCAATCAGCATAGTACCCAACGTTAAGTTAATTAATTAAGTTTCTCTGTGGTTAATTTAGTGGATATTGATATTCCGGAGCACACTTAGACACTCACATTACTCACTAAACTTTTTAAAGAGAGAGCATAAAACTTTGAAACAGAAAGATACCGAAAATAAACATATTACATATAATCTCATGAGTGTGACAAAGTAGATTAAATACATATAATCTCATGAGTGTGATAAAGTAGAATAACTACATAGAATCTCATGAAGCCTAACAGTGTTCTCCCCAAGGTACAAGATTCAGCACACCAGAGAATCAAGACTGATAATTATTGATATATATATATATATATATATATATATATATATATATATATATATATATATATATATATATATATATATATATAAATCGCATTTAATGCATGTTGATGATGTATCAATTTCAGGCATATACTTTTCAGGGACCAGACAAAGAGGAAAATGAAAAAAAGAGAAGAAGAGATGTGATACAGACTCAGTCAAGTTATAGTAGAGTAAGAAACTCTCTTTGCATTGATGATGAGCGTCCCCACTTGCCATTGTAATGGTTATATAGCGACACTAGGGATACGACATGGTTGCAGTATTGATGCTGTAGGTACTGCTTACTTGAGAAATGATGGTAATGACACTTATGTAATCAGGTCTACATTAATTTCAGACAATGATGTTGGGTATTTTGCAAGGTCTGATATACATGGGTATAACATATCTTCAGACAGAGTTGACGATTTGACTGGTGCATCCAAGGCTAGAATCAGCCGAGCACATCAAACTCTGACTTATTGACACATATCTTTCACTATCGCCCCAGGACAGGTACTAGTGCATGCATATAGCTTCAGACAGAGTTAGTGATTTTACTGGTGCATCCAAGGCTAGAATCAGCCGAGCACATCAAACTCTGACTCATTGACATGTCTTTCACTATCGCATTGGGACATTTGTTTATGCATATTTTTGCTCTACTACTTAGGTTAATTCTGCTTATCTGTCTGATATAGTGTATCAACGACATTAACGGCGGATATTTTAAGACATAAAAAGGTACTGACAAACCTCTGTGTCCAGAGGCAGTTACCATGTCGAAAACATGTATATACCTAAATATTATAAATATAGAGTTATGGTTGATTTTTGTTGTTGTATTGGATGAGGTTGACTATTGATAATATACCTCAAACTAAGTTTTGGCAATTGTAATGAGATAAGGTTACACTTGGCATCCTAATTTTTTCCTTGAGATTTGTTTTAAATATTAAGATTTAGACTTTGAGAATGTATATATACAGGAGCAGAGATGGTGGTATGCTAAAGGTAGATGGAATTAGTAGTTGATAGAACACAAATGTTTCCCTATGGGATACATTTGTATGGCCCCGGGTTGTATGTCACCGTTGGGTTTGCCCAAAGCATTATTTGTGCTTCAAGCAAGGTTTATATGAACGGTGATTTGGTTTTAGTCAAGTAAAAGAGTGTATAAAATGGTTTAGGAAATATGAATGGATTTGGATACAGACTATTTGTCTTAGTTGAAGGGAGATAAACTGAGTTAAGGGATGCTTTGAGAAAAGGGAGGAAACTCCGCATATTACGGTTGGTGGATAAAAGTCTTGAATTAGGGTTAAGCAGATTTAGTCGGTTCTCAATTGTGGTTGAGAAAATTAGCATGTAACGATTTTGTAGTAAGCTTTAAAGAAGAGAATATGGTGTTCAGTTAAAACGTCAAAAGGAGATAACGTAGAATTAAGTCCCTTGTAGGTTTTAGTGAGTTGAGGAAAAAATACACACGGGAATAGAGTGAGAGAAGTCTAAAAATAACAGACGATAGTTCACTGAATTCGCTTACGTTGTAAAAGCGTGAGCAATTTTTTCCAGTGAGTGGAAATAAGGCCGACCAATGGTTTTAGCTGGTAAAAGGGACAGATCAGCTGATCATTGACTAGAAGTCAAGGGCAGAACAGTTTACGGCTCGCAAGTGTGCGGTAGTGTATTTCTGAAGATGAAGAAACAAGAATGTTGTGCGGTTGCCACAAGTTTGATAAGATCTGTAGAAGTTATCACAGATAGATTAGAAGTGACAAAGTAAACTCATAAGGTATATAGATAAGTTAGGAGATGCTAGTCCTAGAAAATTCGGAGGATGTGATAAAGATTAGTCAGAACAGTATGAGTAAACTAAGAAGTTTCATAGTCAGAAAAAAATGCTAATGAAAAGAATTTGTTTTATAATGTCACTAGTGAGTGTATTAACAGGAGAGATTCAGGGAATCACCTGTAAGTATTGACCTTTTATGAATTATTATGCACTTTGATGAACATTTTCCTGACTCGCAGCAGAGAAATCACAAGACGGTATGTTAGAAAAATGAGTAAATGAAATGGTACTGGGCGAGAGGTTTAAAGAAGAGAAGCAATGGAATGCCCAGGATGTACCAGAGGAATAGAAATACAAAGTACTTTGCATAAAGTTGATCAGGAGTTTTGAGGCAGATTGGGCGAAATGAAATAGAGCTTGAGGAAGCTAAATAAGTACTTTGAGATGAGATAAGCACAAAGGGATTAAATGCCTACATACTTTTGAGATACAGAATGTATACTTGAGGTAACTATGATATGACTGCAGGTGTGCTCTATATGAAGAATTACCTGCATCTTTGAAATATATTTATATTACATGTAAATAAATAGGATTTTGTAAGAGAACAAACAAATGCTTGAGTTGATCCATGAAGGATTGTTGTTGAATGCCTGATCATCAATCACTATAATAAAATCACTGTACGATCATTCACGGAATAACAACAAAGAAGGGTACGAACGAGCCAAGGGTTGAAAGTAAGAAGGAAAGTAGATCATCCAAGAATTGTCAACTCTGGCGGAGAGGGCCAGTACCAAACACTACTAACTTAAAACTTGGAAGATATACAAGGAGACTGGTGTGAGTCACACAACTAGGCCTGCCATCTGCCACCTAGTAAAGATTAAGACGAGGTGGCGCTGTTACACGATTCTAATTGGTGCCGTAACTAGTCTTCAAATAGACACGTCAACGGTCAAACATATACTAATTGGTGCCTTTGAACCAGTTCTCAGCACGGTCACAGCTGTAAGTCTTCCAATCCCTTGTGTGTGTGTGTGTGTGTGTGTGAATTACTAGCAACAAAAACAGCAAATGTGGACATGATTCCACTGTGGTTCTCTATATACAACACATCATGCTGTAACACCTCCAATCCCTTGTGCAGGTTGGAGTGAAGTCTGAATCATATACACACACATATCTCGGTGATCATTGAAAATTATACTCTGCGCAGAACCCGTGGAAGTAACTGACCAATGAAATGCCAGCTTGGTACACGTAGTGTCGGGGATACACTAGGCCATTCAACATGGAGACACCAAAAGTGTAGATGTTGGAAATAATTCGGAAGGCTGTGTGCGAATATACATGGAGTACCTCGTTAAAGAAGGACCATATTTGATAATAGGGATCATTAGCATTAGGCAGATATCTATATTTTCACTGGATGTGGTGTAGAGCAGAAGTTACTGTGAAAAGAAGACAGTGGAGCATGAACCATGTTGTGTTTTTTCCTTTTTCGTTTGCTCCAGTGAAAATTCGGATAAACTATAGTATAAGTTAGATATCTCAATTGATAGAGCTCATTCATATGAGCCTAAGATGGAGGAAATCCGCTTAGAAATAAGGACTCCAGACTTATTTTGGATTTTGCATTAGAGCACACTTTGCCTTAATCTACACACTTTTGCGTGAATGAAAAATACTTTGGCCCAGATGCTCTCCGATGCGGTAGAGGGCGACCTATATAAAGCCAGATGGAATGAAAGAAGGACACACTTGCCACGAAACCAAAAAACTGCAGACACGGATTAGCAGCATCTGCCATAAGCTTCATTACTATTTGCATTTGTGTAAGCAGACTGTATTAATTCTGGAAAGCCTGTATGTTTGAAATTGAGGGTAAGCAAGATATTACTTAAATATATATATATGTATAAATATATTATCAAATTGTTGCTTTATGGAAATGGTTGTTTTGTGTAGAATCTCATTGTGCTATTCCTGGAAGGAATCCCAGCCTGTGTTAGTAAATTTATTTGTGTATTTGAATCAGAAGATAGAATGGAATAAGGTAATAGTGTTAGGAAAGCTTTCCAAGATTTTAAGCTTGCTGGATCGGACTGTATAAACTGGAAGAAGGAATGGAAGTAAAGAATTAATTTTCTGTATTGTTTGAGATATCACACATCATTTACCATAAGGCCTATGTGTTTGTAAGGAAGATAATCCTGGACATAAATGTAAAAGTGAGTCTATTGGACTATTGTACTGGTAATTGGATAAATCATGTTATTTTGACTTCTTTTGTTTCTTATGGTTAACCACAGTTATCTGAACTGTCTCACTATACCTCCTGTCTGGATAGGGAGATAGTTGGACGATACTACCTAGGTAATATTATATTTCAGGTCATATCCTGCCCTGAGTGTCATATCAAATCCTGTAGAGACCTAGTCAGCTATTGGATGTCGTGTTAACAAGTGCCTTTCTATGAAGTACTGAGGCCACTAACATTGTCATCTCAAGTGATTTGAAAACCCGCAGCTGTGGGGTTTACTCAAGTCAACATATGCTGTACAAGTCCTATAGTGGGAGCTTTCAAAGATAAGTGGCTCAATTTTGGGCTGCTTCACAAATTATAATTATCCACACCTGGCAGTATTTTATAAATGATGAAAACTAAGTGGTACCAACCAAGAGAATAAGACAGTCAGTATTAATCTAGGTGACATTTCAATTAAATAACATTGAAGAAAGAATTCAACTAGTACAAGTGAGAGACATAATATAATAACATTTAATGTGTAACAATGCTTTTTCAAGGAACTAGAGCACAGAGGAAAGAGTGACACTGATAATTAAATTAAAATTAAGTGTATATATATATATATATATATATATATATATATATATATATATATATATATATATATATATATATATATATATATATATATATATATATATATATATATATATATATATATATATATATATATATATATATATATATATATATATAGTGTAAATGATCCATATTTTTATTTTTAATTGATTATAAAATCTATTTTGAGTTTTCAAAAGAAGATAAAACAAGATATTGTACATAATTAAAGTACTAATTGTATCCACTGTTTGAGTAAATTCTTTACGTTGGTTCAAGTTAGTTGTTTTGATAATTAATTACCCCTAGATAAACCATAGTCTTAGGTTGGTCTGGGAGAGGAGGCAACATAGGTGAATGGGATTGCACATTACCATCTCACCCACTAATCTATACAGTCTGACTTTAACCTTTGACCTCGATACACCATTACTCTTTTCAGAGAGTGTGGTATTTCTTTTAAGACCAGTCTCTTATCTGGCACTATCCTGGTATCATCTGATACACCTAATTGTCCATTGTCTTACACACTAAATAACCTCTCGTCACACATGTGTATGACTGTGTGAATTACTTGCTTCTAAACGCTATCCTGTCTGAGATCTAGCTGATTTAATTTAAAACTTCGATTTACCATTACAACTATTCCCGAACATTCTAGAAGAAACAGCTCACCCGAAAAATAAATTTCCCGTGCAATTGTCACATAGCTCAACTTCGCTCACTTGCCAATGACAGACCAAAAAACAAAACACAAACACTACTACATTATAATTCTCGCTCAAGGTCACAGCACTAAAGGGACGTTAGCTCTACTCTAACCAAAGAGAAGACAAATTATTCCGTTCATTCCGCCGCACACCACGACCAGGGACAGACATTGACACACCTGTCTGAAGCCGACGAGGCCACCAACTGTAACCCCATGCCCAACACCTCTTATAAGATGCCGCGTGTTGCCTGTCAGCCACAGCCCTTTCACCAGTACACCAGAAAACTCAGCATATTGTGGACGTAGACAAATTCCTGATGTTTCCTGTACCGCAGAGTTTACTGTCCCGAGTTCCATAGCTCATTGCGGTTGTTCCACAGCCAGCATGATGCCCTTTCCGCAGTTTCACTAAGCATCTTCAGTGCCCTTGTTCTCGACTGTCCCCTCAGCCCCAACAGTTTCAATAAATCATACACTGATGCAGCCACAAGCCCTCTTGCACATACCTCAACAGCCATGACCCTTGCAGTGAACCCATCATCTCTCAGATCCGCGGCCAGATCACTATACTTGGCCGCTTTGAACAAATGTTGCTTTTCCAATCTGGATTCAAATGGCACGGTCAGTTCAATCAATATAACCTGGTGCGATGATGAAGAATGCAGCACTATATCTGGCTGTCTTCGAGATTTCCTGATACTCTCTGGATATGCCCCTCGTCCAGGTAGGTCTACAGCCATCTCCCAGTCATTTGCACAGTCAAGGAGACATGGTACACTGCTACCTGATTTACTCGGTTTTAGGTGTGCTGACTTTCCTGCTCTCAGAAAGTATGTGTTTGCGGTGTTTGGCCTGACATTGCTTTTCGCCTTCATCCTTGCCAGATCTATTGTCGTAGCCAGCTCATTAAGCACTTTGTTGTGGCGCCATGTGTATCGCCCTTGCCCTAACGACACCTTGCAGACTGAGAGCACGTGTTCAAGTGTCTGCCTCGCATGGCACAGGGGGCACTGCTCATCATCCGACTTTCCCCATCTCACAAGGTTTGTGGCCGATGGCAGGAGGTCATACATTGATCTAACAACGAAGCTGAGCCTAAGAGGTGCCATTTGCCATATATCATTCCATGTCAAGGACCTTTGCAGGGCTCCTTCCCTTTAGTCCATTGGCCTTGTTGGGCCTGCTGCACTGCTTTTTGCACCCTCTTATCATTCTCAGCTCATCGTATCTCCTGAACTACCATGTCTCTATGCTCCCTGCTTGATGCCTTGGACCACCAGCGGATGTCTCCATGACCAAATCCCCGTCTATTCGTTTGTGTGTATCCGATTACACTGACAAACAACATTTTTCTTTCTTATATAAGAATAAGTGTTCTTAGGTCAGTTTCTTGCGCTGATTTCAAATTTGAAATCCGTTTATCTCTATCACGTCGGGTTCTTAAGATATTTGTGAATAAATATATTTTTGGGAAACCGTTATTTGCTCTGTTTCATTTTTACTATATAACTTATTAAAAATTAATAAAATGCAAAATAATTCTACTTTTTATACTGCTAAAAGATGCATAACATATGTTACGCTATTTTTCAAATAGTTACTGTATTTTGAAATAATTCTGAGCAAAATATGGCTTCTAGAAGTTGTAGAAATTTGGCTGATCTGTTCTGTTACGTGTGCGGATATTTTACCAATCGTGTTCACCAGAAAAACTTTACACCATTACTAAAGAAAGCATATGAACTTTATTTCGATTCGAAAGTTGATGATGCAAATAAATCTTGGAAGCCAAATGCAGTTTGTTCGACTTGTGCAAATACATTGGCAGGTTGGTTACGAAAATCGCCGAAGCATTCCATAAGTCGATGCCTTTTGGAGTGCCAGTAATATGGCGTGAACCGACAAATCACGCTACTGATTGTTACTTCTGTTTGACAAATATCCATGGTTTCACTTTTAAAACTAGAAAGTCTGTAGTTTATCCAAATATTGAATCGGTTTCGAAACCAGTGCCTCATGATCCAATCACGTGTCCGACCCCAGTTCCACCAGAACAATATCCGTTGGAGGTGAATGAACCATCAGAAATTGATGGTTTACCTGCTTTAAAAACTAATTCTGACTCGGATTATATACCGGTGAATGATGGTGTTCACTTAATTGACCATTCAGAACTTTCAGATCTAATACGTGATCTCGCTCTAACCAAAGGACAAGCGAAATTACTCGGTTCGTCACTCAAAGAATGGAATCTTTTAGCGCCCAATTCTCCGATATCTAAATTTCGTCATAGACACAGAGAACTTGTTCAATACTTTGAGATGGATGATGACATTTGCTATTGCAAAGATGTAAACAGTCTAATGGTGCACCCCGGTCATGAGCACATAGTCAACGAATGGCGACTTTTCATCGACTCCTCCAAGACTAGTCTAAAAGCCGTGTTATTGCATAACGGAAATTTATTTCCATCAATTCCAGTCGCCTACTCTGTTCATATGAAAGAAACTTATGACAATATGACTATACATTTGGCAAAAATAAAGTACAATGACTACCAATGGCGAATTTGTGGAGACCTAAAGGTCATTGCAATTCTCACGGGCATGCAGACTGGGTATACTAAATTTTGTTGCTTCCTATGTGAATGGGACAGCCGCAACAGACAGGAACATTATGCAAGAAAGGTGTGGCCTATCAGGGATCGTATGCAGCTCGGGCATAAAAATGTAATACACGAGCCATTAGTTAACAAAGACAGCATCATTTTACCACCGATACATAAAAGTTGGGGCTCGTGAAGAATTTCGTAAAAGCGTTAGATAAAACGAGCAAAGCTTTCACTTATCTTCGAGAAAAGTTTCCGCAAGTTAGCGATGCAAAGATAAAGAAAGGTATCTTTGTAGGACCTCAGATTAGGAAAGTTATTGCAGACAAACAATTCGAGAACTTGTTACATGGTAGTGAACTTCGCGCATGGATGGCATTCAAATCGATTGTCGATAACTTTCTGGGAAATCACAAATCTGTCGACTATGTGCATATTGTTAAGCAGTGCATAGATGCATACAGAATTATGGGCTGTAACATGTCCCTCAAAATCCATTTGCTCGATTCGCATCATGACTTTTTCCCTGACAACCTTGGCGAAGTCAGCGATGAACATGGAGAACGATTCCATCAAGATATCGCCGTAATGGAGTCACGTTATCAAGGACGGTGGAGTGTGACCATGCTTGCCGATTATTGTTGGATGCTTCATCGCGATGTACCACATGCCATTCACCGACGAAAGTCGACTGCAGAGAAATTCAAGCCTACATAACTGTTATACTTCTTGTACGAATGATGTTGTAATACTGTATGCCTTGTTAAAAACCTTCAATTGCGTATTTCTAGAGATCCCGACCTGATAGAGAAAAACGGTTTGCAGATTTAAAAACAGCGCATTAAAATTGACCAGAAAAACATAGAAATGTTAGAGAAAGAAAAAAAAAAATTTTTTTTGTTAGCCAGTGTTACCTCTCTCAGTTTGAGTGACTCTTGGGCAGCATCAAAGCTTCTTGCTTCCACTCTCCACTTCCTTCCCGTTTTCCGTGTTGGCTGAATGGACTTAAACACATCATCTGCTGACTCGCGTAGCATCATTGCAAGCCTTGCCTTTCCAACTTTGTACTCTTAAACAACTGACTTGAAAGGAAGCAGAAGTTTTTACTTTTTGCAGTACAGTGCTACATCTGACAGACCTGGTGGTACCCCTAACCATTTCCTCATGAACTTGTTGACCTTCTGCACTATAGCTTCCACTGTACTTGTGCTTATTTCATATATAAGCAGTGGCCTCAGCAACTTAGGTATCAACATGAACTGGAGGCACCATAGTTTGAATTTTCCTAGGAGTCTGCTTTGGTCTATGATCTGTAGCCCTCTGCCTGCCATTTCTATTGACTGTTGCACTGCCTTCGAGTCTTTTAATGAGGCATCGTACACCCTGCCAAGACTTCTAACAGGTTCCTCAATGTCAGAGGGGATTCTTTGGTTAGAAACCATGAATATGACCTCTGCTGTCTTCCCTTTCCTGACTGATAGGTTTCTCGACTTCTTGGGTTTGAAGCTCATTCTGCACCAGCTGACTAGTTCATCCAGGCATGCTAACATCCTCCGGGCCTGATGCTCATCTGATGTCAGAATTGTTGTGTCATCCATGAATGCTTTGAGCGGTGGCATGTGACACATTTCACAGAGCTTTGGACCTATAGCTATTCCTTCAGCCGCATTGACGATTACCTGCATAGCCATCATGAATAGTATCGGAGAGATGGTACATCCCATCACAATTCCAACTTCAAGGCCAATCCACTTTGTTGTGTACTCTCTGGTTGAAAATCTGACAGAGAACCCTGCGAAATACAGCTTCAGCATTGCTGCAATCTCTTGTGGAAGATGATACATGTCTAGGGTCTGCCACAACATCTGGTGTGGAACGGATCCAAAGCATTTGCTAGATCCAACCAGATTACATGGAGGTTTGTTCTGTAAGACTTTGCCTTTTGAATAGCTTCCCAGATCATTGTGGCATGCTCTAGACATCCTGGTGTACCTGGGATACCTCCTTTCTGAATGGTAGTGTCAATGTACCCATTTGCCAGGAGGTATGTAGTGAGCCTTTTCGCTATCACTGAGAAGAATATCTTCCCTTCCACATTAAGTAGTGAGATTGGCCTAAACTGACTGATGTCTGTGGAATTTTGTTCCTTCGGGATGTAGACTACGTTAACTTTCTCCATTCCTTGCTTACAAGTTGGGTTTTCCATGCATTCTTCAGCAAACGGAGCAGTCGTTTGAGCATCTCAGAGCATCTCTTATACACAACATATGGAACACCATTAGGACCTGGAGCTGACTTGCACCGAGCTTTCTGGACAATGTCTTCCACCTCTTGCATCGTTGGGGGCTTTGTGCTAAATTCAGCTCCTGGCTTACTCGGCCATTTAAGGCCTGCCATGCATACTGAGAATGTCTGGCACTGGTTCATGGTAAAAGGAGACACCATGAATATCTGTACGGAGTATCATTCACTGTGCAGACGGATCATGCTCCACTGGCTGTTCTTGGAGAGAATAAGGAATTTAATGCCAAAATCATGCGCTGGGCATTGTTGCTGAGTGTGTATTCCTTTAAAGTCGAATATATTCCAGGAAAAGAAAACGTCGGAGCAGACTTCATGAGTAGGAATTGGACGAAGGAGGAGGAAGATGAGAGTGAAGAAAACAGTCACCCGGAAACTACTGACATAGGAAATCTATTTCCATAACGTCGACCTGAAAATGGTTTCATATCTTCAAGTGGGTACGTACTGTGACAGAGAATTATGAAAATAAATTTCATATATCTACATTTTTATCTTCCATCTGGATCCCACCTTGCTTCCTTATTAGTTATGCAAGTTTTGTTATTGCAAAACCATCGTCTTTCGTAATTTAGCCACGCTTAACTCCTTCTTTTCTCTATCACTGGGAATGTTTACTATGATGCACGTAGCGAGAGAGAAGGGGGAGATGAGCTAATGAATAAAAACAAAGGGGGCGATAACTTTAAAAAGTTGAAACGTATTTTCAGTAGACAGTGTTCAGGGGGAATAATCTGAGTAGAAGGAGGAGATAATCTGGAACAAGGGGAGACAAATTTCAATTACCCTCCACACCTTATCCGTTCGTTCGTGAAACGTAATTAAGCTACAGAACGACGAAGATCAAAGACCGTTCGCTTGTTGCCAGAGTCGTGAGGGCGGTGTAAAAGTGTGAATATTTCCTTTCATTCAGAATTTGAGCAGAGAATTTCCCAAAGGTGTTATGTCTAACACTTATCAGCGATTTTTGTCTATTTTAATATATATAGTCCAGCTTTCAAACTCAGTTTATCCAGTACCCACAAAATTTCAGACATCTAGCTGCGATTTCTAGATCCATTTTAATATTTGGAATTACTAAGTTTTCGTTGGAGAAGTTCATTTCTGTGTTGCGGTAAATATTATACTAGAATTTTGAGTGATTTAATTGCTAAGTCCGGCAATATATTTCACTAAGATTTTCTGTGTTGAGTGATTTAATTTTTAAAGTCCGTCATGATATTTTCACTAGGATTTTGTTGTGTGGTAATTGACTAGCAGAATTAAAATAATCTATAGCTAAGTTGTTCCGGCTGTAGTGTTGATCTAACTAACTGATATTAACCAGTAAGGGATATTTTAATCGTCTAGTAAATGCACTATTCATTATGAGTACTGACGAAATATATATTTATTTCTAATTCATTATGAGTAAAATTATAAATGACTAGCGCTTATTTCACGGAGACTTTTATTAAACGATAAAATATGAGATACACGCGTAGTTCTATTCAAAGTTAAATAACTTATAATTCTGCGTGGGTTAAGTAGGATAGAATAGTGGTATAGTGGTTATTGTGATTATATTGTTTTTTTTTTCTTCCAAATATCCAGTACTGGGTCACATACCCAAAAACCTACCAGCGGTCTAAGCCTACGCCTAAACCTGAAATCTGAGAAAACGGACCTAAGTCCAAACAGTACAAAAGAACATTATGATATAAATATTGGGTCTTCAAGGTGAACCTGCCTGGCCTCTTGTTTACACCCAGAAGGAGACAGAGTACCAACCGAAAGATTATTAATAATAAATTGTAACTGGACTTAGAGCTATCCAGATTTCTTGTTTTTTTCCAATTTCATATACATTCAGCCCGTGGTGGCGACAATATCAAATACTAACAGTTCCCGACTACCGACCACGTGTGTTGTGGCGAAGATTTATCCAGAACAGATTTACATACCTGACAATCCGTTAAGTATTGAAAAAAATTTCAATCTAATGACACTGTGAACACTAGAACGCGTGAATATTTACCTATCTGGACAAAATGACGCGAAATGAACAGATTCAATAAAATAGTAAAAAAGCAAGCGTTTTCCCCAAATCCGAGGATTAAATCAGTAAATTTGGGAAAACTGGGGCTTGTTTTGCCAAATAAAACCAACACTGGATCTGTGGCGCTTACTCAGGAGTTCTGTTCCAGACATGTTAATCAACAAATTAGGTAAGCACGATTGAAAGGTGGCCACTTGTCTGTCAGAGCGAGCGGAAGAAGGAATGAATGGTTCTTATATTGTATAACCATTGTACTCACTTTTGTTTATGCCTTTCTTTTTTCGTTTGCTAATACTGTTCATTTGAGAATAGAATAACGTAGAAACTCTGTTCTTTACAGTATAGTCAAATTCTATACCATAGTGCAAATTTTTTGACCTTTTGGGGGTTAATTAACTTCTTCTTGTGGGATCTTGTCTCAACAGGAGGAGATAGTACTTATGGGCCTATTTCTTAATTATTTCTGTAATCTAAGATTTTTTTCATGTTCGATCCTTGATACTAAATGTTGTGAAGTTTTTTTTTCCATTTATGGTGAAATAAAATTTACATAAAACGTATTACCAGTGTCGGTCAGCTCGTCCCAATATCCCTACTCCATTACTATAGTTTTCACATTTGTGCGTCTAATTGTCGTCACTTATCTGTGTGTGTATGTGAGTGGTTGATATATATATATATATATATATATATATATATATATATATATATATATATATATATATATATATATATATATATATATATATATATATAGTGATATACAGATAGAAAGGGAACTGTCTGAACAACAAATTTTTTAGTCGTAACCGATAGGCTGGACTAGAGTAGCTTCTCAAATCCAGGCACAGACACTACCTTTTACCAACTCACTAGTGAAAAACTATCTGTTTACCTTATCTCGCACTGAGTCATCACCTTTGTCAGTTCTATTCAGACGGGACCTAACTTTTTTCTAAATCACCTATCGGAAATTTACGACAGTGATGAGTACACTTCTCCACATAATTCGTCCACGGTAGGTGGTTGGTGGTGATACTCTTCTCTCACACTAGTGGCGTAGGAACTTCAGTACTTAAGTCTGATGCCTTGTAACTGTCACGAAGTGGATTTAAGACTAGAGGTTGTCTTAATAAAGAGACAAGACACTAGTGGTCAGAAAGTCTGAGAAGATAGATTTAATATGAAAATGACAGTGAGTGTGGAAAGATTAGACTATTGGCTTCGAGGGGCGAGAACCTAGATTGACTCTCCCTCGCCACTTGTGGCGTATTGTATCGCGATAGGCTCAACCCCTCTGACTACCTTTACAAAAAAGGAGATAAGGTTTAACTACAAGTCCACAGACACAACTATACAGACAATATATACATACAGTATAGTGTAGAAGAAAGAACTTGATCCAGACTACAGTTTAAATAGTTTATTTACATCACAAAATCAAGTACATATCAAATAAATAAAGTGCGTGATCGCTCACCTAAAAGAAAGAACAAGAACAATTAAATTGATTTGTAATCAATCCCAACCCTTCACCCACGAGTTTCAACCTGTATGGGAAAAAGAATTAACGATTAAACAAACCCACACTGAACTTGGTGGGGTCTCGAATTTCGAGCCTCCACTCCAAACTAGCTATTCTAAATTATAATTTTAACACTGCAGTTCAGCTGTAGACCCTACGAACTGTCTACACAATCCCTGCAGGACTTCTTTTCTAAACAGCCTATACTGCAACTCCTGAACACTGCAGCACAACTAACTTCCTCAATAAAACCTAAGAAGCTGTCCTCTGCTCTGATTGTTATAACTATTTAACACCTCTGTCTCTCCACTCTAAAGCCTTCCGAAGGAATTGTAACCCTATCTCCCTCCACTAATTTTCGCTGTTGATGACTTGGGCTTTAAACTCAGTGAATCTCTGACGCGGCTGTCATCTTCTGAGGGTCTGATGAGTGGCTGGTTAGGAACAGTCGGTTTTCCCAATCTCTCCTTCCGTTGTACTGATAACGGGTCTGGTTCACTACCACCATATGTGATAGCCAAAGGCGGAAATTAGATTTCAAGGCTTTATTATGGCCTTCTGATGAGCACTTAGGGACGAGCCTATATGATGTGCTTTAATGTGCTTAGAGCTCCTGATTTAGAGAACCAGTTCCAGCTGAAGATTTTTCTCTTCACTGCAATGGAACTTCTCGGTTCTTTCACCGCTGGCGATATCTCGAGCACTCTGCTTCTGAGATGACAGATTTGCCGTTGGTAACTTGTAAGGGCCTGTTTCAACCCACCTTTCGAGCCGTGAACTGCTGTAGACAAATTTATACAACATATGTACCACACATAAAAATTTGTTACACATCTTTAACACCTAACTCCCATGAATACATCCCTGTCTATCCCTTAAATCAATACAGCTCCCCTGCTCTATTGTCACACAAGCGATACGTAAATATTACCTAACCCCGGGTCAAACTACCCCGCATTCCCCTCTCTATCCCATTTCAACGTAACCATCGGTCTGGTAATCAATTCCCAGACCGGCTGACCTAAATCTTTTGTTACACCTAGGCTAGCCCCGAGTCACAACAATTCAAACTTTAGGGGAGCCCTCCTGCCCGTAATACTTTGGGCTACTTCTACACTGACCCTTTATGATTCAATGATTAACACACAATAAAATTAGACCTACTCTAGGAATCATTAAATTCCCGTTCCGTAAAATTAATTACACCCCTCCTGATTACACAACACTTTAAGGCACAAATAAAGTAACGCACACATGAGTAAATGCCCAATAAAATAATCGTACACACAATACGCTATCATAGTTTACACTGCAAATATTATAATCAAGCGAGGTTATCTATACGTATATATATATATGCCCCCTCTGCTCCGCCACCACGGTAAAATTAATGACACCACTATTCATATATATATATATATATATATATATATATATATATATATATATATATATATATATATATATATATATATATATATATATATATATATATATATATATATATATATATATATATATATATATATATATATATATGAAATCCCGTCTCAGAAAAATAAAATACACAACTAAGCTCGAGTATCTACCCTTGTAAATTATCAGAATTAAATACTCAATGAAATGAAATACATACATGCGCTCCCGTATATATATTTGTAACTTATCAGAATTAAATTCTCAATGAAATAAAATACATACATGCGCTCCCGTATATATATATATATATATATATATATATATATATATATATATATATATATATATATATATATATATATATATATATATATATATATATATATATATATATATATATAACATTAGAATTAAATTCTCAATGAAATAAAAAACATACATGCGCTCCCGTATAAATATATATTTGAAACCTACAGAATTAAATTGCGTTTGTCACAACTAACTTCTACATATTACTGAGCGCCGGTTTATCTTAGCACTTAACCTTACCCCATGAATATCTCAAAAGCCTAGACACAATCGGAGACAAGGCTACTCATTTCCAGAAATTATATAGGCGCAGTACGAGTATTATTCTAAGATAGCGATTGATGGAACTACTGTTTAGAAATTACATTAAAACTTCCTGAAGAAAACTTTACGTTAACCGGGCTAAGATTAATTATATAAAACGAACTCTAAGTTATGGCTTACCCAGTCGAATTTCCCAATTAAGAGCAAGCGAGCGTGGCTTGAATTCACGTCTGTAATTTTCTGAAGACCAATAGACCCGCTAATCAATTTCTCTATTATTTATTGCAAGACAATGAGGCCAGCCCCCACGCCAATACGTCATCGCGTGGCTTTATTCTAAGACCAATGATCGCGCTGCATTTCAATAAAGTTTGACCCCGGCCAATCAAAATTGTAAACAACTCTGACTCATATTATCACTGCTAGCGCGTCCACAAATTGCGCCACTTTACAGCGGCCGCGTGAGAAAAATTAACGCCAGTTTTACGTACATGAGTAGAGGTCACTACCCCCATCCCCCGTTTAAACAAAGAATGTACTGGAGTACAGAATTATCTCCTAACCGTCGGGAGATAATGCTTCACGCCTCTACTGCTTACTAACAAAAATGACCGCAATTATTTTACAAAGGAAATGCAACTACTAAAACGAAATTACTACAGAGAAAAGCACTGGTGCAAATCTGTACTTAAACTACAGTAATCCCTATGGGGAAAAAAACCGCAATTAATTCCCTACTAAAAAAGATTAAACTCCACTACTATTCATAGAGAAGAAACATGGGGCGGATTAGATAAAACCCCACCGTAATCCCCTCCTGAAAAAAAACGTAAATAATACAAGGAGAAGAAACCTGGGGCCTGTTGAAAAAATAACTTACAGTACAGTATCGCAGTAACCACGAACTGTAACAAATAGAAAGAAACAAATGTCTTCTGAGTGCATTAGTTCTCCGCAAACTAACAGGCCCATTTTCATGCGCTCCACCTACCAATGTTAACCTCTCAGAAGAATTAAATTCCCGACCACACAATGTAACTCAGGGAATATGATGAAAATTCATCAATATCCTTCTGGGTGCCAACTAGGAAATTGCGTCTGGAGTGCATGAATAATGATTTGCCTGAATTACAATTATAAAAGATACATAATTCTCAGAAGATTTTATGTTACACTTTAGGCACATGTGATGTAATCATCACTCATCACTGCTCCAGTCGAAGTCTGGAGTCGCTCTGCTGTCGGGTTTCCCGCACGACTAGTCAGAAACAATCACCAGCTCTTGCTGAAGTGGTTCATGAATATACTATTTTCACATGTTGAGGTTGCCAGCCTCATATATAACTACTTAGCAAGATACCTGTAAAATTTACATTAGTAAATAAATTGTTTACACTTACGCCAACATTTTTGGAATACACACTTCTCCTGGCACAGATTTAGAATTGACACACATCCCTTTAGTTAGATGCTGTTCGAATCACTTTAGGTCTGGAAATATGAGTTAATTCCTCTGACGGCTGGTGTTCTTCAAATTCCTGGCCTGGGAAAACTGTTGGTATAATTCCTCTTATGACTTGGTCTGGGAAATACGAGTTAATTCCTCTGACGGCTGGTGTTCTGCAAATTCCTGCCTGGGAAAACTTTTGTTAAAATTCCTCTCTGACTCCTTGTGATAAAATTCCCAAGTTTCCAGTCTTGTATTAAAATTGCGGGTTTACTTGTAAATTCCAAAGTTGCCTAATACTCGATCTGGTACTTCTAGTTGTGGAATTGTAAGTCATATCCTCTTTCCTCTGGCTTGTAGGAAGTGTTTAGTTGACGCTGCGATGAAGTATGTGCTGTTCTGTCTCTGATTTCTACAATATATCTCACAATCCGGAGTTTCAGATCCCAGCTGTGTTTCCTGCTGAATGTTCCAATCAGTTCATTGTAGCTTCTGGCGAACCAATCAAATCCATCTAGCACTGTTTGGGTGGGGAAGTTTATCATTACTCATCCCACGCGTATTTAAAATATTAATTTTAATATACACGCGTGGCCTCTTACAACAGGGATGTCAAATCGTTACATAAGACTTCCGGTGCACCTCTGTCTATCACAATATTGTGACCCTATGTTTCTGGCGTAATGATTTCCGCCCAGATGTCTGCCCCGACAGATTATCTAATTATCACCTTTATCTGCATGCCTCCGCCAGACAGATGTCTGGTCAGACAGTGTTGTCTTCTTTCAAACAAGCTTGTGTCAACACGATCAGCCGCTGTCCAATGGGGTCAAATGTTTGCCTGACACGTTTCCACAGGTGGTCAGACGGATTATGCGATAAGCGGGTGACCGGTCTGACGACTGGGTATTGTTACGACAATACCACAGTTCAGCTGGCGGAACGTAAACACGGGTGAGGAGTGGCAAACAAGATAAAGACAGCCCTATAACAAATACTTTCGTAGCAAATACTGCCAAAGGGGAGTGGCGTGTTAGAGACTTCACCATGCTATGTCCAGGGTAGAGCAAAATAGTGAAAATAACGAATGAAAAGGCATGATTTATGCCAAATAAAAGCGATGAGTTCAAAAAATGAAGAAAAAGAAAGGATACTGTCGGAGGGCTGAAGGTGTGAGAGATCACACAAAAAAGCATGCTCAGACGTTTTGTCGCAGTCACTCACATGTTCTCTCAGTTCCAATCTGGATACCAGACAGTAATTGGAATATAAGCTGTCAGTTCGCAAGAATGACGCGCCCAAATACACTGCAGATCTTCTTGAGATGTAGAAAATGACAGTCTTGTTAAAGATTAAGACACGGAGAGTGATGCATTACTTCTGGCAGATGGACTTTGTTGTGGTAAACAAGTACAAAGCCGCGGTAGCATAGTGGTTAGTGCACTGGCTTCCTAGCGCAGTGGTCTATTGTTCGATCCCCAGATGAGGCGGGAATTTTGTAGGCCACAAACGGCTCCTGGGTCGACCCAGCCCCAAATGGGTACTAGAGCAACTCTGGGAAGGTTAAGGCGGCCGGCGTGATGCCGACCACATCACCCCTCGTGTGCCGACGGTCAAGATAATATGGGCGTAACACCATATTCTCAATATGCCCCAATGGGCGTGTAATGGGTTCCTTTACCTTTTTTTTTTTTTTAAACAAGTACAAAAAATAACATCTTGGAGGAGATTATAAAGTTAGACATGTGAAGTAGTGAGTCTGTAAACGTGACAAATACCAACGGAAGTGGCAAGACCTTGTTATGTTGTACTGTAATAATGTTCTACATGAGAAAGGAGGGTGGTGGGGTAATAGACCTCTACCGAAACCAGACACGCACATTCACATCAACACATCCAGAGACAAAACAAATCGAGTGAATAAGTTTAGCCAGCAGGTGGGTCTGAATATCAATCTAAATATATCAGAGATCATAACACTCAATATGGGCAACCCTAAACCCATAACAATAAGGAACCAGAAGCTGGACCAGACAGACACATTTACATACCTATGGTGCATAGTAACACCAGATGGTGGAATAAGCAAAGATATCAACAACAAAATGAATAAAGAGAGAACAACCTTTGCTTGTCTAAACAATATCTGGACGTCCTCTCGGTACAGCAAAAACCCCAAATTAAGGTATATGAGAGCTGTATATTTTCTCTGCTTTTCCATGGTGCAGAATGCCGGAGAGTAACAGAGAAGGAAATGTCGAAATTGTCCTCTTCCCACACAATATGCCTAAGGGAAATTCTTCGAATCTATTGGCCGAATACCATCACCAACCAAGAACTGCTTTGTCGGAGCAACCAAGAGGACACGCACACCATCATAGCTAGCAGACGCTGGAGTTGGGTTGGTCACGTGCTCAGAAGAGACCCTGATATCATCACAAGAAGAGCTAAGTTATGGACCCCTTAAGAAAACTGAAAGAGAGGCCGACCAAAAACAAGTTGGCGGAGAACTGTGGAGGCCGAGGTGCAAAGAATGAACCAGAGCTGGGGCACTGCGCGAAGGATTGCCGCCGACAGAGCAAAGTGGAGACAGTTTGTTGCTACCCTACAATACGCCACCAGGCGTGATATCGACAGACTGCTTTGACAGTCGACGAATAAGGATCAAAGAAGAAGAAGAAAATCAGACACTTATTTGCAATAGGTTTGGCTTTTGAGATGCAAAAGTAGATTGCTCCTAATTGGACTTCTCCTCCAAGTAGCAAACTGGGTGCGTATGCGAAAATTTTCGCTTATATGCTACAGCGTTGTAAGACTACTTCACTGACTTCCACTTTCGTCGAGAAGAAATCGTAGACAGCCAGGAACCAAAATATTAGGACCCTAATATAAGACAGGCTATAGGACTGGACGTGAATTCTAAGATTAGATGAGAGTAACCCCAGAGACATCACTTTGCGCTTTAAGTTCTAGAATCCAACTTCAAGTGCACTCATTTAGACACCTAACACACCTGAAAGGTACGGCTTCTTAAACAGTTCCCTGACAATATTCGGACGTTTCTTATAAAAAGTCTGTGCTCGCTCGAAAAAACTCGGGGTAAATTGTAATATGTACATTTTATCTTTTTTTTTTTCATTTTGACATGCATAATCTGCTTGTGGCATATGAGGCTGGCAACCTCATCACTGCACTCAGACACACATAAATATATATATATATTTATGTGTGTCTGAGTTATTAATTAATTTATTTTAACTATGCCATCTGTACTCAATTTTTATATGTGTGGTTTTGTTAATTATAGTTTGTGTGCGTTGACGGGCTGACTTGCTCAGTGAAAGGTGAAGAGTGGAAAGAAATTGAAAGGGAGAAACTTAATATAGTATCAAAGATACTAAGGTCACGACATGAGACAGAAATCACACACCCTAATTCTTTGTCGACATGTCTTGACGGGTTACTTGCTAATTAGCAAGAGTTCACAAATGTAAGTGCACATACTGGTTTGTATCCATCAAAATGGACGGCAAAACTGGTATGTCAAACAAGACGGCGGGAATGATATTCAGTACAAGTAGAATTTTGAAAACAGTAAACATTCGGGGACAAAAAAATCAGAAGTATAGTTAAAACCATCCTATATAAGCATCACACGGGACCAACAGCCGAATAGGAACAAACGAATATAAACATAATCCTAGCGAACTGCACAGGACTGACCATCATGCTGAGATGTTTGAAAGGACATGAATGGAAAGCAGATTTAATATATAGTGGTTGGGAATGTGAAGGTCTGATGCTGTTATTACAATGCATATGACTTTTAACAGATGAAAGTCAATTAAATATCTGTTAAAGTCAGTTATATAACTGGAACCACCAGGCCTTTACACCACTCCACTTTAATTTTATTCTTGTTCAGAGTTTCTTCTTGATTTTTTTTATTTTTTTTTTTAACATATAGGCATATTGGTAGTTTTGATTTTCCCTGTTTACAATGATTTGACAGGTGTGATGCAACTTTTTCATATCGGCAGTTGTTCATATTATTTGGAATTGTAAACAACATACATGTATATCCTAATTATAATCCATCAGACGTTGAACAGGATATTTTTCTTCTTTAATTAAAAAAAAAAAAACTCTAAACAACTAACTCACAAATTCACACTGAAGTTCTCGAGATGTGGATATATAGAAGAATGGGGCGCCGCTCATGGAAAGAGAAGAAAACATATAAAGAGGTCCTAGAAAGCAACCTAGGAATGAAAAGAGAATTAATGAAGGAGACCAAAATTGGACAGCTAAAATATTTTGGCCATGTAAAAATACATAACTGTTAGACAAACACAAAGGTATGTTTTCAGGCACTCGTAAGAAATAAAGAAGTAGAACACTAGACAACTGAAAAACAACAGACGTGAGTGGCTTACCCAGGATTTGAACCCCGGAAGATGAAAAGGCAAATTAAATCTCCATGGATCACACAAGAAGTTCTTGACGCTATGAGGCAAAGAGATAGAGCGCATAAAAATAAGGATATCGCTACATATCGGACAATAAGAAATAAAGTACAATACTTAATTCGCAGAGAAAAGAAAAACTACTTTAGAAATTTAGTTCAGAGTAAAACAAACAGTAAAGAGATATGGAAGGCAATCAACACTTTAGTGAACAAACGAAATTTTCCAGACCCACATACTCCCAATACGCCACTTACTTGTACTGACTTCAGCAATCATTTTCAGGCAGACATCAACAATATAAAATCCACCATTCCGTTTTCCCCTTGTGACTTAAGTAAATTATCAACGTTCTGCGAGAACAAATGTACTAACACAATTCCACCCGACATCCCTTTTATAACAGTTAACGAAGTTTACAACTATATTACTGGTCTTAAAGATAATAACTCATCGGGACTTGATGGAATCAGTAATCGCATACTGCATTTTGCCGCACCTGCTATTAGTGATTCACTGACATACATATATAATCAATGTATCGCAAGGAGTTACTTTCCATCCGCTTTTAAAAGCGCTTAAGTATACCCACTTCTCAAACCAGGTTCATCTGATAGTAGTAATCTTAGTAACTATAGGCACATTTCTCTTATATCGTCGCTGTCCAAACCACTGGAAAAACACATCCACAAAACAACACTACAACACCTAGTAGATAACGACCTGCTAATCGACAGTCAGTCGGGGTTTAGACCAAAGCATTCATGCCACGCAGCCTTAACAAAGATGATAGACAATTGGCACCTAAACATCAATAACGATAATATATGTGGAGCAATATTTGTAGACTTCAAAAAAGCATTTGATATGATAGATCACTTTATTTTAATCAGAAAATTAGAAACAATGAAAGTAAATATTAAGCTGGTAAAGTTAATGAAATCGTTCCTGTCAGACAGACAACAAATAGTCTCTTACAATAATTCCTTGTCGAACCCAACCGTTGTCCATACAGGTGTTCCTCAGGGCTCTATACTCGGCCCTCTTCTATTTACCGTATACATTAATGATCTTCCTCTATACTTCAAACACTCATCATGTGACTTTTTTGCCGATGACTGTACTGTCTATACTAGTGATAAATGTTGCACTACACTAGAACAATCTTTACAAAACGATACACATAATCTTATTACGTGGAGCAACGAGAATCACATGAAAATAAATATTAGTAAAACAAAATGTATGTTAATATCAACCAGACAAAAACTACAAAACTTGCAGAAAACCACACTTCAGCTCTTCATTGGAACATCACTAATTAAAAACGTAAATGAACACAGAACTCTAGGTATCACTGTTGACCAACACTTAAGTTGGAACTCACATGTACATGCACTCACAAAGCAAACAGCACAAAAAGTTTACCAATTAGCCAAAATTAAACATTTCCTGGATGAAGAGGCAAGGAAAATGTTCTACATATCTCATATACAAATGCATCTAGACTATTGTTCCACAATCTGGGATGGTTGTTCTGTCTCCAACACAAAAAGGCTCCACTCGCTTCAAAAACGCGCAATGCGCCTTGTTGCTGATAAACACCAATCACATTGTATAGATTTATATAATTATCTTCAAATATTACCCCTCAGGAAGCGCTTCCTCTTTAACAAAGGGAAATTTATTCACAAAATCCTGTCACAGAATACTCCAAAGTATCTTTGGCCGCTTTTAAAATACAATGACAGACGTAGTCAGCGCTTAAACAAATTACAGGTACCCAAGCCCAGGCTTGACCTATTTAAAACTAATTTGGCTTACTCAGCTGCTCATCTTTGGAACAATCTTCCCAATGACCTGAAAAACACGCACAGTCCTTACTCATACAATCGTATACTGTTCAAATACTTTATGAGTACTGATTATATGCCACCCTAACTGATTGTGTTGTACTTTTATCTAATATACTGTATGGAGGCTCTGATGATCTAGTTTTCACTACAATATACTTATTCTTAATATTATATTCTTAATAACTTATATTCTTAATTTTATGATCAGGTACTGTTAATGTATGCTGTTATACTTCCTTGTAATGTTGCACTGCTCTTAAATTAATACTTTCAGTACGCTGGAGAATGTTGAGTAACAGTAATTAAAGATGAGCAAGAGGATGGAAGAATGCAAGAGGGGACTGTGTCCGATTTTCAACCCTGGGCAAATTAATTGCTTTCATATATGTCTATCTAACTATCGCCCTTGTCTGATTCTGGTCTTGAGTTTGGGACGCAAAGACAGCGAGGAAAGTAACTGTTTACCCATCTCATCTTGATGAACCTAAAAAAAAAAAAAAAAGTCCCTGAGTCATTCAGTTGAACACCGAATGAACATTTTACAAGTTCTCATAACATACCTCTGAATATGTCTCAAATCACTAATTTACAGTACGAAGAATTCGATTCTTATGTCTTGTTGTTATTTTGTTGTTGTTGTTGTTTTTTTTTTTTTTAATTTTATTTATTTATTTATTTATTTTTTTTTTCTTTTCAAATTCATTATTATTATTAATTTTTGTTTGTTTTTTTATTATTATTTTTATTTTATTTTAAAAACACTTTAATTATGATGATTATTGCAAATGTAATATTACTTTTATAATGATAAATGCCTTAATAATGCTTAAAGTAAATGTGAGTATGAAAGGATATTAGTATACATGATGAGAGAGAAAGGAAGGGCAGAATGTCAGACGGGCCTGCGTGCCCAATTCTTAACCCTTTGAAAATAAAGTTCGTTCGTTCGTTCGTTCTTACGAGTGCCAGAAAACATGCCTTTATGTTTGTCTAATATTTATTTACTGTTTACAGGCCTCGGGTTTCCCTTCCTTATATGTTATAAAAAGACATAACGCCTTAGTGAAGACCATAATAGAAAGGAGAGCTGAAGACAAACGTCCAAGAGGATGACAGCGATATAAGTGTGAAGATAACACCAAGAGATGTACAGGAAAGAGTCTGTTAGAGTGCACCATCAAGACAAGATACAGAAAGCAGAAGACATTGGAGTACAGCCTGTACTTTCTGTTCTTAGTCTGCTATCATTTACTAGACACAGTATTAAGGTCTTTGTCTTGTTTAGTCTGACCTATACTGTATAATAAGGGGGACAACAGAAGTGATTGCGTCATTAATAGGCTGGACTGCCCATGGTAAATTTCCGGTGATATGTCTTGCGGGTCGCACTAATGACCCGTCATCGAAGCATCATTTTTTGGGTGATGCCTAGATGGCAGGGAGGATAGTGTGACTCGCTTGCATAGCTAGGCGGGGTTGTCGCACGGAAGGTCCTGAGTTCGAGTCCTGGGTAAGCCACTCACGTCTGTTGTCTAGTTTTCTACTTCTTTATTTCTTACGAGTGCCTGAAAACATACCTTTATGTTTGTCTAATATTTATTTACTGTTTACAGGCCTCGGGTTTCCCTTCCTTATGTGGTAAACTACGGTACATGGTATTTTTCGGCCATCCAAATTGGAAGAAGGTCTTATGTTAAGGACGCTTATAATGTAGCTTTGAGAATGACGTAGGGAGTCTGGATTGCTGACTCACCATTTCTTCTAGGAAAATCTCCAGGTTCAGCATCTGGAATGGTTTAGAAATCTATATTCAGAATTTTGAGATGTGGATATATATACAGAATTGGGGGGTTTCTCGGGGAAAGAGAAGAAAACAAATAAAGAGGTCATAGAAAACCTAGGAATGAAATGATAATTAATGAAGGAGATAAACATTAGATTAAATATTTTGGCCATGAACGTACTTACGTACTTAGTCGTTGCCCTTCTACTGTGAGGTGTAGAGGTTTGGAAGAGAGAGAGCGCCATACTATCCTATCGGCTGTTTTCCTCCTGGCCTGGTTCCACTGTAGTCCTCGGTCCTTCAGAGATTGTCTAGTTTTCCTCCCAGCGGACTCTAACGTCGTCCTGGATCCATGGCTCTTAGCCTCCCATACCTGCCGTGGCAGCCGATCTTCTCCCATTCTGCAGACATGGCCAAACCACCTTAGTTTGGACTGTTCTTCTTGGGTCTGCAGGGGTTGGGTTTTTAGGCCTTGAGGTATAATCTGGTTGCGGACCATGTCTCCTATTGTTACTTCAACCACCTTTTTCAGATATCTCATTTCTGAGGTTTGGATCCGACATGTTTGGCCATGTAAAAAGACATAACACCTGTTTGAAGACCATAATAGAAGGACAAGTTGGAGGCAAAACTGCAAGAGGAAGACAGCGCTACAAGCACCAAGAGATGGACAGGAGTCTATCAGAGGCACCATCAAGACAAGAGACAGAAGACGTTGGAGATCCATTGCAGCCGACCTTCGATGTGAAGAAGGCAACTGATGATGATGATTCAGAATGAAAACAGACAAAACGGTGTCACTTTCCTTGAACGCGAAGAAAACCAAGGAAATAATGAAGACAGGAGATATCTGAAGCCTTCAAGAAATATACAGTCAGACAGACAAGCCACATGAATCTTTTTTTGGATTTATGAAGAAAAATATCTCGTTCAACATCTGGCGCGTTACAATCAAGATATATAGTGTTGCTAATTCCAGATAATGATGTTGATTGTTGATACCTGATCATGGTAACGTTCCGCCTTTCCAATTAGTGCAAATAGCCACATGGTCCTGGGGCTTCCACCAGATCAGGGTTTCTTGGCCTGTGGTCCACGGACCATGGGTCCGTGAATGAATTCTAGTGGGTCTGTGTGCGTAACCTAAATGTAACAGTTTTAAATAATGCGTTTATGTACATGCTTTTCTAAGAAGGGGCTTGTACGCTTTACCTAACAATCAAATGGATCTATAGCACAAACAAATGTTAGAACCCCTGCACCAGATGTTTGCGTCTTCACCTAAAGCCGCCAGATGGAACGATGAAGCAGATACGTGTTTTAATTAGATTTGTTACATTTGTTTACTTTTTATTTAACTTATCGTGTAACTAATCTCTTTTTCTTGAATGATATATGATCTTTAGCTCAATGTCTGCTACATTTCTTCTGTAGCAACTTGTCACGAAGTGGATTTAAGTCTAGAGGTTGTCCTAATATAGAGACAAGACCCTAGTGGTAAGAAAGTCTGAGAAGATAGAATTTTGATGAAAATGACGTGATTGTGGACAGATGAGACTATTGGCTCAAGGGTGAGAACTTGGATTGACTCTCCCTTGCCGCTTCGTGACTTCAACAATTTGCTATGGCCTCAGATCCCCTGACTACCTTTAAACACAAAGGAGATAAGGTTTATCTAAGACCACAGACACACTATACAGGCAGACATATAAGTGCCAGATAGTCGAAAAGCTGATCCAGTGTACAATATATATATTTTATTTACACAAATAAAACATTAAAGTTCATCACACAGTAAAGAAATAAATAACGTACACTGTTGCACAGACCTGAAATAGCCAAGAAGCAATTAAATAGATAGCCATAAAGAAAACCCCAACCACATTCACTCTGTCAGTCACCCTGCTGGGGAAAAATAGAATGATTAATGATTGAAACCACAAACTAACTGGTGGGGCATAAACTGTAGCCACCACTTCCTACTACTATAAGTTTTCGACTGTCACTGTCCTGGTGACTCTGCCTAAACGAATGTTTACACAGCTTCCAACTCGTTATGCGATATGCGCCGCTGACTTAAACACTGGACTGCTACCAAGTAGACTTTTATAACATCTATTACTCAGAAACTATCCTCTAACGGATATCATCAGACCCTACTGGTCCCGGCTATCTCCTCTCTCTCTCTCTCTCTCTCTCTCTCTCTCTCTTTGCTTCAGTGTCCCTCTGACACTCTCGACATCTGTTGAGGTGGCGTCTCCGTTTACGCCGTCTCTCGCTGAATTTATCAGAACCAGGAATGCTCACCCTTTCTCCTGTATTCTGACGACTGCTCTGATGACTTGATATCAAGCACGAGATACTTGAATATAATATAGATAGGCTTCTCTGTTGCTGACCACCTCTCTAACTTTCCCTGATAACCCGCTCAGGGTTTAAAGGAACACAGCATTTATTTCTGGCTGTATAAACGAGACCAATCTGCCGGACACGTGCCGTTGTTGGAGTGGTATAAATAGCGATGAGCTCTGGATTTATACGATAGATAACCCCGTTCCCGCTGAAGCATGGGGCTTCACTGCAAGAGAACTGTTTCGGTCCCGCTGAAGATTTGTGCTTCAATGCAAGAGACCGCAGGTTTATTTCCTTTCGCCTCTGGCGATATCGAGCTCTCGGCTTATGCGGTGCCAACTTTGACGTTGGTAATTTGTATGTGACCAAACTACACTCTGCTACGGTACCGTGACCCGGTGTGGACAAAAGAATACAACTTTTGTACACCAACTTCAAAATAAAATCTCTAACACCTATCTCCTATGAATAAATACAACTCCCCATCACCCCGCTATGCACAACGATACATAAAATATTGTTATCCACGTGTCACTCTATCTCAGCCCTTCCCTTCAACTTAAAATCTTTCTGGTACGCAAACAAACCCCAGACACTGTCTGGCTTTAATATTTTGTTACGTTAATCTCACCATGTGTACCAACATTCAAACCTGGGAAATCCCTTTACGAAATACCTGGCCTACTTTTAGACCATGCCTCGTGAGGTTTTCTCGCTTAACCCAAATTTAAATTAAGTCTTTCGCTACGAATAATTTACTCCTCGAAGCAATAATTCACTTATAAATTACCTCTGCACACTCCGACTGCGTTACCCACATTTAAGGCATAATAAAATCCCGTACACACAATAAAATTGCCCATAGTATTTCATCATCATCATGTAGCATGTCCTTTGCAGAACGTCGCTCTTATCACAGCCCGCCTGAAAGACTCTCGATCTCTAGCCAGCCCTCCTGCCTCCTCCAATGTCATGTTCAAGGTGTCTTCAATGTCCTGTGTCCACCGTCGTCTTGGTCGGCCCTGCCTCGCCTTCCAGGTACCATACCCTCCATCACTGCTCTCTCTAAGCCACTATGGCGTTTAATGTAGCCAAAATATTTCAGTTTCCGGGACATGATATTGTTTATGAGCCAGTTTTCCTCGATGTTCAGGTCGTGTAGGATGTCTATATTTTTCTTCTTCTTGGTCCACGATATTCTGAGAATTTTTCTGTAACATTTTGCTTCGAAAGATTCGATTTTTTTCTTTAATGTTTGAGTAATGGTCCATGATTCACATCCATATGTTGCTACCGGAAAGATGCACGTTCTCAGAAGTTTTACTTTTATTAATTTGCTGGTGTTATGCCATAGGTTCTTCACTTTATTTAACTTCTGCATTGCTATGGCCAGTCTCCTTCTGACCTGCTTTGAGCAGTCTCCATTGTTGTTAATTATGGAGCTAAGATATTCAAAATTTGTGACATTTTCAATCTCCTCATCATTGATGGTAATTTTTGGTTGCCATCTTGTTTTGTCTGTGGACATAATCTTTGTTTTTTTGTGTGTGTGTTCAGAAAATGGTTCTGATCCTCACTTTTTTTTTGACAGACAGGATTAACTGTTCTAGTCCCTTGGCACTGTTTAAAAGAATAACTGTGTCATCTGCGTACCTGAGTTCTGGGATCGCATTTCCACCAATTGTGAACGGATCGCAATGTTCACATTCTTGGTCACTCCGAACATTTCTCATTATATTTTCTGCATAGATGTTAAACAAGTATGGCGAGAGGATGCAACCCTGTCTTACTCCCCTTTTCACCTCAAACCATCCTGATGTTTCTCCCGCTACTCTGACAGCTGCTTGTTGTTCATGGTATAGTTTTAATTAGATGGATCAAATGCACTGGAAATCCCATGTCTCTCATGATGTTCCACAATTTCTGATGTTGTACGTAGTCGAAGGCCTTGGTGTAATGTATCTGCCTTGTCTAAACCCGCCTGTACTTCATGTATTTCATGTTCTAACTTTCTTTCTTTCCTCTTCATGATGATCCGCAAGAGGATTTTGCTGGCATGACTTCTTCTTCTTCTTTGATCCATAACCGCCAACCGTCAAAGCAGTCAGCGGCCATCACGCCTGGTGGCGTCTTGTAGGGCAGCAACAAATTGATTCCACTTTGCTCGGTCGGCGGCCATCCTTCGTACAGTGCCCCAACTGTGGTTCATTCTTTGCATCTCAGCTTCCACAGTTCTCCGCCAAGTTGTTTTTGGTCGGCCTCTCTTTCGCTTTCCCTCGGGGGTCCATAGCATAGCTGTTCTTGCGATGGTATCAGGGTCCCTTCTGAGGACATGGCCAACCCAACTCCAGCGTCTGCCAGCTATGATGGTGTGCATGTCCTCCTGGTTACTCCGAATAAGTAGTTCTTGGTTGCTGATGGTGTTTGGCCAAAAGATTCGGAGAATTTTCCTTAGGCAGATTGTGTGGAAGGAGGACAGTTTCGACATTTCCTTCTCTGTTACTCTCCAACATTCCGCACCATAGAGAAGCACAGAAAGTACGCAGCTCTCATACAGTCTTAATTTGGTGTTTGTGCTGTACTGGGAAGACTTCCAAATGTTGTTGAGAATAGCAAAGGCTGTTCTCGCTTTATTCATTCTGTTGTTAATGTCCTTGCTTGTTCCGCCGTCAGGTGTTACTATGCTTCCTAGGTAAGTAAATGTGTCTGTCTGTTCTAACTTCTGGTTCCTTACTGTTATTGGCTCAGGATTGCCCACATTTAGTGTCATGACCTCCGTCTTCTTCAGATTGATGTTCAGGCCAACCTGCTGGCCATACTTATTCAGTCTATCAGTTTTGTCTTGAATGTGTTGGTGTGAATGCGCGAGCAGTGCAATGTCATCTGCATATTCCAAATCTTCCAGTGTAGAAAACATTGTCCATCTAATTCCTCTTGGACTGCCCTCTGTTGTCTGGCGCATCACCCAATCTATGACTGTCAAAAATAATGTTGTTGATAAGGGGCATCCCTGTCGTACTCCTGTTTTCACTTCGAAAGTTACATTGCTCGATCCAACACTGCACGTAAAGTTAGAATAGAGGCTTTTTATAATGGAAACAATGCGGCTGGGAATTCCATAAGCCCTCAGAATTTTCCATAGGCTGTCCCTGTGTATGCTGTCGAAAGCCTTTTCAAAATCAACAAAGTTAATGTACAGCTGTCTCTGCCATTCTGAGCACTGCTCTATAATGTTCCTGAGGGCAAATATATGATCTGCACATCTTCTGTTCTTTCTGAAGCCCGCTTGTTCTTTCCTCAGTTTATGGTCAACTGCTTTTGAAATTCTCTGGATGATTATCCTGCCTAGTATTTTGCTGGGAACTGAGAGGAGGGTAATTCCTCTCCAGTTGTTGCAGTCTGCAAGGTCGCCCTTCTTGGGCAATTTGACAATTGTTCCTTTACTCCACTCTGTTGGTGTTGTCTCAGTTTCCCAGACTTGTGCAAATAGTGGTTCTAATAGTTCTGCTGCTAGTTCAGGGTCTGTCTTGAATAGCTCAGCATTCAGATTGTCGTGACCAGGCGCTTTTCCATTTTTTAGCCCTTTGATAGCTGTGATAATTTCTTCTTTTCGTGGAATGTCTGTATTTACGTCTAAGTCACTTTCAGCCTCAGGAACATTCAGCTGAGTCTCTGGTGGTTCCTTATTCAGTGTTTCTCTGAAGTGCTCTGCCCACCTTGTTTCCTGCCCCTGTGCTGTGGTGATGAGATTTCCTTGCTTGTCTCTTACTAACGTTATGTTGTTTGCACCTCGTTTTCCACTGATAGCTTTAGTTATTTTATAAACTGTGCTTTGTTCATTTCTCAGTGCTGCCTCTTCTGCCTGTCTTGCAAGGTCATCCAGAAATGTCCTTTTGTTAGCACGGGTTTGACGTTTTACTTCCTTGTCCAGCTGACTGTACTGTTCACTATATATTGCCTTTAACCTGGGAGACTTAGCTTCTGTTTTCTTCCTTTTCATTTCCTTTCTCTTCGCTATGGTGTTTAGCGTTTCTGGTGTTATCCAGTCTTGGCTCTTTCTTTCCTGGAATCCCAAGCATGACTTGCTGCTTTCTTTATATATTGTTGAGATGGTGTTGAATTTCTGGTCCACATCGTCGGTCTCTGTTCTTTCCTGGCTTTTGGTAATCAGATATCGTCTCTTTACGTCGACCACAAACGCTTTTCTGGTGAGGGGGTCCTTAAGTTTCGTGATGTTGTATCTTTTCTGTTTGACTGCAACTGGTCCAGCAGCTCTGAGTTTCACCTTCAGTCTTGCTACTACTAGGTGATGATCACTTCCCACATCTGCGCCTCTTCTTACTTTCACGTCTTGTAGTGCATGTCTCCATCTGCCATTGATCATTATGTGATCTATCTGGTTTTTGTCTCGTCCGTTTGGTGATTCCCATGTTAACTTGTGCACTTCTTTGTGTTGAAAAAGTGTTCCTCCGATGACCAGGTTGTTAATACTGCAGAAGCTTATTAATTTGTCCCCATTCTCATTTACTGTTCCACTGCCGCATTTCCCCATTACTCTTTCGTTATAATTATTGTGTGTTCCAACTTTCGCATTTAGGTCTCCCATTACTATAATAAGATCGTACCTGGGTACAGTTTCCATTTCCTTTTGTACCTGTTGATAGAACTCGTCCTTGATCTCTTCGTCGCTGTCATTTGTTGGTGCATAACATTGTATAATTGTGGTGTTGGTGAATCTCCCTCTCAGTCTTGCTCTTATTAGTCTGTTGTTAATGGGTTTCCATTCCAGTAGAGACCTTTCCATTCCTTTCTTAAGGATAATGGCTACACCTTCGTTGTGCTGACCGTCCTCTCTACCAGAATAAAGTACTGTTTCCCCTGTAGCTGTTTTTATTCTCCCCATCCCTGTCCATCTGCTCTCGCTTATTCCCAGGATATGTAGTTTGTAATTCCTCATCTCTGCTGTAATCTGTCTCAGCTTTCCTGCCTCGTTCATAGTTCTGACATTCCAAAAACCAATTCTGGTTTCGTGTTTTGCGGTCTGGGCATCCGTTTTCATGCCAGTGGCTTCCTTTCGGCTTTCACCACTGTCAGTCATACGAGCCTGAGACTCCGGATGTCCGTCCCGCATCAAAGTATTTCCATTTATTGCTGTTTCCGTAACGTGTGTGATTTTTTACACAGACAGGGGTGTCGGCCCTGTGCTAAAACCCCCAACCTGGAGGACCAGGGTACCAGCTTTTGTCTGACCCCTACCCACGCAGACCAGTCCAGCATGGTTGAACCTACCAGGAGTAAAACTCCCACTGGCATAGCTCTGGGGATTGTCAGGGTACACAAGCTGCCATACCGCTACAAGGTATAGGTACCATTGATGGCAGTGGCATGACTTATTAAAGCAATAGTACGATAGTTGGTACACAGCTTTAAAGTGCCTTTCTTTGGGAGGGGGATATACACAGATCGTTTCCATGCTTTGGGCCAGATAGCACTGTTCCAGATCTTCACACATAGTGCATGATAAACGAGGACACTGGCCTCTCCTCCTGCTTGGATTAGTTCAGTTGGTATATCATCGCATCCTGGTGATTTCCCTTTTATCAGGCTTTTGATTGCTGCACGTACTTCATCTAATATAGGTTCTGGCTCTTTCTCTCTTCACTTTCAATCGTCATGTGTGGGGTCTTTGTACTATCTTCATACATTTCTCTACAGTACTCCTTCCATCTCTCCAATATACCCTTACTTTCTGTTAATATGTTACCATTTTTATCATTGATTACATATTATGATGGTCTAAAATCATCTGTTAGCGTTCTGATTTCCTTGAACATATCCCTATCCTTTCCATGAAATTGCAGCTCTTCTATTCTATTGCATGTATTCGTTATGTACTGTTTCTTGTCTTTCCTAATCTCTCTCCTGATGTTTCTTGTGCAGTTTTTGTATTTGTCACTGTTCCGTTCTACCACTGTTTGCTTCAATTCTCTTCTTTCCTCCATGAGCCTCAATGTTTCCTCCGTGATGTATGTCTGCTTCTTATGCACTTTTCTAGGGATCATGTTTTCTGCTGATGTAATGAGAATATCTCTCGCATGTGTGGCTAGCTCATCCGGTGTCATATCCTCTTGTACAGCCATCAGTGCTTCGAATTTGTTTTGTACTTCTGTTACATTCAGGTGGTATGGCGCTTACATCGAGACGGAGAGGTCGAGCACCTTTTGTCACTTTTTTCAATTTTAACTTAAAATCTGCAATTAGTAGCTCATGATCTGAATCACAATCTGCTCCTGGGAGTGTCTTTGTAGATGATATACCTGACCTCCATCTTTGTTGTATCAAGATGTAATCTATTTGATTCCTGCTGTTGCCATCTGGTGAGGTCCATGTATAGAGCCTTCTGGGATGTTGTCTAAATAGGGTATTTGTAATGGAGAGGTTGTTTTCTAAGCAGAATTCGATTAGTTTTTTCCTCTTTCGTTTCTATGTCCTATACCGAATGGACCTCGCACCTTTTTCTGTTCCTCTGTTCTTTCGATGCCAACTTTCGCGTTAAAGTCGCCCATGATTATCATGATATCCCTTTTTTCCACTTTCCCTAAAGTCTCTTGTAAACTGTTGTAAAAATTAGTATTACACTTGTAAATATTCAGAATTAAATGGTGGTTTACACAACACTCTACATACTACAGAGCGCCCATGTCTCTAATAGCTAAATCTCCACCCAGTGGTATCTCACTTTCCACACTCCTATATACTGCCAATTATCCTAGAAAGAATTTAGGCACACTTTACCTTTACATCATTCTACAAAGATAGTAATAGATGGCACTTACGTTTATAACTTTAAGTTAACTTCCCGAAGAAACTTTACTTAAATCAGGCTATGACTAAAAAAAACCCACTAATAGTACGGCTCTAATAAAATAATGACATACCAATTCATTGCGTTTCTTCCGCATGGAGCAGACAATGAATGCTGGATTCACGGTAGCGAATTTTCGTCAGGCATAGGGGTCCGGTTTTTTTATTATTAATATGTTTGCTACTTTTCTTTGTAGCACGCCCCTTTCAACCATCTACCATGTACATGGAGTTGTTGGTTATATCAGGACGTGTTTCCTTTATTGTAATATGTTTTTGTTTGTATTTATTTTATACTATATTATTTCTAGTAGGTATTTTTCCTTTTGTAGTTATAGTTCAAAATGGTTTTTTAAAATCCAAAATATGCTATTTTCTAAGCCAGTATGGTTTTAATTTTCACTGGATGGTTTATTTGGTTAGTCTGTATGTATCTGGGGGGAGTCTTTCACCAGTTTGGACTACTGGCTCGGATCCTTATTTATTTTTTATATGTTAGCTTTAGTTTTTGTAATATAGTGTTTTATTAACTTTTGCATTTCTGAAGGAGTCTTTGTGCCTATGAGATTTTCTACACTCATTTCTACCTTGTGGTTACTACAGTATGTCTTAATGTTTTGCCTCTGTTGGTCATATTTCTTGCAGTCCACCAGAAAGTGTCTAATTGTGTTTGGTTCTTGACACTCTTCACATGTGGGTTCCTCAATCATGAAATATCCAGTTCCAAGCTTGAGCCTCAGCAATTTTTTATTAATTGGTATTTTTAGTTCATCTTTTATTTGGCATTTTTTGCTTGGTTTTTTTTTTAAGGATTTTATATGAGTGTCTTGCTTTTTTACTTTGGTCCCATGCTGTTATCCACTCTTTAGTTATTGCATGAGCAATTAAGCTCTTAATTTCAATCTTCCCTAAGCCTACTTCAATTTTGTTATAGCTAGTTCTCCCCCTGTTGCAAGGTGGTTTGCTCTGAACAATGTTCCATGTGATATGAATAAAACAATTATAAATTTCTGGCCATTGTTTTTTTCTTTGATATGTTAGTTTTTTTGTTCAGTGATAGTGCATCGTGCCTTCGATGGAAGATTAAGCGAATGCGGGGGTGAAAGATTCCGAACAATACTTTGTCACGTAGGGTTTATATTCATTTAATTTCCTACATCATCTTCCTATTCTTTCACCCGAATTCTCTCTTTTATTATCTCTGTATTTCTTTTTTTTTCCTGTATATTTTTCATCCATTCGTTTTGCGAATATTATTTTCATATAATTCGCAAACTTTACCTGTTTTCCTTTCTCTAAAACTGAGAATCGCGCTAGGACGATATTACGTAGATGTCAGGGCTGCAGGGCGTCAGAAGGCGTGATAAGTCGGTTCGCTGAACATAGGACGTAGCAAATCGTCTACATTCTCACCGAGCGCGCGAGCTTCTTCTCGGCATAAGTCCCGGTGAGGTGTGATACTTTACATCTGCACCGGTCAGTATCCAGACATTTGTCTGGAAAATCCCAAACTGACACGGCGCTCACTGTGGGCCACGGTCAGCTGTAGTGTGAAAACTGCCCTGCATTGGAGTCAGGCTGTCTGGGATTTGAAACTGACACGCGTACATCGTGGTCAGTAGGTGACAGTTACGACACGCGTTAAGCGGACGTAAATGTTGGGAGTAGGGGAGATAATTTCGCTTGGCGAAATAAGTTTGGGCCCTTTGTCTGATTTTAAGATATTGGCCAAGTTTGAAACTTTAATTTCATTCTCGCTCATAGACTCACAGTAGATAGGTTGCTCGTAAACAGAATAGCTGTTAGCGAAGATCTCAGTTTGTTTCGGCAATTTGTCGAACTTCTAGACTTCCAGAAATATTTTCAGCATTTTTATTCTTAAGTTGTGCGACTACCTGTAATTCTGTGGTTGAGGTAATTAATATGATAGATATATAGATTTTGTGAGTGTTAAAGTGTTAAATCGCTTAATTCATTTTAATCTATTTCTTTAGCGCAGAAGAGAAATAAAGTGGTAGGCTATTATATTTTCTAGGGAAGCATTCAGTGGAAAGCAGAATAAAATTAAATTTCTAGCTTATAACGGCAATTGTAGCTATTTATGAATTTAATTTAACTGCTAATACTCAGTCGAGTGTATTTTTCTAAACTAACGTATAAACTCTAGAATCGAGCCTCATGAATGGTGACGGAATACGCACGTGTTCTTAATTCATGAGGATTGCTGATTTTTAAATATAACTTACGTCACGGGAAGTTTAAATGATAAGCAAAGCTCTCTGCTTGCAAGTTTAAATGTAAGTTATAACCAGTACAGATTCTGTTTATTATATTATATGTGTTATTTTTCCTCCACACAGTGAAAGTTTTGGGGTGACCCTAACTTTACCAGCACCTAGTAGTAGTTTCCATACTTGTGAAGAAATAGACAGTCCTTATTTTGAACCACGTGGGTTTCTTAAGTACCACTGGTCTAAACAGTGCATATGCAACCCGAGTTAGCCAGAAATACTATATCCCAATAACGGGTTTTCAAAGACTGTAATGATAAATACTGGACCTTGGAGCCAGATCTTAATTTCTTCTAGAAACTCTACGTAATTTTTCTGCCTGGTGGCGCGAAATACTTCTAGTATTAACTAACATTTCCCGACTATATATATATATATATATTTTGTGGACAAATCTGTGGTGTGACTAAAGTGAATCCTATACTGAGGGAAGGCACCGACCTGACATTCATCATTTCTAGAAACCTACGCTATTGACACTGTGCTCTGCTAACTCCCGCGCCTGGAATAATTGTTAGGTGACTTAATCAGACATTTGAACAAATTTGCACACCCAAGTAGTCGTTCCCGGAGACTCCAAGTTAAATACGTCTTTTGGAACTGGGGACTTCTTGGCAGAAGACTGCATTTTTTTGAGTCTGTGTGAAAATCTAAAATCAGTGTGTTCCAAGAGGCAGCGAGCAAAGTCGTGAGTACCTGTATGAGAGGCCATGGCGGAATGAATGAGTGTACGCTGGTTTGAGTGATATTTTTCACTATTATATCTTTGACACCCTGTTGCTGTCCTATTTTTTTTTTCAATCTGCATAATTTGTTGCTAAGGCTAGAGTTCTTGTGTTTTTGTCTTAGGTTAAATCAGATTTTTTTCAAACTCTGTGCATATAATTACGAGATAAAACAAAGAAAAACTCTTAGACTCAAACCCTATGTATCTGTGACTCGGGCGCCATCATCTGTTCTCTTAACGGGGCCGGGCTAAACCTAGAGTTAACACTATAACGGGGCTATCATCCTTGCAACATTTCCTTGAATTTTTATGACTATGTGTATATGTATTTTCCTTGATGTACTTTCTTTGATGTTGTGAGCCGATTTTTCCTGATATTAAAATCGCTCTTGAACTTAATAATCGTGTTTGGTCAGCTCGTTCTAGATAATATATATATATCATTGTTATAGTTTTCCCACGTCTGTGTGTTTACCTGTCGTCACGTGTATGTGCGTGCCTGTGAGTGATAGAAATATACGTAATATGTATATTGGTGTAGTCTGTCTGACGCTGTAACAACTGTTGTAGAAGATAGGTGAGAGAGAGAAGAATTCTTTTCGCTTTCAGAGACAGCCACTATATCAAAATCTATCATCTCACGTGTGTGGAAATTCTATTACCTTTCACTAACTCTCACTGAGTCTATCACCTATTCAAACCTATTCAGAAGGGACCAAACCTAGTCTTAATTCTCCTATCGAAAATCTACGACAAATGAGGGCTCGTTTCCGGTCTTTGAACTTAGAATAGGAAGACGAGTACGACAAATGTGGACTCGTCTATCTGGATTTTGAACTTAAGATTCTGTATTCTGATATAGAGTAAGAGTGTGATGTCTTGTGACTGTGTATCTTTTAAAAAAAATATTACCCCCTAGACTAGCGATCTGTTTACGGGCGTGCTGACCACACAAACTAATAAGTTTTTTTTTCCACAGCATCTTTGAATAATATACATTTTGGTTACAGGTTGATTTTGTCGGGATATATGTTAACTGCTGATTGTAATACTAAATGCTGGTAAAGTGGTGAGTGTATAACATTCACTGGGTACTGAGGCAGAACGGCGTTTGAACTAAGTTAAGGAGTGTGTTTCGGACTTTTTGTCCAGATTAATTCCCTCCCTTACCCGATCTGACTTCAGGGGCGAACTTATAGTGGATTTTTAAAAATTAAGGGATTATTTTTCTCTTTAATTTTTGCAATATTCTTTTGCTTTTCCACTGTAGCAACTTATTTTTCAGTTGTAATCTTAACTACCATTTATTTGGCGTAGTCGTGTTTTGCATTGAGTGCTTTATTGCCGATAATAGCAGCGATAGTTAGATTTTATTTTGGAGGAGGTATCCCAGGGTTAAATATATCATCTTTTGATTTTTTTGGTAATTTTTTTTCTCGTAAGTGGTAGGAACCAGGTTATTCTTTTTCCTATTTTCTTTCTCCACTAGTCTCAGTCACTGACATAATATGGCCGAGAGGGCAAAGCTTAGACAACTTCTCAGGGACGAAGCGAGAGAGGAGGGACTGGAAGGAGAGGAAGCGAAAGCTTTTGTCAGAGACGAACTGGAGAGATATGATGCGGAGAGGAAAGCAGCTGAAGCTTTACAGCAGAAGAAGATGGACGAGGAAATGGAAATCCGCAGGGAGAGGGAAAAAGAGAAGGAGAGACAGCATGAGAAGGAGAGGGAGGAGAGACAGCATGAGAAGGAGAGAGAGGAGAGACAGCATGAGGAAAGAGAGAAACAGAGACAGCACGAGTTGGCGCTTAAAACTCTCGAATTCCAAAGTCGTGGTGCTGCCTCTACCTCCAGCAATGGAGAGTCTTCTCCTCATTCCTCCTTAACTGACCCTGCTAACACTCAATCTCTTCAACTAAATGCTATGTCTTTCACTCTTGAATCTTTTCCTTGTCCAAATGAGAAGATTGACACATGGTTAGAAAAATTTGAGAAAATTGCAACTCTGTACGGGTTAGAGAGGTCGCGTTGGAATATGAAACTTTCCCAGGCCCTAAAAGGTTCTGCTTATGATGTTTATTCTAAGCTGGAAAGTAGCCAACAAGACGACTACGATGTGTTGAAGAAAGCGTTACTGGAGCGCTTTGAAATGAACGCTCGCAAGTTTTTGCAACTGTTTCGCAACAGCCGGAAAGAGAATTCTGAAACTTTTCACCAGTTCTCATCTCGTCTTAAGGGATATCTAACAAAGTGCCTTGAGCTTTCGCAGCTCCCCTCTACCTATGAAGGTCTTGAGGAACTTGTTCTAACTGAACAAATAAAGAACACTTTGTCTGCTGATACCCGGAGATTTCTCGCTGAGCAGGGGGCAGAAAAACTTGAAGACATTTTGGAAAAGTCTGAGCGTTATCACAATGCGCTGGCTGAACTACCGGCCACAAAGCGGAAACCGACAGAGGAGCATTTTCGAAAACATAACCTAGAGCAATCTTCTCAGGCTTCTAACCAAAATAACCACAGAGAAACTGGACCTCAAAACCCCCCTCCTGAAAAATCCAAGTTCTACAAGAACAAGTACCCCAACCACCCCAAACAGTCTGATCAACCCGACCGCCCTACATGGCAGCGTAGCCAGAAAGGACAAGGTGGCAAAGGGAGAACCCCTGAGCACGGGACATATGATCAGACCGAGCACACCGAGCCGAAACGCATCGGATGCTTATTGACAGTCTCGCAAGGCGGAATTATTGACAGTGATTCCCAACCTGTTGGGAATAGACCCTCAACGCGAGGTACTGTTACTTTGAACGGTTCTCAAACTTCTTGCTTATTTGACACGGGGCTTTCTTACGATTGCATTGTTGCCAGAAACCTGGTTAAACCCGGTCAAGAGACAGGAGAGACCGTCAAACTTTGTGGAGTTCGTAAGAGTGATGCACCTACAGCGCTTCCCATCGCATTGGTGGAGATACACTCTGACTTTGTCAGAGGTGTGATCAAAGCGGCTGTTATGGATGATCCCATCTACCCAGTCATACTTGGCGGGAGATACGTGTGTATTGGGAAACCGGAAGAGCCGATTGTGGCAGCAGTAACTACAAGAGGGCAAACCAAGAAGGAACGGGAGCCTGCGCCTAATTTGTTACCTATGGAACTTAAAGAAGCGCAATACAAGGACCCTACTTTGGCACCCTGCTTTAGGAAACTGCCCATGGCTAAGGAACCCAAACAGCACGGGGACATTTTTTCTGAGGATGGCGTACTTTATCGGAGAACGGGCAAGCCTGACCAAGGTTACAACCAGCTCCTAGTACCGAAACAGTACAGAAGCCAAATCCTAGAAATGGGGCACTCTCTTCCCTTTAACGGACATATGGGACAGAACGCCACAAACCAACGTATAACCACTCATTATTGGTGGCCAGGAGTAAATACTGATATTATCAGATATGTCAAATCCTGTGCCCAGTGCCAACGTGTGCCACCCAAGCAACGGGCACCCCCAGTCCACATGGGTGAAATGCCAATAATGGGAACACCATTCGAACGGGTTGTGATCGACATTTTAGGGCCTTTCGAAAGGACTAAAAGAAGGAACAGGTTCATCCTGACCTTAGTCGATACATGCACTTTATGGGCAGAAGCTATCCCGCTAACATGCGCAGATGCCAAGCATGTCGCAGAAGCCCTCGTGCAGATTTTCACTCGGTTGGGATTCCCTCAGCAAGTGTTGACGGATAATGGATCTCCATACCGAAACCTGTTGATGGATGAGATCGTTAAGATCTTGAGGACCCAGCACATCCACACTAAGCCATATACTCCGGCCGGAAATGGGCTCGTGGAACGTGCTAATGGAAACCTCACCATGATGCTAAGTAAGCTGGCACAAGTGAAACCTGAAGATTGGGATCTCTGTATTCCTGCAGCATTATTTGGCTACAGAGAATCTCCTCATACTTCCACAGGATTTCCGCCAGCTACACTCTTATTCGGCAGACCCATTAAGGGCCCGCTTGAAGCCTTACTTCAGTCTCTGACAGACGAGAAGGCTGATGAGACAGTTGTCTCAGCCAGTAAATATGTGTCGGTTTTAAAGGAACGGTTGAAACTAGGGTGGGACCTAGCAACGACTAACTTTAAGCGAGCACGCACCAAGCACGCTAACCGATACAGGAAAGTCGCGGAAGAGAGAGAACTGGAAGCAGGAGAGAAAGTTTTGGTGTTGCTCCCTACCGAGAACAACCAACTGAAGATCGGATGGCAAGGGCCGTTTACCGTCCTGAAAAAGATTTCTAAGGCTAACTACCAGATCTCTATTGAAGGAAAGGAGAAGGCTTTCCATTTAAATCTCTTAAAGAGATACTTGGAAAAACCAGTGCCAACCTCCGACCATCTCCTGACGATCGCCAAAACTGACGAAGATGACGATAGTGGCAGGGATATTCCACCGCTATCACAGGAAATCTTTCAAAAATGTCAGAAGCGGCGACGCTCTTTCAAGCGCGCATATGAGACATTCCAGGGGAAGGAAACTTTGAGGAGTGGACTTGAGTAGGAATTGGACAGAGATGGAGGGGGAAGAGGAGAGGGAAGAAGACAGACACCCCGAAGCTACGGTTATAGGAAATTAAACTCCATAACGTAGACATGGAGTGCTTCCATATCTTAAAGGGGGGAGGCTCTGTCACGTAGGGTTTATATTCATTTAATTTCCTACATCTTCTTCCTATTCTTTCACCCGAATTCTCTCTTTTATTATCTCTGTATTTCTTTTTTTTCCTGTATATTTTTCATCCATTCGTTTTGCGAATATTATTTTCATATAATTCGCAAACTTTACCTGTTTTCCTTTCTCTAAAACTGAGAATCGCGCTAGGACGATATTACGTAGATGTCAGGGCTGCAGGGCGTCAGAAGGCGTGATAAGTCGGTTCGCTGAACATAGGACGTAGCAAATCGTCTACATTCTCACCGAGCGCGCGAGCTTCTTCTCGGCATAAGTCCCGGTGAGGTGTGATACTTTACATCTGCACCGGTCAGTATCCAGACATTTGTCTGGAAAATCCCAAACTGACACGGCGCTCACTTGGGCCATGGTCAGCTGTAGTGTGAAAACTGCCCTGCATTGGAGTCAGGCTGTCTGGGATTTGAAACTGACACGCGTACATCGTGGTCAGTAGGTGACAGTTACGACACGCGTTAAGCGGACGTAAATGTTGGGAGTAGGGGAGATAATTTCGCTTGGCGAAATAAGTTTGGGCCCTTTGTCTGATTTTAAGATATTGGCCAAGTTTGAAACTTTAATTTCATTCTCGCTCATAGACTCACAGTAGATAGGTTGCTCGTAAACAGAATAGCTGTTAGCGAAGATCTCAGTTTGTTTCGGCAATTTGTCGAACTTCTAGACTTCCAGAAATATTTTCAGCATTTTTATTCTTAAGTTGTGCGACTACCTGTAATTCTGTGGTTGAGGTAATTAATATGATAGATATATAGATTTTGTGAGTGTTAAAGTGTTAAATCGCTTAATTCATTTTAATCTATTTCTTTAGCGCAGAAGAGAAATAAAGTGGTAGGCTATTATATTTTCTAGGGAAGCATTCAGTGGAAAGCAGAATAAAATTAAATTTCTAGCTTATAACGGCAATTGTAGCTATTTATGAATTTAATTTAACTGCTAATACTCAGTCGAGTGTATTTTTCTAAACTAACGTATAAACTCTAGAATCGAGCCTCATGAATGGTGACGGAATACGCACGTGTTCTTAATTCATGAGGATTGCTGATTTTTAAATATAACTTACGTCACGGGAAGTTTAAATGATAAGCAAAGCTCTCTGCTTGCAAGTTTAAATGTAAGTTATAACCAGTACAGATTCTGTTTATTATATTATATGTGTTATTTTTCCTCCACACAGTGAAAGTTTTGGGGTGACCCTAACTTTACCAGCACCTAGTAGTAGTTTCCATACTTGTGAAGAAATAGACAGTCCTTATTTTGAACCACGTGGGTTTCTTAAGTACCACTGGTCTAAACAGTGCATATGCAACCCGAGTTAGCCAGAAATACTATATCCCAATAACGGGTTTTCAAAGACTGTAATGATAAATACTGGACCTTGGAGCCAGATCTTAATTTCTTCTAGAAACTCTACGTAATTTTTCTGCCTGGTGGCGCGAAATACTTCTAGTATTAACTAACATTTCCCGACTATATATATATATATATTTTTTGTGGACAAATCTGTGGTGTGACTAAAGTGAATCCTATACTGAGGGAAGGCACCGACCTGACATTCATCATTTCGAGAAACCTACGCTATTGACACTGTGCTCTGCTAACTCCCGCGCCTGGAATAATTTTAGGTGACTTAATCAGACATTTGAACGAATTTGCACACCCAAGTAGTCGTTCCCGGAGACTCCAAGTTAAATACGTCTTTTGGAACTGGGGACTTCTTGGCAGAAGACTGCATTTTTTGAGTCTGTGTGAAAATCTAAAATCAGTGTGTTCCAAGAGGCAGCGAGCAAAGTCGTGAGTACCTGTATGAGAGGCCATGGCGGAATGAATGAGTGTACGCTGGTTTGAGTGATATTTTTCACTATTATATCTTTGACACCCTGTTGCTGTCCTATTTGTTTTTTTCAATCTGCATAATTTGTTGCTAAGGCTAGAGTTCTTGTGTTTTTGTCTTAGGTTAAATCAGATTTTTTTCAAACTCTGTGCATATAATTACGAGATAAAACAAAGAAAAACTCTTAGACTCAAACCCTATGTATCTGTGACTCGGGCGCCATCATCTGTTCTCTTAACGGGGCCGGGCTAAACCTAGAGTTAACACTATAACGGGGCTATCATCCTTGCAACATTTCCTTGAATTTTTATGACTATGTGTATATGTATTTTCCTTGATGTACTTTCTTTGATGTTGTGAGCCGATTTTTTCCTGATATTAAAATCGCTCTTGAACTTAATAATAGTGTTTGGTCAGCTCGTTCTAGATAATATATATATATATCATTGTTATAGTTTTCCCACGTCTGTGTGTTTACCTGTCGTCACGTGTATGAGCGTGCCTGTGAGTGATAGAAATATACGTAATATGTATATTGGTGTAGTCTGTCTGACGCTGTAACAACTGTTGTAGAAGATAGGTGAGAGAGAGAAGAATTCTTTTCGCTTTCAGAGACAGCCACTATATCAAAATCTATCATCTCACGTATGTGGAAATTCTATTACCTTTCACTAACTCTCACTGAGTCTATCACCTATTCAAACCTATTCAGAAGGGACCAAACCTAGTCTTAATTCTCCTATCGAAAATCTACGACATACTTGAACCTTGGAATACGATTGATTTGATAAGTCATTTCATTGAGTCCATACATTTAATTCACAGTTGTACACACAGGATGATCATTTCAAATAGGAGTAGAACATAAGTCCATATAAGTCATGCATAAATTAATCAATAACGTAGACTGCTGGTTTACGTGTCAATGTCCGTTTAAGGATACAATGCAGTATTGTCGTCAGAACATCACAGCTATATGCACGCGCAGCTAGACATGGCTACCTGCCGACAGTGAGACTGCGAGTCTGAATATATTCATACGAATTTGACGATTATTCTTCTCCTTCTGAGAATTCTAGTTAAATACTAACCTCCATAAATTTTCCTCTCATATAGAGTTCTAGGACTGACCCTGGTCCATCAAAAAATGCATATATAAATGGCTATATCATGCCATTGAATTGGAAGGTTAGAAAAAACGCAGCTATTCAGCTTGGCGGTCAAGTAACAAAGGGTAGCGTTTCTTAGTTACCGACTGTGACCCAAACAACGCTATACACGTCATAATCGATCGTGTATGGAGCGTTCAATAATTGAAACATCTATCGCAATATATTAAATGCCTTAACCTTTACAATTGCACGTCTGATAACCTTTAGCAGACGGCGTTAATATCATATACCGTAACAATTCCCTGTACACCGGGGAAAAAAAAATCGATAGATTTTTTTTCAAGATCTATCCGACTTAACAATTTTTCAAAAAAAAAAAATTTAACACAATTGTGACATATGGCCGACGATGTTCTGAGTAGAACCGTGTTGCGGTCATGTCAACTAACTATTTGTCATAGTCATCTAACATTAATCACATTATATATCAATTATACATATTATTATATCAACTAAATAAAATGTCCAATGTTAACAGTGAATGATAGAATTAAATTAAAGTAAGGTCTGTCGTATTAGTATGTCATATAGGAATTAATTTGACTAATTAAAATTAAATTAATTAATTAAATTAAGAGATAAATTATTAAGATTCTAATGTAACACGATGTTATGAGAGAAGAAAAGACAAAATAAGTGAGAAGAAATAGAAAGAAATTCGAATATAAGTTTAACTTAATTGTGTGTGTTAAGTGTTAGTGAATAATAACTATCTAATTTAACTAACTAAATAATGTATAGGTACATTAAAAAAAAATATTAATCTAATACTTGTGTGAGATTTATTTTCTCTTTTCATAATTTCTTCTTTTTATATTTCGTTCTCTTTTTTTGTTCTTTCATTTCATTTTTTTCTCACATTTCATTTTATTGATAATAATTCAATTAAGAAGTTAAGTTAACTAATTAATTAGTATAGGATATGATGATCCATCCGTAGTCTTGATCCTGATGAATTCTTTTAGGCAAAAAATGTTCAAACGTTTACGTTGGAAAGAAATGTCATTTATCCCAGCATCCAAGAATTAAGTGCACATAGGATAATAAGTTCGACTTGTCGTCAGATATTGTTCCATGATTGTTCAACGAATATTCATATATCGTGTATGGACGTTAGACGAAGTTTCAATGACAATATGTATACCTTGATTGTCTTTTAGTTCAATTCTGTGATGCATATAGTGTTTATAAAGTTTAAATTGAAGGCAAGGTTAGTTCCTTTATAGTTGATATGTTTTAGGAATGTTAATGTTGATTATTCGTCGTCAATAGGATTACGTGATAACGCATCCGCCACAATGTTTTCAGTGCCAGGAATATGTTCAATGGAGAATTCAAATGGCTGTAGGATGATTGCATATCTGGCGAGTTTTTGGCTCTTATGATTAGATCGACGCAAAGATGCTACAGCACGTTGGTCCGTCTGTATGGTGAAGGGAGCACCAAGTAAGAACTTTTCAAGTTTAGTTATTGCCCATATCACGGATAAAAGTTCCTTGTCCACTGTGGAATACTTTGTTTCTGCCGGCTTTAGCTTTCTTGATATATATAAGGTAGGATGTAGAATGCCATCATGGTTCTGGAGCAGGCATGCACCAATGCCGTAGTTACTAGCATCTGTTCGTAAGAAAAATCTTTTGGAAGCATCGGGAAGTCTTAAAATTGGTTCATGCGAGAACAAATTTATAATTTTGTTGAAAGTTTCATTGCATGTACCAGTCCATGTCACCTTCACCGGCATGTCTTTTTTTAACAATGAAGACAATACAGCCGTGATGGATGACAAGTTTGGTATGAATCTACTGTAATATTGAACAAGTCCTAACAAACTCCTGACCTGTTTCTTCGTCTGAGGAACTGCTATGTTTAGAATTTTGGAGACTGTACTAGGTAACGTTCGGATATATCCCGATCCAATGATATGTCCTAAAAAGGTTATCTCATTACACGCGATTTGCACCTTTGTAGGTTTAGCAGTTAGATGATAATTCCTTAGAGTGTCGAAAACATATCTAAGTCCCGAAACATGTTCCTCAAACGACGAACTAAACAAGCATAACGTCTGGTCTACCTGATAAAATTTGTCGCATCAGGCGAATGAAGGTAGCTGGCGCATTAACAAGCCCAAAAGGCATCACATTCCACTGGTATAGACCTTGTGGAGTGGAAAATGCGGTGTAGTACTTAGCCTTTTCGGTCAGTGGTATCTGCCAATAACCTTTAGTTAAGTCTATCTTACTAAATATAGTTGCGTTGGATAGACGTGGCAGTAAGTCGTCGATAAGTGGATGTGGTTCGCTGTCAACTATAGTCTTAGCATTTAATTTTCTATAATCAACACATAGCCTGATGTTATTGTCCTTCTTCCGGACAATCACTAACGGAGAAGAGAATGGCGAATTACTAGTCTCAATGATTCCCAGAGACAACATCTGTTCAAGTTCCTTAGTAGTTTTAGCAAGGAAATGTAAAGGAACAGAATAGGGATGTACACGAATAGGTGTATCATCATTGAGAGTAATGTCATGACTGATAGCCGATGTGCGACCCGGGACGTCGGTCAATACATCTGGATAAGATTGTAATAGATTAGCAATCTGTAGACGCTATTGCGGTGTAACCGTTGAAGAGATGGTTACATCCCGCCAAGATTCAGTAGGTTGAACTACTGGTACCGGTAACGGTAACTGTACCTCAGGAAAAGAAGATTCTTCTTCCTGGATGACAGATAAGTTAGAATAATAACAAGTAGATACTGTGTTGTCATCTAGTTCATGAAAAATTGACTGTAAGTGTTCAGGACGTGTATGAAATTGCTTGAGCATGTTAATATGAAATATCTTTTTGTGTCCCTTGATATCTAAGACGTATAAGAATAAATGACCAATAAGGAAAAGAAATGATGACTGACTAGAGCTGAGTCATCAAGAAATAAGACAAAAGGGTGAGCGTACACCATTATCTGCGTGGCGCAGAATCATGTACTAATTGTAACTTTAGATAACGGTGATGAAAATAAACACCATTATCACGATCGATTACCCAACGAGCGTCTCGATTGTTACGAAATGTAACCATCGCCTGTCTATTCTGCCCATTGCATGATGGCAGAAGACGAACAAACTTAACGTTTGCTGTATAATCAAAAAAAATTCTAAGTGCCTGCCATGTAGTATCCTGCGGCAGATTTCGCACTAACACTGTGCGAGAATACGCACTTTTCCCAATATATGTAGTATCATTGTCACGAAATAGTGGACAATGATGATATGTATTCTTTGTCAAAGAATTAACCTTCCCTTTCAACACCGACATTGTCTTTCTGTTGGATGTCGTATCATCCTGACTGGACTGAGGATGATACCTATCATCACCAAAGGTATTAAGTTTCCTACATGTCGTAGACCTGTCCTTACTGGGCAAAGTAAAAAATTTTTCATCATAATTATTTGTGTTAACTTTATGTTTCCTTTTAAGTCCAGCATTATTATTTAACCTATTATTCTTCCTCATAATGTTTTTGTCAATGTTGACAACGTCAACAGTTTTATTAGGATCAGTTATATCCTTAGTATGTTGTCCAATAGATCTATCATCTTCATCAATTTCCAGGATAGTACTGAGAGTGGAGTTGGAAACTGCTGTGCCACATGTATTTATGTTGTTGGCACGAAGTGTAGCCATATCAACAACAGCGTTAGCGTTGCTAAAAGAATGCAAATTTTTTTTTTCCCAATCTATGATCTCATCTGGAGTACAATCTTTACTCCCATGTATGCGTCCTAATGTAAGATCAGCTGATGGATTCTGTAGCATGCACACCTTGACATTACCTGAAAAAAATGGTGTATTAACATGTACTATGGCAGTGGGGTAGTACTCAATAGTACCCCCGAAGGTCATGCAACGGACATAGTCCCCTGTTGCATAGCTAGGATGTACCAAAGACTGCCGAACTCCAATGGTTGTTGATCCAGAGTCTTTTAAAACTGAGACCACCGTACCATTGACTAATCCTCTATTGAACATCAGGGTACCCTTGCCATCGTTCGCTGAAAGACCAACTGCTGTATGAAGGTGTCCACAATTCAGCACCGTTTCCTTGGCCTTCTGAAAAATAGTATTACAATCTTGGCAACTATTTGCCACATTATAATTAATAGCAAAACATGCAGCAGAAGACTGTGTTGTATTATTGTCAAGTGGGACCTGAGCTATAGGGGTAGTATTATTTGTAACTGCCGCCCCTGTATTATGGTTGTAATGAGATGATCCCCGAGAATGAGATCGATTCCGAGTATAATTGTTAGAATTATCTCGTCGTCCTCTATAGTAACTATTATCTCGATGTCTCGAGCCATGATTATTACCATTCCAGTTACTATTATTATTGGGAGTATGTGATCGATTATAATTAGTGTTATGTTGACCATTGTGGTAGTTTGTTTGAGGTGAATAATTTCTATCTCGTGATCTACCTCTGTTGAACTCATTTTTATTGTTGAAATCATTATTATGTCCCTTCTGAAAGTTAACATTGTGATTTCTTTGGAACCTGCTTCTGTCTACACTGTGATGTCTTTGTTTGTTATTATGATTGTAGGCCATATTAGACGCCACAGGTAGAGGTTCTCTTAATGAGGAGTTAGAAATGGTTGCATTCGGATGTGCCGAACAGTAGTTTAAAGAAATTTTTTCTAACTCGTCCATAGTACCTGGTTTACGCTCCTGCAGATATGCAAAAAATGGCTGGCTAACCGAAGATAATACCTTATCCCGTAGTAGTAAATCAACTAATTTGTCGTATGATTTGTTGACGTCTGCCAGTTCAACCCATCTATTAAATGTATTGCGTATGTTCGCAATGAATCCTGCAAAATCTTTTGGAGATTCAGGTAAAATTCCCTTAAATTTCAACCTACAGTGTTCCTCGTCCAGGTGAAACCTTCGTAAAAGCAAGGACTTAATAGCACCGTAGTTATTTGCTATTGATGGGTCAGCATTTTGAGAAGCCGTCAATGGTTCTCCAACCAAGAATTCATTTAACTTGAGTACCCATGACTCTTCAGGCAAATGATTTGTTTTGCAAGTCTGTTCAAAACGTGACAGGAACGATGAAAGGTCGTCCACGTTTAAGTTGAGAGTGGGTAATTTAAAGTTGTAGAAATGTTTAGTTTGGCTGGATGATGATCCATTTTGTGCGTTATTATTCTGGTTTGCATCAGCGCTTAGTGCTTGTAATCTTGCTGTCTCCAATTTAATACGCGCCAATTCCATTTCTTGTTGTAAAATAATTTCCTCTAGTTTCAATTTATTCTCTTCTTCCTGTCTGGCGATTGCTCTTTGCTCTTCTCTTTCACGTTGAGCAATCTCTCTCAATCTATTTTCCTTGTCAATTTGCTTCATCTCACGTTCTGCTTCCTCTTTCTTTAATGCAGCCTTTTGTTCCTCTTCCTCTTTCTTTAATGCAGCTTTTTGTTCCTCTTCCTCTTTCTTTAATGCAGCTTTTTTCTCTGCTTCTTTTCTTTCATGTTTTTCCAGTTCTGCCTCAGCAAACTGACGAAGTTCTTGAGATTTATAACCATATTCCCTACCAATTTTAACGAAATGGTCTATAGTAAGCATTTTGACTTTTATCTGTAAGTAATTATTGATAATTACTGATTAAAATAGTCAATAGTAGCTTCAGAGTAATTATTATACTTACTCAACTTAGAAATATTCAATATATATAATCACAATAGTACTGAACTCTAATGTCTAAGTTCAACTAATAGACAATATTTTGTAACAATATTGTATCTAAATAATACTATATCATAAATAGTTATGATATCTGTTAACTATTATGTAATTACTTCACACAATTAATCTTAATATCCAATAATGTTGGGTATGATTCCTAGTAATTATATTGTTCAATGTACTAAGTCACTCTCTTAGTACCAGAAAAGTATATTAAATAATATACAATGGGTCTATTACCTCAAAGGTAAACTATAAGATTATTTTATTTGGTCAATATATATATTATATTATTATGCCCTAGGCATCTCTTATAAATTGTAGTGCTACTTTCTTGGACTATCACTGCATAATTATGCAATGTCCCATATTAACCTTAAATATCAGAAAAAATTAATTAAATTAAATTACAAGTGTATTATTGCATATAATATCATATTATTAATGTAGTATTAATATATATCATGAGGACAAACAAAACAATGATGCAACTAAAGGGTACAAACAATGTTAAGACGCAAACAAGACATTTTCACAATTAAAAATGAATTTATGAACTAAATAAAACAAGCGGAAGTGTCACAAGCCAAATGAAGGGTCAAGGTCTGACCCGAGGTCAACTTAATATTCAAAGTACACACACAAAAAAAAATGACTGCAAAAAATGATGACATCACAGGACTCATAACGGACGACCATTTAACAATCATCAAATAAATGATAGTAAGAGGAGACTGGACGAAATAGTTAACGAATATGATACAGAACTGAATAAAATTGTTAACTGAGTACGAATAAAATACACCAGTTATCTACGGAACGGTACAGCTAACACAAATCGTCAAACGACAGCAGATTTGGACAGATAGTCCAATGGCAAACCTCAATGGGGCTTCCAAAAGTGCAATCGTTTAACTGCCCTAAGAAACGACCGAAATCAATTCAGGCATCGTGAGAGCCACAGAATCTAATTTCGGTTCATCCTCCCTACCTCCCACGAATTAACAACACATTAAGACAACAAAAAGTACATTAAACATAGGTAAAAACATGCCGATGTAGGCAGAGGGCATGGACTCAGTTAGCACTGTTTGCAATAACAACAGTTAAACACCTAGACTTATCTTTTCCGTTGCTTATATCAGTGCTAGAGGTCGTCAACAGCTAGGCCTGTGCCTTTGACTGTCTGCTCCTGATGGGCAGGCAACGGTAGTCCATCTTGTGCATCTTGATAAATTTGAAGCGAACTAGAAAGGCGTTGAAAAGATGTCTTCTTCACGGCGACAATGCAACAGTGACGTCATGTTGCTATTCATGATCACGTGCGTCACGTCAGCTTCGTAATGGTCATGTGATTGAAACTTGATCGTAAATAATTCATTCGAAAGTCATGAAAAATTTTTTGGTTGTTTTTCGTCCCCACATACCGGGCACCACTGTTGCAAGGTGGTTTGCTCTGAACAATGTTCCATGTGATATGAATAAAACAATTATAAATTTCTGGCCATTGTTTTTTTCTTTGATATGTTAGTTTTTTTGTTCAGTGATAGTGCATCGTGCCTTCGATGGAAGATTAAGCGAATGCGGGGGTGAAAGATTCCGAACAATACTTGAACCTTGGAATACGATTGATTTGATAAGTCATTTCATTGAGTCCATACATTTAATTCACAGTTGTACACACAGGATGATCATTTCAAATAGGAGTAGAACATAAGTCCATATAAGTCATGCATAAATTAATCAATAACGTAGACTGCTGGTTTACGTGTCAGTGTCCGTTTAAGGATACAATGCAGTATTGTCGTCAGAACATCACAGCTATATGCACGCGCAGCTAGACATGGCTACCTGCCGACAGTGAGACTGCGAGTCTGAATATATTCATACGAATTTGACGATTATTCTTCTCCTTCTGAGAATTCTAGTTAAATACTAACCTCCATAAATTTTCCTCTCATATAGAGTTCTAGGACTGACCCTGGTCCATCAAAAAATGCATATATAAATGGCTATATCATGCCATTGAATTGGAAGGTTAGAAAAAACGCAGCTATTCAGCTTGGCGGTCAAGTAACAAAGGGTAGCGTTTCTTAGTTACCGACTGTGACCCAAACAACGCTATACACGTCATAATCGATCGTGTATGGAGCGTTCAATAATTGAAACATCTATCGCAATATATTAAATGCCTTAACCTTTACAATTGCACGTCTGATAACCTTTAGCAGACGGCGTTAATATCATATACCGTAACACCCCCCTTTGGCTTCTTTGTCTGCAAGCTCATTTCCTGCTATCCCCACATGTGATGGTATCCATGTTAGTGTTGCACTGCATCCTATAGTGTGCAGATATGTATTAACCTGTAATATTTCCTCTATAATATCTGGCCTGCTACATTCATTTCTGTTTCTGATAGCTAATACTGATGAAAGGGAATCTGTGAGAATGGTTACTTTTTTTGGTGGGTTTTCTGCAGCTATTTCTAAAGCTTTTAGGATTGCCACTAATTCTGCTGTAAAGATGGATGTATTACCTGTTACTGTATATCTTTTATAAATTTTTAATTTTGGTATTGCTATTCCTGCTTCTAATTGTCCTTCTTCATCTTTTGACCCATCTGTATATATAGTTAAGCTATTATTTATATACCGTTCTATGTACTCTAGTGCTTTACTTTTTGCTGAGATTATGTCGTTAGATTTGCTTATGATCTTTGATAAGTGGGAGTCAGTTTCTGGCACTTTTAATTCCCATGGTGGGATCTTTGCTTTATACTAAGCACTACTGTTTATCGTATTAAATAGGTCTGGGTATGTACTTCATCCATTGTTTTTCACCCTAACGGGTATCTATTATGGTTTAATGGAATGTGGCCTACGTACTGGTTACCCCTATCAAAGGTTTTGAGTGCTGGGTGAGGTGGATCTTTTGCCACTCTTGCCCAGTAGCTGAATCTTATTTCTTTTCTCCTTATCTCCACGGGTATAATGCCTAGCGCTACTTCTAGTGTCTCTGCTGATGTTCCCTTTGAGGCACCTGCTATTATTGACAGTGCCTGGTTTTGGACTGTGTCTAGTTTTTTCTTATTGCTCGGGGCGGCTGATGCAAAGACAACACTGGCATAGTCAAGTTTGCCCCTAATAAATGATTTATAGAAGGTTAACATTGTCTTATTGCAGGCTCCCCAACCACTTCCTTTCATATATCTTAGCATGTTAATAAGTCCCCTACTGCTTTGCACTAATAGGTCTATGTGTTTGTTCCAGTTTAGTTGCTGGTCTAGTACCATACCAAGAAATCTAGTTGATTTTGCTGTGCATACTTTTTGCTCATTAATGCTTATGTCAATTATATTGTTTTTAATTACACGCCCTCTACTGAAGATCATTCCTATGGTTTTTTTAACGTTTATATTAAATCCCCACTTGTTCATCCAGCCAGATACTTTATCTATTTGTTTTTGTACTGTTTTATAGAGGAATGGGAGATTTCTTCCCGTTCTCCATATCGCAGCGTCATCTGCAAACTGAGATAGGTTGTTTTTTTAAGTCTTTAAACTCGTCGCCTAGGTCGTTGACCATAATCGTAAAAATAGAAGGTGATTTTACTGATCCCTGGGGGATTCCATTCTGTTGTTAATACACCTCAGATCTATCATTGTTTTTTGTACCGTGAAGTATCTATCCTGCAGGAAGTTTTCTAAATAATTGTAAGTTCTGCCTTACTTACTTACTTAGTCGTTCCCCTTCTACCGTGAGGTGTAGAGGTTTGGAAGAGAGAGGGCCAGACTATCCTATCTGCTGTCTTCCTCCTGGCCTGGTTCCATTCTAGTCCTCGGTCCTTCAAAGATTGTCTAATGTTGTCCTCCCAGCGGACTCTGGGTCGTCCTGGGGGTCTGGATCCCTGGCTCTTTGTTTCCCATGCTTGTCGTGGTAGCCGATCTTCTCCATTTCTGCAGACATGGCCAAACCATCTTAATTGGGACTGTTCTACTTGGGTCTGCAGGGGGTGGCATTTTAGACCTTGACGTATCGTCTGGTTGCGGACCATGTCTCTTCTTGTTACTTCAACCACCTTCCTCAGATACCTCATTTCTGAGGTTTGGATCTGGCTTTTGTGGGTTGTAGTCATTGCCCATGACTCGCATCCATATGTCAAGACTGGGACATTGGTGGAGCGGTATACAGCCATCTTCGTTTTCTTACCAACCTCTCTTTTGCTGAGGAATCCTCTATTTATGGCCTGAAAACGTCTCCCAGCTGCTGCTTTTCGAGTGGCCAACTCTTCTTTGATGCCTCCCTTTCGGTATATAATAGCTCCGAGATATTTGAAGTGGTCGACCTGCTCCAGGACCTGTTCTCCCAGCTTAATCTGATGTCTTCTTTCTTCTCGTGATATCACCATGGATTTTGTTTTAGAGCTGCTTATGACCATCCCTCTCTTCTCCAGCTCTTCCTTCCAGACTTGCAGGTTGGATTGGAGATGTGCCTCTGATTTAGCAATCAGGGCAACATCATCAGCAAATGCCAGCTCTGAAATACAGACCTGTCTCATCTTCCAGTACCCCACTGAATACTTTCTTGTTCTCTCCTTACATGACTTGATAACATCGTCCATGAGGAGTATGAAAAGATAAGGTGACAAGATATCACCTTGTCCTACACCAGTGGTGGTCCTGAACTCTTCTGACTTATGGTTTGCTGTCCTCACATAATTCCTGCAAGACTTGTAGAAGCTCTGTATAGCATGAATCAGAGGTGCTGGAATGTTCTTCCTTGCCAAACAGTCCCAAAGTTTGCTCCAGGGGACCCTGTCAAACGCCTTTTCCAGATCTATGAAATAAAGATGGATCTCACTCTTATACTCAAGGGCCTTTTCACTCAGCTGTCTGAGTGTGAAGATTAGGTCTTGAGTGTAAGTTCTGCCTACTATACCTAATTTCCTGATTTTATGTAGTGCACCCTCCCTCCAACACTCATCATATGCTCTTGCTACATCAAGGAATATTGCTACTGTTTTTTCATTCCTTTTGAAGCCTGTTTTAACATCATGTTCCAGCCTCAACAGTTGCTCTATTGTATTATGTTGGCTTCTAAAGCCTGCCTGGGTTGGATTGTACAAATTATGCTTTTCTATATGAAATTTTAGTCTGCTGTTGACTATTGTTTCTAGAATTTTTCCTAGATGCGATGTTAACGATTTTGGCCTGTATGAGCTGACATCATGTGTTTCCTTATCTGGCTTTAGTATGGGGATGACTACTGCTGTCTTCCATGAACATGGTATTTTTCCCGTGTGCCAGATTTTGTTGTGGAGAAGAAAATCCCCGCTCAACTTCTGCCTACGTCATAGTGACAGCGTTCAACTAAACCAATGGAATTACTGGAAAAATTATTAACGGGGTCTTACGCCAATAGATTTGAAACACGACGTGATCTGTTATGCGCGCGTTTCAACTGGCGTCATATTACGCTGACCGCGATATTTCTTTAACAAAGAATCTGGGACTCAGTGATCGCGATTATTATAACAAAGAAACCCTTCGTGATCGCAATTAACTAATAGAACGGAAGACTGGTGCAAGTCTTATAATTTAACCCTACAGTCATCCCTCTTAGAAAACGCAATAAAATTACCTACAGAAAAAGACCACACACATAATAATTCGAAAGAGAAGAAAAATGGGCCTCTTGAAGAACAGAATTTCAGTACTTCATCACACAACTCTTCATTTAATAAAAATGCTTGAATATTTCTCTTCAAGTCAAACAGAGAATTTTCTATAAATAAATTTAAAAACATATTAATAGTAACTAGGAACACCCAAGCATCTTCTGTATGACAACTGTGTTTTATCTTTTAATACGTTTTGAATATACAGATATATTTAATCTGCCGTTCGTGTTATAGTGATAGTACTGCCAATCCGGTAATTTCCTATTTCTCGTACCTTTTTGCTCCGCAGTGAATATGTGTAGTTATGTGTTGTTTCGTAGCAGTTAGGGTTAGGATTAGGGTAACTCTAATTATAATCCTAATCCTAACTGCTAGTGCTACGAAACAACACTCCTTTGTGCAACATGAGCTGAGAAAAAAATTAATGTTAATTATTTTAATTAACAACAAAGAGCTTTCATAACCGCTTAACCCTGACCAAAGGAGAAGAAGAAAATTATGACGCAACTTCCTACGCGAAAAATTACAAAATGGCGGAGGGAGGACCAACGGATGTGGCAACTCAGAAGAAATTCATCGAGGAGTATCTATCTTTAAGTCTAAAAAAGGGAGAATCATGGTAAACAAATATTAAACAAGTTGTGCATGTAAGATGTTAATGGAATTAGTGTTATCTCAACGTTAAAAGAAAACAATCTGACTAAAACTAGAAGTGAAACCACCTAGCAGAAATACTTAAGAAAACAAATAATATAGAAAATATTAAAAACAGAGCCAATAAATATATACAACAAATATCAAAAGACAGCCTTACTGTGTACACAGATGGATCCTAGGGAGAGGATGGCAAATTGGGGATAGGAATATATATTTCAATATGGAAAATGGCAAAAGAATATAGCATCACGGAAAATACATCCATTTTCACTGCAGAGATGGTGGCAATACTAAAAGCACTAGAAATATTCTCTAATAACCCTCCCAAAAAACTAACAGTTTAAACTTACTCTCTTTCAACAATTAAAGCACTTAGAAACTTATGAGAATGTAGTAATAATAATAGCCCCTTCAGTCATAACTGACTATGGGATTGCGCCCCTGAGGTGACAGCCCTCAGCTGCTTATTTTCCGGGTGCTCCTTTCGACGTTTTCTCCCCTCCTCTGCTTGTTGTGTGAGCCTCTCTTCGCCCAATCTGAGGTGGCGCCGTAAATAGCATCGCCACTTAGTGCGATCGGCAGCTTCATCCTCCCATGTTGCTGGATCCATGTCCAGTGCCCTCATATCTCTCTTGCACACATCTTTGAACCTCAGCTGTGGTCGCCCAACTGTTCTCTTGCCATCTGCTAATTGTCCGTAGAAGATATCTTTTGGGATGCGACCATCTTTCATGCGGCGAACATGGCCAAGCCAGCGAAGTCTGCGCTGTCTAAGCAGTGTATACATACTTTGAAGGCCAGCACGTGACAACACCTCGACATTTGTCACTTTATCTTTCCACGAGATGCCGAGGATGCAACGTAGACACCGTAAATGGAAGGTATTGAGCCTTCTTTCTTGCTTAGCATAGGTTGTCGAGGTCTCGCTGCCATATAGGAGTGTGCTGGTGACGTAGGCATTATATATCGCAGCCTTGGTCTTCATTGTGAGTTTGGAGTTTCCCCAAACACGCGATGTGAGGCGTGCAAAGGTAGCTGCAGCTTTGCCAATGCGGCTGTCGATTTCTGTATCCAGTGAGAGTTTGTCATTGATGGTAGACCCTAGGTATGTGAAGTGGTGCACCACTGCCAATTCATAGTTATCGATAGTGATAACTGGTGCAGCACCCGCATCCTGACTCAGCACATTCGTTTTCTTTAGACTTATTGTGAGGCCAAAGTCCTTGCATGCTTTAGTGAAGCGATTCATCAAGTTCTGAAGCTCCTGTTGGCTTTGAGTGACGACTGCAGCATCATCAGCGAACAACAAGTCTCTTATAGTGACCCTTCTGATTTTTGTTTTTGCCTTCAGCCTTGAAAGATTAAACAGACGGCCATCTGACCTAGTATGAAGGCATATTCCTTCAGTTGCATCTCTGAATGCATGTTTCAAGAGTAAGGCAAAGAAGATCCCGAAGAGGGTCGGAGCCAGAACACAGCCTTGTTTAACGCCACTTCGTATGTCAAAGGGCTGTGACGTGCTTCCAGCATATTGGACTGTTCCCTTCATGTCGTCATGGAATGACTTTATCATTTCCAGCATTTTAGAAGGGCAGCCTATTTTCAGGAGGATTTTGAAGAGTCCATCCCTACAAACCAGGTCAAATGCTTTTGTGAGGTCTATAAAGGCGATATATAAAGGCCTTTTCTGCTCTCTTGATTTTTCCTGAAGCTGGCGGACAGAAAGATCATGTCTGTTGTTGATCTACCAGCTCGGAATCCACACTGTGACTCTGGATATATGCGCTCAGCTAACTTGTGTAGTCGCATTAAGACGACTTTGGCAAAAACCTTACCAACAATACTAAGAAGAGAGATGCCTCTGTAGTTATTGCAATCACTTCTGTCTCCTTTATTTTTGTACAGTGTTACAATCTTGGCATCTCGCATGTCTTTGTCGTGGAATATTCTAATCCACATATATAAATTATCAAGTAAATATAAAGCCTAATAAATACATATAATAAATAAAGGAAGAAGAATGGTAAAGAACAGTGCTGTCACAATGACAGTACTCGAAATCCCCCTTCTTTTCTACTTCGTCGGCAAATTGTAACGCTTTCACGTTGATATTAAAGGCCTTCTGCAACATACACGCGTTTCCCAAACACACAATAAAATGTGCTGCCTTTCTAAGAAAAACCTTGAAATATGCAAGTTGACCTAAATTTTAAATTCCATTCATGTCTTTTTCTACACTATGTTACCAAAAACCAAAAGACAGATGGACTAAAGGATATCGAGAAGGGAGAGGCAGAAAGCCGAACACTAAACACGCGTCGCGCGATACACAAATGCTGCCATCACGCGTGTAAGACTACATGCACTAACTTTTTTTCGGACGGACAGTGATAAATTCACTACCCTTCCCAGAGTTAGGTTTTAAAATCACAAAAAACGCTTATTAGGAAAGATAACAATAGATGGGTTTACGTTTGAAAACATTACAGTACCCAGACAGCACATCTTCGAAACAGGAGGTAGAAGTAATTGCATATTTTGAACGCAGCCACGTAGCTCCTTTAAATTTGGATATTTGGGTTCCTTAGGGCTTGCTGACAAAGAATATGTAAAACGTTACGCAAATAGTCCAGGAATTAATAAATTATAACCAAAATAAAATAGTGGGGATGCCTGACAACATGGAATCATTTCTGCTCATAAAATTTTTTTATAACGTGTTTGAAAAAACCTTACGTTACAGAAATAGCCTACCATGTAAACTCCAAATTGATTGGAGCGCAACAAATGAAAGACTAACCACGATTGGTCGGGCTATAAATACTATCTTGGTTGTTAGGGAGACGTAGGAAGGTAACATTTTTTCAAACACTTGTCGAAACGTGGCTCGATTGGCCAGACTCGCTGATATAATCACTTAGGAGCGTTAGTTCGAAACCACTTGTTTAAATAAGCTTGATAAAGCAACAGTGCGTTGAAGCCAGCTCATATTTTGCTAAATAAAAGCCTGGAACATAAGCAGATGGGAATTTGTGCCAGTAAATGTGCCAGAATTCATTGCTAATCAACGTATCTGTGTTTATTCTATGAATTGTGGTAAGCTTGAACCATTCAGTATCTTTTAATGAAAATTGAATGTGAATTGTTAATTTATGCCTGTATATATATGTGTAGTTCAGTGGCAAACAGGAGATAAAGCCTATAATGCTCCAGCCTGAACAGAGGGTGTCGGAGGAAAGTAAAACGGCATGGAATGGCCAAATAGTACACTGACACCTGGATGATTGACTAGAAAGAAATAATGCTGGAAGTGCAGAGGCGTGGTAACCATTAAGGAGGTAAATACTGGTATAAAGTATTTCAGATGAAGCTGACAGTTGGCCTAACGCTCTGAACTCAATGTTTGTGATGTATTGTGATCAGTGTAAAAAGAGAGTATAAGTTAGTTATGAAGTAGAAGGTACATCCTTCTTGTTTACAGGGACCGTGGTCTTGATGATACTGAGCAGCACCTGGTCAGAGCTTTGCTGAATCCAGAGTCGGACAGCATACTCCTTGGTCTTTTTAGCGATCAGTGAGGTGTCTCCAGAGCCCAGGGGAGAATTCGAGCAGAGGAGTCCTTTCCTGCCGCCATCACGCAAGATAAGCTGATTTGGCCAGCTGAGCTCAACATTATGTCCCCTCATCTTGAAATGACTTTGTAAAAATAACATTCAGAGGGGAATTTAATTGTCTTAATATCAGGAACTGAGAACATCTCCAATACTAGTCCCAAAAGACAAACTATTGAAGTCATGATGACAAATACCAACAGAGCTTGAACAAAACAAAACCAGTATTACCTCATATTACTACTACACAACTGACACACATAGGATATTTTTAATAATATATGTCACTACAATATTCATATTGATAAAGTCTGTACATATACTTGTAATAAAAATTGATTGTGATCCCTGGTTCCTTTGTATTTGAATCAGGACACATATACCTTTATAACAACAATGAATACATATTGTTATTTGAAAAGTTATCAGTGACTCCTTAAGATATTCTCATAGAGTGTTATATGTATGTGAGTGTCACAGTGGTGTCAAGAGTAGTGGATTAAATTAAATTGTTTATCTGTCTGTTGTTGTGACTTACACTTCATCATACACATACCCTAGACACATAACGTAGTCATCACACTATTCCAGAATAATTCTGACTGAGATATATATATATATATGTGGCAGCAAGTAAGGTTATCTATAATACACTACTCTCATTAGATATAGATACCTTCACAGCTGATCTCAGTCAGTACACTAAGTCCCCCTATAAATATTTATAACATCCCACTTCACCACAGTCTTGAGGAATAATTGTCTCTTCCCAGCACTGGCACAGCATCCTATGCAGGGGATGTAATAGTGTGCTCTTACAGCATTTGATTAAATCAGGAGGAATCCCATCACTGTCTGGTGCTTTGCCAGAGGCCAAGCTATCAATGGCCTTGCCGAGTTCCTCTAATGTTGGTTCGGCATCCAGCTCCTCCATAGTTGGCAGACATTTGACAGCATCAAGGGCTGCAGGCGTAACGGTATTTTCTCTAGCATAAAGCTCAGAGTAGTGCTCGACCCACCTCTCCATCTGCTTACCCTTATCGGTTAGCTTCTCTCCACTGATGGTTTTTAGCGGTGCCGTCTTACTTTTTTGGGGGCCAAGTGCTTTCTTTATACCGTCATACATTTGTTTGATGTTGCCTGTTTGCGCTGCGATCTGGATGCTCTCACTGAGCTGGAGCCAATAGTCATTTGCACAGCGTCGAGCAGTTTGTTGAACTTTGCTTCTCGTAGTTGAAACAGCATACACAGTATATAATTAAGCCTATCCCTGGCTTAGAAGTAATATAAATATGTTCTCTATGTCCTCTTTCAATCTACAACAGCGTGCACAACACATGATCAACAAGCCGCAATAATCCTTGGCTTGGAAGTAATATAAATATGTTCTCTGTGTTCTCTTTCAATCTACAACAGCGTGCACATCACATGATAAACAAGCCGCAATAATCCTTGGCTTGGAAGTAATATAAATATGCTCTCTATGTCCTCTTTCAATCTACAACAGCGTGCACAGCACATGATCAACAAGCCGCAATAATCCTTGGCTTGGAAGTAATATAAATATGTTCTCTATGTTCTCTTTCAATCTACAACAACGTGCACAGCACATGATAAACAAGCCACATTAATCCTTGGCTTAGAAGTAATATAATATTCTGGAATTATCACATATTCCTTTTAGTCAAAAATATATCCTATCCTGGGACACACTGACGAAAATGGTCTAACATCCATTTCGGACCTCTGCCCGGATTCAACTGTCACGAAAATATCCCCTGCTCAAAAACAGCTCATCAAAAATTCATCCAGGCGCGAAATCCCTCGCTGAGATGTGAGTAGAGTTCGTCCGCCTTCTACCCCAACCTAACAATAGAATGTTCGACCAGTTTCCTTGTGTTATTTTTTCAAACAATTTAATAAGCAGGTACAATACAGCTGTGTTAAAAAATTACTGGGTATTACAGCTCCCCACTAAAAAATCATCACCATCACCCAGAGCGTGTTTATAAGCGTGTTTACAAAAAACGAACATGTGCATACAAGTCTTTTAACGCTTAACTCCCTGTTAAACTCATACTGGCCAGTAGTTGTTAAATCACGCTTTATTTGTTAAATGACGTGAATGTCCACCAGTTGATAAATGTAGATGTTGGGACTGGTGTAGTAAAGTATAACGATTGTCAACTCATTAAACCCAGCACAGTTTTGGTCATACAGGTCATCTTGTCCTGGAACGTGATGAGGCTCCGACAAGAATGTGAGTGTAGACAATGAGTGTGTATATGAATGTCAGAACGCGAATGGTAGAATGATTCGATAGAGTTGACAGGTTGGTAGTACATCACTCATACTCACACTGTTCGAATTCAAGAAGTACTGGAACTACGGTGGTCTTTTTATAACATTTAATGGGACGCACACTTGGACAGTACGTGTATGGTTACAGGAACAAATGTCGACATAGACAGCATAATGTTGATCACAGGAATATCATCTTAAGTTAGCATTCATGCTTGGCAAATATCATAATGGAGCATTCGTAAATAAGCATTCAGAGTTCCATCATGTAAATCATCTGGCTTTACTGACTGGGCACGTCAGACCATAACCAATATATAGGAAGGCTCCTAGACCTAACCTCGTCTAGCGAATATCCCTTCACGTAAAGTTCAATATATATATTTTCCATAAAGATATAGGAATCCCAGACATGGGTTCTCACATGTAGCAGTGATCTCTTGGTTCATCGAGCGATAGTACAGGCATCCCTTTTTCTCACTCGATAAATACAAAGTATATGGATTTCAACATGGCTGTGCTTCTCTCGTGAGCTTCACTCACTATTGGATACAGACCAAAATTGGTCATTCGTTAAATGTCCTCATTTCTTCATAGCTTCTATCATAGAGGTAATTGAATAATATCATATAATCTAGTGCTGATACATAGGAATGTCATCTTCCTTTGAATAAATATTCTTTTCAAAAGTACCACTGTGCATCTGCTTATCGACAACGATGGCGAAGCCCAAGTTCATAATAAATTGTGGTTTTACCTTTCTATGCGAAATATAACTTTGCCATTCCTTGGCAAAAGAGAATAAACACTGGGGTAAAGTACATACAACATGTCTAAATGACTATCACTTTTCCCCATCTACTTATAGATCACTTTTTCGGCGATAGGCCGGCTACAACAAAATTCGACATCCCGACAGGATGACAGCCATGAATCACACCCCTTGCTAGCGATACTTCCGCTGCATAGCCTTTGACCTTTTCTAGCGACAACCAACATAGTTCGACTTAGAAATGTAAAGATATCCATATATAAGACAGACTCGTCCTACTCATACAAACACTACGTATAAATTCAGGCCATAGATATACTGAAGCAAGAACAATCTATTCCTACCCAGCCAAAGAATAAATCGCAGTAGGCCTAGACTCGTCCGCGGAGTCCGATCGAAGATGACGGAACTCCTTTCAAGGGAAGTAACTCAAAAATGACTTCTCCTTAAGCACTTAAAAAGGAAATACTTTGTTTACAAAATATTTGCGAACATAATAAGTATATAAATGTATTATATTGCAAGATAGTAAAGATTGCACTTTACAGTCTTACCACACCTCCCGGGAAAAAAAAAAAAATTTTTTTTTTTTAAATACATCTAGGAGCAACGTAGAATAGGCTCACAACGCAAGAATACTGCGCAGATGAAAATATCAGGAATAACTATAATTCCTAATATGACCGGTGAGAATATATCTCAAAATCTGAGAGAAATTGTTTCTCTACGAATAAATGTTTCCAGGAAGGTGTGATGTACGTATAATACAATTCTGGTAATTATACAATGCATACCAAAAATTCACACTATAATCTTAAATTTATGATTTATGAAGAAACAATCATCAAAGAACAGCGGTGAATAAACATCAATAAACCGCTAAGTAGCGATACCATCATTCTATTATTAAATTACAAATGTGTATCTTAGTAAAGAAACAAAAAATAACTGTTGTAAAGTTATACATATTAAAAAGATCCAATATTTAACAGTTAAGTGGCATCATGTGGGCATCTGGACAGAATGTCCGCCATCACATTTTCTGAACCACGGATAGCTCGTACCGAAAAATGAAAAGGTTGAAGAGCGATTGCGTATCGAGTTGATCTCGAGCTCTTCAAGTTCTTACTTTGGATAGCCGTAAGAGCTTTTTGGTCAGTTTCCACTACGAAATGCGCGCACAGAAGGAATCTTTGGAGTTTGAGAATTGACCAAACCATTGCCAATAATTCACGGTCTAAAACCGAGTAATTCCTTTCTGCAGCATTAAGTTTTCTGGATATATACATTACAGGATGCAGAGTTCCAGAGTACTCTTGCATTAGTGCCGCTCCAATCCCAGTGGATGAAGCGTCACTACGAAGAACAAATGTCTTATCTGTTGTAGGTAACACTAAAATAGGTGGTGATGAAAACATAGTTTTGATCTTCTCTAGTGAAGATTGGCATTCATGAGACCAGTGAACCATGTTAGGCGACCCTTTCTTTAATAGTGTAGAGAGAGGTGCCATGATAGAGGACAGATTCGGAATGAAACGTCCATAAAATTGTATGAGACCTAAAAGACTTCGCACTTGCTTTTTAGTCCTAGGGATAGAGATGTTAAGTATCTTAGTGATATTATGGTCTTCTGTCTTCAAGAAACCGTGACCTACTCGATGGCCAAAGAAAGCAATTTCGCTAAAGCCAATACAAGCTTTAGATGGTTTTGCTGTCAGGTTATACTCACGCAGAGTTGATAATAATTCAACTAACCCTGAATAGTGATCTTCCCAAGTATCGCTGAAAAGACAGATGTCGTCTAGATAAGCAATGACATCTGACCGATACGATAGGATTCGACGCATCATGCGTACAAATGTAGCTGGTGCGTTCATAAGGCCGAAAGGCATAAAATTCCATTGGAAAAGGCCTCTGGGAGTAGAGAAAGCGGTAAGAGGTTTGGCGCGTTCGGATAATGGAACTTGCCAATATCCTTTAGACAAATCAAGTTTAGTGAAAAAATGCGATTTAGAAAGACGAGTAAGTAGCTCTTCTAGTAAAGGCATAGGTTCAGCATCGAACTTCGTAACTTGATTCAATTTGCGATAGTCAACGCAAAGACGTATGTTATTGTCTTTTTTTCGAACAATAACCATCGGCGAAGAATATGCAGAAGTGGATGGTTCGATTATTTGTAAATCTATCATTTCATCCAACTCCTTTTCAACCTGTGTTTGGAAATGTATAGGGATAGGATAAGGTCTAACCCTAATTGGAGTATGTTCAGTTAGAACAATGTCATGCTCAATGACATGAGTTTGTCCAGGGATGTCAGTGAGGACATCCTGAAATGTTTGTAACATAGACGAAACTTGTCGCCGTTCTCCTAGAGACAAATCAGGAGAAACAGTAACGTCTTTCCATGATTCACTAGAATGAAGTGGGATCATTGGAAGCGGAAGATTAACATCCGAAAAACTTGTTTCCTCATCCTGTATTACAGACAGTGATGAGTAATGACCATGTTTGACATGAGAATCGTCCGTTGCCTGGAAAATAGGCTGTAGATAGTCAGGACGTTCATGGAACTCCGTAAGCATATTGATGTGGAAGGTTTTATGCTTCCCGTTAATATCGACGATGTAGTCAACATCTGAAATTTTCGATATTATATCGTACGGACCTTTCCAACTAATAAGGAGTCTATTTTCACGACAAGGTAGCAAAACAAATGCTTTGTCACCAGGACAAAGTTGTCGTAAAGTTCTCTTCTTATTAGCAAATTGTCTTGCCTTCTGCTTAGCAAATTCAGAAGAGGACGTTGCCAATTTGCATGCTTCGATAATCTTTTGTCTCAGCGCGATGACATACTCGTAAGAAGATTTTGTGTCATCGTCAATATTGTCAGCTGTTATAAGATCATGCAGCAAAGACATTGGGCCGCGCGGTCGCGCGCCAAAGACAAGTTCAAAGGGAGAAAACCCTGTATGTTCATTGGGGACCTCTCTGTACGCGAAGAGGGCCGCGGGTAAAACCCTATCCCAATCTTGAGGATGATCCTCAGTTATCTTCCCTAATAAGTTCTTAAGTGTTCTATTTAGTCGCTCGACCATCCCATTGGACATAGGATGATAGATGCTACTCAAAGATCTCTCTATCTGTAGAGTAGACATTACTTGAGACATGGTATCCGATATCAGTTGGGTGCCATGATCTGATAATATTTCTCCGGGGAATCCCAGCCGAGAAAATATAAGCCAAAGAGCATCTGCAATGTCAGCGGTAGTAATGCTCTTTAGAGGGATAGCCTCTGGCCAACGTGTGCACATGTCTACACACGTTAAGATAAACTGATGTCCTCTAGCAGATTTGATCTTGAATGGACCAATGATGTCTATCGCCATTTTCTGGAATGGACGAATAGGAATATCTGCAGCCTGAATAGGCGCAGCATGACGAGGACCTTTGGATTTGACTTCTTGACATACTTTACAGGATCGACAATAGATCCGTATGTCCTTGTTCACAAAAGGCCAAAAGAAAGCCGCAAGAACTCTTGACTTTGTACGGGAAAAACCCATGTGACCAGCACACTGAGAGTCGTGTGCATGTTGTAAGATCTTAACTCTCAAATTCTTGGGTACAAGAATCTGAGAATGACTTGACTTAGTGGAGTCTTGCACCATACGTACAAGTACGCCATTCTTCATTGTAATCCAAGATTTACAATTTGAATCTTTATTCGGATCACCTTTCGTTACAAGAGTGAAGAATTTCTTAAGAGTCGGATCTTCTTCTTGTTGTTTTATAAACGAGTCACGAGAAATTACCAAGGGATCATCTTGGTTATGCACTTCATTATCTTCAACAGATGAAGTTTCAGGCATATTGAGAGCTTGAGCTCTAGTGACTACCGCATTAGCAGATTGCATATTTTGATTTTCCCAAACGGAAATTTGCTCCGGAGTGCATTCTTTGACTCCGTGAATGCGACCGATGATAAGATCAGCGATCGGATTCGGCAAAAGACATGCGTGTACATCTCCTGTGAAGAAAGGAGTAGCAATCCTAATGATAGCGGTAGAGTATTTCTCTATGGTGCCGCCAAATGTTACGCATTTGACTACTTTGCCTGTAGAATGAGAAGGATCTATGAGTGACTGCCTAACCCCAATAGTTGTGCATCCAGAATCAAAAAGTACTGAGACTGGATTGTCATTTACTAAACCTTTGTGTAAGACAAGAGAACCTCTCCCATCATGCGCGATTGACGCAGGAAGAGCGGGAAGAGGATGGCCACAGCTTAAAGTAGACACTGTGGTTGGCTCAAATAATGTTTTGCATTGGGGGCACTGAGATGCTCTCCCAAAATCAAAAGCGGCACATGCCATATTATTAGAGTCATCATTATCTTTATTTTGTTTATAGGCTTCGTGGGACTCTTGCTGTGCAGAGTTCGCCTGGTAATGAGCTTTATGTTTTTTGAATTGTGCTCTACCTCTGTTATTATTGCCTCTGTACTTATCATTGTTTCCACTATTATAACCCCTACTCGGGTTTGAATCATAGCTCCTTTGGTTACTATCATCATATTCATTATAATGAGTATCTCGGTAATTATGATCCTGTTGTCTCCATGAAGGAAAACTTGGATAGTTTCTAGAATGACTTCCTTTGCGAAAGTTCCTGTAATTATGACCACCCCTGAATCGAGGGCTGTCAGCTCTTCTCCAGGTATTCGAAGAAGAACCCTGAAATGATTGGTTACCTTGGTTCTGATAACTGTAATAGTTACCTTTTTTATTAAACCTATTTTGAGGTCCTTGGAATTTGTGAGAGTGATTAGGGTTGTATGGTGTTGCAGAAGCAACTGGCATACCTTCTTTAACCTTACTGTTGCTAATAGCTACGTCCGGATGTGCAGTGACGTATTGGGTACAATACTGTTCCATTTCTTTTAGAGACTTAGGTTTACGCTCATGTAAGAATTCGAGGAAAGGTTTATTTATACTTGACATAATCTTGTCTCTGAGTATCAAGTCCATAAGGGCTTCATAAGTCTTTTCTGTTTTGGATAGCTCAATCCAACGATCAAATGTAAGACGTGTCCTTGCAATGAATTCTGAGAATTCTACACCTGCCTCAGGCACCATTGTCTTAAACAACTTCCGATAACCCTCTTCAGACAACTGATACTTCTTTAATAAGGCTGCCCTAATAACATCATAGTTATCTTTGTCAGCCTCTTCAACCAAACTTAAACTAGTCAGAGAATCACCTTTCAGATTTTCTGATAACTGGTTAGCATATTGTGATTTGTCCACATTATGGGCTCGACACGAGCGTTCAAATCTATTTAGCCAGAATGTTATGTCATCACTGGAAGGGTTGAACGCTGGTACCTTGACCTTGTAAGTAAAGGGTTTACCATTACCACCAGATGCTTGATTACCATCACTTATGTTTGTTAACTTTAACTTTTCTAACTCAAATGCTAAAAGTTCTTTTTGGTGTTCATGTTCTCTTATTGCTTTTTTCTCTTGAGCTTCAGCTTGTAATTTTCTCTCTTCTGCAGCAGCTTGTAATTTTTTCTCTTCAGCAGCAGCCTCATCTTTTCTTTTCTCTTTTTCCATTTCCATCTGGAATCTTTTTTCATCAGTCTGTATCTGCAATTTCTTTTGTTCATACTCTCTTTGTAATTTTTTTTCCTCAGCTTCTAATCTTTTCTCCTCAATCAATGCTTTTCTTTCTTCAGCAGCTAATGCTTTGTCATATTGAGCAACTGCCCATTCTTCTAATTGCTGACCAGTCTTATCAAGAGCCTTGCCTTGTGTGATAAAATAATCTAATGTAGACATCTTGTCTAATAAGATCAGTAATTTGCAAAAGTAAATAAATTCACTTTCTTAGTCTTAATCAAAGACCTTGTATGATAACTTTGTAACCTGTGGAAAATAGTACTTAACTATCCCAATCACTGTGGGAAACAAGCCTTACAAAGGTCTTGTATAAATCCTTATATAATAACAGCTATAAGTTGCTGGTTCACTCTATAATATAAGTGCAGTGCACCAGAAATAGAGTTTTATATCATCAACTGTGTACCTTTAGTAATAGCAATTAACTATCAGTTGATTCTTGTACATCAATTTATATGATCAACTATATTTTAAATAGTGTATGTCGATCAGGCACAAAACAAAACAGTTATACAGAAGAACATGAAAACATTTGCGGAAATGAAATAAATCAAATGGGAAAAACAATAAAAGATAAACCGCAAGAGGATAACAAATACAAATAACGCCACAGTATATAAATATAAATTGAGAATAGAACTGAAAGATAGAATAGGGTAGACCAACAAATTACAAACAAATCAAAACAAACTAAAGAACAGAGGAATATTACAAAAACAACAATGAGTACAGTCTTCACAGCTAACACTAATAGCAACAGCTGTCGCAGCAAATTTTCAATCAAGAAAATTGCACCTATAGAAACGCACACATCAGACCCTCTATTACGTGGGATACTCTGTTGTGTGACACCGCCCAACCAAAACAACAACCCGCTGGATACAAACAAATATCACATATAAATATTTAAACATAAATACATAAATGCATAAATAGTATGGCAATATGATGTAAATAGAGTGTTGCAGAAAGAATGTGTTGTAAAGAAGGCTCAGTTACACTGCCTAATAGTACAGTACTGTGGTACTTTATTAAACAAATACTTCTGGTCTAATTATTTTAAATTCAACACAGAAATAGAAGCTCCATCGTTGATGTGAATGATAACAATCGATGTAGGACTTCTCAGTTCAATAACATTTCCTTTCGCAAACACTGTCAAATATTCTCCAGTCCTGATGTGTAATGTTCTATGTTTCAACCAAGCTTGCTGTGTAACACTGTCAGTTGTATGGCAAATGTCCAACGAACCAAATGTCAACAAACGCTGACCTAGTTACTGCATACTCTCGACAGGACAGGTCACGCTGACATCACTGTAGAGTTGTACTGTTGATGTATTTGTGTGTCGTAACAGACCCCAAGGAACGTCTGGTCTCAGTAGTTTACTTCTCAATATGGTCACTGTGCAGGTTGACCCAGGAAGCTGGCACACCAGTTGTTAAACTCATACTGGCTACTAGTTGTTAAATCACGCTTTATTTGTTAAATGACGTGAATGTCCACCAGTTGATAAATGTAGATGTTGGGACTGGTGTAGTAAAGTGTAACGATTGTCAACTCATTAAACCCAGCACAGTTTTGGTCATACAGGTCATCTTGTCCTGGAACGTGATGAGGCTCCGACAAGAATGTGAGTGTAGACAATGAGTGTGTATATGAATGTCAGAACGCGAATGGTAGAATGATTCGATAGAGTTGACAGGTTGGTAGTACATCACTCATACTCACACTGTTCGAATTCAAGAAGTACTGGAACTACGGTGGTCTTTTTATAACATTTAATGGGACGCACACTTGGACAGTACGTGTATGGTTACAGGAACAAATGTCGACATAGACAGCATAATGTTGATCACAGGAATATCATCTTAAGTTAGCATTCATGCTTGGCAAATATCATAATGGAGCATTCGTAAATAAGCATTCAGAGTTCCATCATGTAAATCATCTGGCTTTACTGACTGGGCACGTCAGACCATAACCAATATATAGGAAGGCTCCTAGACCTAACCTCGTCTAGCGAATATCCCTTCACGTAAAGTTCAATATATATATTTTCCATAAAGATATAGGAATCCCAGACATGGGTTCTCACATGTAGCAGTGATCTCTTGGTTCATCGAGCGATAGTACAGGCATCCCTTTTTCTCACTCGATAAATACAAAGTATATGGATTTCAACATGGCTGTGCTTCTCTCGTGAGCTTCACTCACTAATGGATACAGACCAAAATTGGTCATTCGTTAAATGTCCTCATTTCTTCATAGCTTCTATCATAGAGGTAATTGAATAATATCATATAATCTAGTGCTGATACATAGGAATGTCATCTTCCTTTGAATAAATATTCTTTTCAAAAGTACCACTGTGCATCTGCTTATCGACAACGATGGCGAAGCCCAAGTTCATAATAAATTGTGGTTTTACCTTTCTATGCGAAATATAACTTTGCCATTCCTTGGCAAAAGAGAATAAACACTGGGGTAAAGTACATACAACATGTCTAAATGACTATCACTTTTCCCCATCTACTTATAGATCACTTTTTCGGCGATAGGCCGGCTACAACAAAATTCGACATCCCGACAGGATGACAGCCATGAATCACACCCCTTGCTAGCGATACTTCCGCTGCATAGCCTTTGACCTTTTCTAGCGACAACCAACATAGTTCGACTTAGAAATGTAAAGATATCCATATATAAGACAGACTCGTCCTACTCATACAAACACTACGTATAAATTCAGGCCATAGATATACTGAAGCAAGAACAATCTATTCCTACCCAGCCAAAGAATAAATCGCAGTAGGCCTAGACTCGTCCTCGGAGTCCGATCGAAGATGACGGAACTCCTTTCAAGGGAAGTAACTCAAAAATGACTTCTCCTTAAGCACTTAAAAAGGAAATACTTTGTTTACAAAATATTTGCGAACATAATAAGTATATAAATGTATTATATTGCAAGATAGTAAAGATTGCACTTTACACTCCCCTTGATAAAACTTGACTTAACATACTACACTGACCCCCCGGGGAAATAAAAAAATGATATAATCATCTTTTTTTTTTGAAAAAATACATCAAACAAATATTTTGAGGTCGATAGAATACTAATATCTACACATAAAGATACACTATGTTCAGTCATGTTAACAAAAATGAACAAAAGAGGGATAGAAGTAAGTGTAAAGTAAAAAGAGCAGGTGAAGTACAAGCAAAATAAGCAGTAATGAAAGAAAGCAATGCAATAAGAATAAAGAAAACAATGATATCTCATGGTAAACAATTACATTAAACAATGCATTGTATAAATGAACCCCATTATAGCACAACAGCATACATTACAAAAAACAATGCATAACTAAATCAAAGAACAAATAACTAGCTATCCTCTAGAGAAAAAAGATAGCATAATGCGCATGATAACCAAGTTAATAAGCCCATGGAGTACCAATGATGAACCCATATAATTATCAAAATTACCAATACCTTTATACATAGCTATTCCTGACGCACAATCAAACGCCGGTAATGAAAAAATTACATCACAACCTCAGAAAAACATTTTCTCAATGTACTAATATCGCTATACATAGTTACCCCTAGCGCACAATCAAGCGCCGGGCAAAGGAAAACATTATAATGTCAGAAAAAATACCCTCTTCTCTTGTCTTCATTTTCTTCAAAAAGTACAATACCGATATGTATCGCAATGATCAGTTACGTAAAATAGTAGCATCATTACAATTGTCCTACTTTCAACATTACAAAACACAGTAGTATACGAACAATATAGTAATGCAATAGTGCATAAAGATGAACCAATATATTATCATAAAGAGGTTATACCATATTATAATATATTATTCTCTAACATACTGTACTAATACTATCTACTGTCCTAAAGAAGTTACACATCAAGGACAAATTCAGTAATCTTGGAACATCCTGTGAGCACGAAGGTACAAACACATCTAGTGTGGAGTCAAACTGCCGAATGATTTCATAGGAACAGCAAATCTTGCGATAACTACCATTGGTAAACAGCTCAAACAATCAATATAGTAGCTCTGACTCTCATGGAAAAGCATTTGCTGTGAAAAAACACAAATACAAATCTTTGTTTGGTAAAGGTAAGATTTTATGATAGGCAACAATAAATTTTAATTTAACAAATGTGGCCGTGTAAACTTCCGGCCCCTGTATGGCGATAATCAAACCTTCCTCCGTTACACAAGAAAGGGTAACAGAGAGAGAGTAGCACAGACCCATTTAGAGTTAAGAATAAAACAGGGTTATGAAAGTATTCTACTAGAGTGCGTTAATGTAAACTAGAGTCGTGGGTATATAAGAGTAGTATAGTAGGGAGGAAACGCACCCCATTTCAGGCATTGAGCGTGACTTTTTATATAGCAAAATACTCCGATTTTTCAGGCTTTAGATTTTCAGGCGGATGCGCAGGCGTTGAGCGTGACTTTTTATGTAGCGATATATTTTAGCCTGGGTGACTTCCTCTGACGATCAGACGCATGACTTGTTATATAGCAATAAATTTGTTCAATAATTGCGGGCGTGTTGTTTATACATATATACATATAATACATATATAAAATATAAAAATCGATAATGACGGAAAATATAAAAAATCAATAATGGCGGGTTAGTAGGGTACTAAGGGGGTTTTTGAAGCGAGTGGGGGCTTTTTGTGCTGGCGAGGGTGACGACGCATGGGTGTAATGTGGTGTAGCTGGCAGTTGTAGGTTAGGGGGGTTTTTTGTGAGATGTTGTATTGTACCGGTGGTGTATTTGTTTATACATATATACATACAATATATAAAATATATAAAAATCGATAATGACGGAAAATTTTTAAAAAAATCGATAATGTTGGATTAGTAGGTTACTAAGGAGGTTTTTGAAGCGAGTGGGGGCTTTTTGTGCTGGCGAGGGTGACGACGCATGGGTGTAATGTGGTGTAGCTGGCGGGGTGGGTTAGGGGTTTTGTGTGTGTGTGTGTGACTCAGCAGTGTGTTGGTGTGTTTTGGGAGTGAAGTGTTAGAGCCTTGTTTATACTAGGAACAGCATTGAGAGGTGGGAGTGAATGTTAGAGACTTTACTAGGTCGTTAGAGACTTTACTAGGTCTAGCATTGAGAGGCGGGAGTGAAGTGTTAGAGACGTGACTATACCAGTTCTAGCATGCAGAGACATGACTAGAACTATCATGAAGAGGGGGGAGTGAAGTGTTAGAGCGATGTGGTGTGGGTGGTATTGCTTTTGGTTTGCTTGTTGTTGTGTTTTGTTATATTGGACTGTTAGTGTGTTGGTATGTTTGTTTGTACAAGATATATATATATATATATATATATATATATATATATATATATATATATATATATATATATATATATATATATATATATATACAGTGCAAACCGCTTAAGGCGATCTCAGATGTGGCGAGTTTCTGTTGTGAAGAACAATTTTTATCCCCGGCAATTTTTCTTCTTTGTCTTTGTAAAAAATGTCCGGTTAAGCGGAATCCGTTTATCACGAATTTTCGGATATGCCGAACGATTAAACGTGTCCCGACTATATAATTTGATCTGCTTAAGGCGAACTTTTTTTCAAATACAGTACCTGGACATTTGTACAACTTTTCGGCTATTTTCGTAAATTGCGCGCTTCGTCAGTGTTAGAATTTGAGTTATTTCCCCTCTAAAAATGGCTGGAAAGTTAAAATCCATATCTTTGAAAAGAAAGATTGAGCTAGTACAAGAATTGGAAAATAGTGGCAAAAAGAAAATGGAAATAGCAAAGGAATTCGACATTCCAAAATCAACGCTTTCAGGAATCATAAAAAATAATGATCGGTACAGAAAAATGTTTTATGGTGGACAAGTTGATTGTCACAGAATGAAGAACCGAAAAACGACGTGTGATGTGGTTGACACGGCACTCCTAAAATGGTTCACCATGGCGAGATCAGCAAATTTTCCTGTAAATGGACCTATATTAACTGCAAAGGCAGAAGAGTTAGCACTTCTGGAAGGTCGGACTGGCTGGAAATGTAGTCCTGGCTGGTTGGGTTGTTTTATAAAACGGCACTTTACTTACAAAGCCGCGGTAGCATAGTGGTTAGTGCACTGGCTTCCTAGCGCAGTAGTCTATGGTTCGATCCCCAGATGAGGTGGGAATTTTTTAGGTTACAAACGGCTCCTGGGTCGACCCAGCCCCAAATTGGTACCAGAGCAACCCTGTGAAGGTTAAGGCGGCCGGCGTGATGCCAACCGCATCACCCCTAGTGTGCCGATGGTCAAGATAATATGGGCCTAACACCATATTCCCAATATGCCTCAATGGGCGTGTAACGGGTTCCTTTTTTGTGTGTGGGGAAAGGCATTCTGTTAATGAAACGACTACCGAGTCATGGACGGAGGAGGTGCTAAAACCAGCCATGAGTAGGTATAATTCCGTTGATGTGTTTAATGCTGATGAAACTGGATTGTTTTGGAGATTGCTGCCTGACAAGACTTTTTCCTTCAGAAATGAAAAGTGCCCGGGGGGGGGGGGGGGGGGAATGGAAAAAAAGAATCACAATTGTTGTGTGTACAAATATGGATGTTTCAGATAAATTGCCATTACTTGAAATCGGTAAATTAAAAAATCCACGCTGTTTTAAAGGTTTAAAAAAATTGTGTGTTGATTATGCAGCTAATTCAATAGCCTGGATGACATCATACATTTTCACCAAGTGGCTATATGCATTTGATCATTCTATGGAACGTCAACATCACAAAGTTCTTTTGGTGCTTTACAACTGTTCAGCCCACATAAATGTTCAAAATCTAAAAGCAACAGAACTTTTATTTTTACCACCAAATGCGACATACAAACTTCAGCCTTGTGACCAAGGTATTATTCAAAATCTGAAGGTTCATTATAGGTCAGCAATGTTGTCCAAACTTGTAGGTCACATTGATGCAGTACAGAGGAAAATTACATACTTTTTCATTTAAGAGTGCTTTATCATTTAAGAGTGTGCAAATTCTAGAGTTAATGATGACTGTGGGTTAACAGTACAAACTATTTCACAGTTGGAAGTTTCAAATTGCATGGATAAAATTAACATGTATATAATGCAGGCTGGATGCCAAGATGATTTAATTTATCATTTCTTTGAATTTAAGGATGTCATGGAAAGACATTTTTATTAACTCAAGTACAGGTACTAATTAAGATACAGAGGAAAATTGCAGCTTTTTCATTTCAAAGTGTAAAAAGTGCTGTTATTCTCTAGATATTTGTGCCAACTTTGTACATTAACACTTTTGGTGATTTACATATTTTCTGTGTCATACATCTGTCATATTCAACGCTAATTCATTATTGTATTGTACGTTGTAAATGCATTACCATATGTTTGAACTCTTATCTGGATAAGAGGAATTTCTGATAAGAAGAACTATTTCTTGGGTCCCTGGTGAGTTCTCCTTATCAGGTCTGCACTGTATATATATATACATATACATATAGATATGTATATGTATATGTATATGTATATGTATATATATATATATATATATATATATATATATATATATATATATATATAGACAATGGACATAAAAAATCGATAAAAACCTGCAATATTGAGTTAAAGAGGAAAATATGTTAAAAAATCGATAATGTTGGATTAGTAGGTTACTAAGGGGGTTTTTGAAGCGAGTGGAGCCTTTTTGCGCTGGCGAGGGTGACGACGCATGTGTATGTTGGGCTGTAGCTGGCGGTTGTAGGTTAGGGGGGATTTTTGTGTGTTGTGTGGTGTGTTGGTGTGTTTGTTTATACATATATACATACAATATATATATAAAAAATCAAAAAAAAAATCGATAATGACGGAAAATTTAAAAAAAAAAATCGATAATGTTGGATTAGGTTACTAAGGGTGGGTTTGAAAAAAAATCGAAAAAAGGTGATTCGTCTTTCGAGGACAAAAGACAAAGAAAGTAGTCTACGTTACGGCCACAAGGCCTTCGTCAGGAAAAGAAAGAAAGTGAAGGCTAGATAGGAGACATAAGAACTTAAAGAAATATAAAAATAAAAATGAATATAAATAAAAATAAAACCTAGGTACTTCCCTGAAGGCGAAGCATGGCTGAAAAGGAAGTGACTTCTGACCCCGGATGTACACAATACATACTAAGAAACTAAAAACTAAAAAACGAAACTGAACAAAAAACTACCCAAATATAATAAAAGTAGGGACTGGAAATAGAAGAGGACATAATAAGTAGGAGATAAATGAATATGAAATAAAAAATCAAGAAAAATTAGAAAACGTGTACATCCATACATATTATGGAGGATGGCATAAAAATAGAAGAATAGGATAAGGGTGGAAAGAGTCCAAATAGAGCAAGAGAGGAAAGGGTGACCTCAGACAAAGGTGTGGAAAGTGTTGAGACCGGCTGGTTTTAGACACCCCATGTGGTGGATAAGACGGTACTCAAGCTGTTCTCGGCTGGCAGTGTCAGAGGAGCAGGATCGGATCGCAGTGACCTGAATGTCGATGGGACCCTGGTGGTCAGGACTATTGAAGTGTGTGGCAACAGTCTTATCCACCGCATGGGGTGTCTAAAACCAGCCGGTCTCAACACTTTCCACACCTTTGTCTGAGGTCACCCTTTCCTCTCTTGCTCTATTTGGACTCTTTCCACCCTTATCCTATTCTTCTATTTTTATGCCATCCTCCATAATATGTATGGATGTACACGTTTTCTAATTTGTCTTGATTTTTTATTTCATATTCATTTATCTCCTACTTATTCTGTCCTCTTCTATTTCCAGTCCCTACTTTTATTATATTTGGGTAGTTTTTTGTTCAGTTTCGTTTTTTAGTTTTTAGTTTCTTAGTATGTATTGTGTACATCCGGGGTCAGAAGTCACTTCCTTTTCAGCCATGCTTCGCCTTCAGGGAAGTACCTAGGTTTTATTTTTATTTTTATTTATATTCATTTTTATTTTTATATTTCTTTAAGTTCTTATGTCTTCTATCTAGCCTTCACTTTCTTTCTTTTCCTGACGAAGGCCTTGTGGCCGTAACGTAGACTACTTTCTTTGCCTTTTGTCCTCGTAAGACGAATCACCTTTTTTCGATTTTTTTTCAAACCCACCCATTGTACTCCACGTCTTACCGCAGTTCCCCTCAACTTTCTGGATTAGGTTACTAAGAGGGTTTTTGAAGCGAGGGGAGTCTTTTTGTGCTAGCGCGGGTGACGACGCATGGGTGTATTGTGGTGAAGCGGGTGGGTGTAGGTTAGGGGGGATTTTTATGTGATGTTGTATTGTGTTGTTGGTGTGTTTGTTTAAGGCGGATTTGCCAGCAGCGAGAGGTGGGAGTGAAGTGTTAGAGACTTGACTAGGACCAGCGTCGAGAGGTGTGAGTGAAGTGTTAGAGACGTGACTATATTAGGTCTAGCATCGAGAGGTGGGAGTGACGTGTTTGAGACTTGACTGTACCAGGTCTAACATCTAGAGGTGGGAGTGAAGTGTTAGAGACTATACTAGGACCAGCAGCGAGAGGTGGGAGTGAAGTGTTAGAGACGTGACTGTACTAGGTCTAGCAACGAGAGGTGGGAGTGAAGTGTTAGAGACCTGCCTATACTAGGTTTAACATCTAGAGATGCGAGTTAAGTGTTAGAGTTCTAGAGGTGGGATTGAAAGAGACGTCACTATACTAGAGCCAGCATCTAGAGGTGGGAGGGCAGTGTTAGAGATTTGACTATACCTACACTTTTCTACATATATACATACAATATATATATAAATATAAAAAAGCGATAATGGCGGAAAATATAAAAAAATCGATAATGGCGGGCTAGTAGGTTACTAAGGGTTTTTCTAAGTGAGAGTGTGGGGGTTATTGATTTTGACTGGTGGGGGGGGGGGGTGGTGACTCATAAGTGTGTTGAGGTGTAGCGCTAGAGTAAGAAAATGTAAATGTGGTGTGGTGTAGGTGGTATTGGTTTTGGTCTTGTCTGGTAATTTTGTGTGTAGGTATTGTAAGTGTTGTGTGGTGTGGTGTAATTGGTGGGTGTAGGTTGATGTGTTATGTATTGTGTGTTACAATATTTATTTTACAAAACAGGTAGACAATATTTACATATAGTACAACAGTTAGACATATATTACAAAACAGGTGTTACAATATTTAGTTATACATATATATTTAGACATATATTACAACAGTTAGACTATATATTTACATATATTACAACAGGTAGACTATATATATATATACATATATACATATATTACAACAGTTAGACAATATTTAGACAGCATAGATAACAAAGATTTTCTTAATTGTAATAAATATATTTAATTCTTTTAAAATAAGACGAAATGTCAAGCTAAAGCACAAGTCTCAACCGCTTTGTAGGTTTCTTCTGCTTCGGTGGTAGATTAGAGACATCGGCCTGGTGGTTGTCTGTGGTGGGAGCTGACGTACAAGGGTTGGTGTTAGGAAACCAACTCGGTTCTGGGGATATTGGTTGATAACAACTGGAGTTGATGTAGTGGTCAAACGTGTTACTGGGGTAGGTAGTAGTAGGTCTCTGCTTCTTTGGTGGTAGATTAGAGACATCGGCCAGGTGGTTGTCTGTGGTGGGAGCTGACGTACAAGGGTTGGTGTTAGGAAACCAACTCGGTTCTGGGGATATTGGTTGATAACAACTGGAGTTGATGTAGTAGTCAAACGTGTTCATGGGGCAGGTAGTAGTAGGTCTCTGCTTCTTCGGTGGTAGATTAGAGACATCGGCCAAGTGGTTGTCTGTGGTGGGAGCTGACGTACAAGGATTGGTGTTAGGAAACCAACTCGGTTCTGGGGATATTGGTTGATAACAACTGGAGTTGATGTAGTCATCACACGTGTTATGGTACAAGTAGTAGGACAGGTATCCGTGTTTGGTGACTGCAGTCGGTCAAATTCGGCGAGGATTTCGCCCTGTAAAGCCAACAAATGTTCAAACTCAGGGCGAGTTAACGTAATGCCGGTTTTGGCAGGAAACTTTAGATATGATTCACCAAAGTATTTTCGCACGTGTAGTAAAGGCTGGCCTCTGTAAAAACTTACAGACGCGGCCTTCAGACCACTATCCAAAGGTTTAAGCATTTCATCACTTCTTATGCTGTAGACCCAGTTGGTGGGAACAGTGGAAGTCATCTTCAATGCGTTGTGCTTGGGAGTGTCTGTCGTTATCACACCACCGCTTCAGTAAAGTAAGAACGTGAGTGTCTGGTCCTTGGTCTTCCTAGTGTCTATTTATATGAAGGAATACAAGTTTAATCTGGTTTTCGAAACGTATCCAGACTTGTGCTAACCAGGGTTTGATTAGTCGAAAAACTAATCGATAGTTGACGCGTTGTCGATGTGACCAGACTTGCTGCGCGCTAGCCAGGGCTTGATTAGTCCAAAAACTAATCGATAGTTGACGCGTTGTCGATGTGAAAATTTGTATGTGTTGGCATTGTAAGTGTATGACTCATGGACGTATTGGCGTGAGGAAAAAATGACGGCAAAATCCGATAAAATGGCGGGCAAAGACTTATAGAGGAAAATACAAAGAAAAAATTGATAAATTTTATAGAGGAAGATGGTTAGGTTTTTGTGCTGTGTTGTGTGTAGCTAGTGACGAGAATATAGGATGGTGAGATGTGAAATGGTTACGTTATCGTTGTGGCCATGTCTTTTTATGTAAAAATAGGACCGGGAATTTCCGTTGTTGGATGAGTACAGCTAAAAGTCTAGCTTATTGTGTTGTTTATTGAGCTCCTTAGTACGGTTGTCCTACCCCACGCTTGTTGTTTTAGTGAGAACCGCCGAAAACGTGTGTTTGTCTATTGTGTTGTGTTGTGTTGTTTTATTCAACCCCTTAGTACTAGGTGTATTGTGCTTCCCGAAACAACCAGGGGTTCTCTTCTCGTATAATTTGCTACCCTGGGAGTTCTGACAAACGATTCGTGTTTTACCCTCACTAGTAAGAAAACTCGGATCGATGGCCCGCGCAAAACATCGCGCGTAAACCATGACTCGTTTATAAAATTCCGTTACCATAGAGGGTGACGTCAGGGCTAAATATAGCTATCTAGAAAAGCGTAATAAAAAATCTAACATGCAGAGTTTTGCGTATTGGTAGACGAAAAATCCTAGCTGCAACGGGATTTACCTGTGTAAGACTAACATTTTACCTTTGTAAGACTAACCCGGCTGCTTATTTCTGTTCATGTCACAAGTTCAAAACACAATCAATCAATAGTAGACATTTATAAAAGGAACATCCCTTCGTTCGTGTGTTCGAACCTCCGCGACTTAAGGTTTCACTTTTTTCACACGGGCGACATCTGGTGATAGGTTTTATATTGTCTCCCAAGCGGTTCAAACATGCGGCGACCACGGAAATGTAGTACATTAAATAAATGTAACTAAGTATTTGTTCCAGTTATCAAACGGGTATCTACGTTTTGTCCTGCAATTTTCAAACTTTAGTAAAAGCTTTTCTTCCAAGCAGCAAAGATGGTCCCAAAGTTTTCTCCCAGGCCTGCGCAAAGGGTCCAACCTGTAGATAAATAGATCAACTGTCAAATACTTCTTTAAATATTTCTTCCACTTGTCAAAATATTTCTTCGACTTGTCAAATATTTCTTACCGGTGTCAAAATATTTCTTCCACTTGGCAAACAAAATTTCTTCCACTTGTCAAATATTTTCTTCCACTTGTCAAATATTTTCTTACCGTTGTCAAAATATTTCTTACCGTTGTCAAAATATTTCTTCCACCTGGCAAAAAAAATTTCTTCCACTTGTCAAATATTTTTCTTACCGTTGTCAAAATATTTCTTACCGGTGTCAAAATATTTCTTCCACTTGACAAAAAAATCTCTTCCACTTGTCAAATATTTTCTTTCACTAGTCAAATATTTTCTTACCGTTGTCAAAATATTTCTTACCGTTGTCAAAATATTTCTTCCACTTGGCAAAAAAAATTTCTTCCACTTGTCAAAATATTTCTTCGACTTGTCAAATATTTCTTACCGGTGTCAAAATATTTCTTCCACTTGGCAAAAAAAAATTTCTTCCACTTGTCAAATATTTTCTTCCACTTGTCAAATATTTCTTATCGTTGTCAAAATATTTCTTACCGTTGTCAAAATATTTCTTCCACTTGACAAAAAAAAATTTCTTCCACTTGTCAAAATATTTCTTCCACTTGTCAAATATTTCTTACCGGTGTCGAAATATTTCTTACAGTTGCAAAATATTTATGCAAATGTTTTTGTTAGCTGTCAAATATTTCTTCAAACGGGTCTTCCAGTTGTCAAATATTTCTTACAGTTGTCAAATACTACTAACAGTTGTCAAATATTTCTTAAAATATTTCTGCTAGTCGCCAAACATTTCTTCAAAGGCGACCATCTTTCATGCGGTGGATATGGCCAAGACAGCGTAGGCTTCCCTGTCTCAGCCGGCTATACAGGCTTTGAAGGCCAGCACGTGAAAACACCTCGACATTTGGCACTTTTATCTTTCGACGAAAGGCCGAGGAGGTGGCGCAAACACGGTAGATGGCAGGTATTGAGCCTTCTTTCTTGCTTAGCATAGATTGTTCAGGTCTCAAGGCCATATAGAAGTAAGCTGATGATACAGGCGTTATATATTGCAGCTTTGGTCATCGTTGCGAGTTTGGAGTTTCCCCAAACGCGTGATGTGAGGCAGGCAAAGGTAGCTGCAGCTTTGTTAATGAGACTAGCAATTTCTGTCGCCAGAGAGAGTTTGTCACTGACGATATACACAAGGTATGTGTGATGCACTGCACACAGCATCGTGCCGGCTGACTTAACCGTCCCAGAGTTCCTCTGGTACCAGTTGTAACTGGGTCTGCCCTCTTTTTTTCATTCAATATTTTTTCCTGTTGTCAGTACTTGGACAATGCAAATGTAGTATTGCACCATCAAATGTAATCGATGAATGAGTCATACTGTTTGTAGTCGGTTAGGGTGGGTGACGTCAGCGCTAAATATAGACTATCGGAAACAAGTTTATGTATAATAAAATAAAAATACAAACTCAAAAGAACATAAACACTCGCTTCAAAAACCCACTTAGTAACCTACTAACTCGCCATTATTGATTTTTTATATTTTCCGTCATTATCGATTTTTTATATTTTTTATATATATTGTCTAAGTATTTTGTATAAACAACACGCCCGCCATTATCGAACTATGATAGGACGCAAGCTGATCGTCAGAGGAAGTCACCCCGGTTAAAATATATTGCTATATAAAAAGTCACGCGCCACCACCTGACGCGCCACCACCTGAAATCGATTGGAGTATTTTGTTATATAAAAGTCACGCGCCACCACCTGCGCATCCGCCTGAAAATCTAACGCCTGAAAAATCGGAGTATTTTGCTATATAAAAGCCACGCGCATCCTCCTGAAAACACCTCGTTTTGCGCCTACTATACTACTTATAAGTAACCCCGAAATCTAAAAAGAAATCTAAAAAATGGCAGTGTGCAAAGATATGTAGAAAAATCGTGAATATACACATGATACCCACGTCAAAAGGTAAATCCAGAAGATGGTAATGATGACTAAAAGTGTCATGATGGTTAACAATCTGAGATTTTGCGCAAGACAAAGAAAATGCAGTAGACATAGGCGTACATCTTAAAGGCATAACTGAAGTCATAGCCTGTGTACCGGGCAAAGAAAAAAAACAAGAAGCATACAATAAAGATGCAAAAACAGACAGTAGTAAACTTGGACCTATGTCGAAGTTTAAAAGAAAAGCAGTAAGTACGACAAAAAGCCGTAAAAGACGAAGATATTGAGCTAACAGGTCCAGCAAGAAAGCTAAAGAAACTCATAAGGTATAAATATGTACTAACAACTAAGTCCGTACATGTGGCGAAGAAAACGCTAGTCATTGCAGCAAAGAAGTTGCAATCAACGTGACTGGATGCAGATTCAGTCGTAGCGATAGAGTTAGTGTGTATATCAGACAAAACAGAAGGATCCACTTCTATAATAGTAGTTAAAGAAGAATCAAAGTTAGAGCAACGACGTACTGAGGTATGTTGAACTGGGCTAAAAGAAGCACCAAAATTAGTTATGATGAACAATAGTATCATCAATACTACAAGATTGCTCTAAATTAGCAGAATGTACCACGTTAGCCGAATGTACCTGGTGAAAAGATTTTGGCATAGTGGCGGCAGTAAGATTATGTTGCCGTTCCCAAGAAGCAATTTGTACCGGCGTACAAATCTTTATACCATGTATCTGTCCGACAGTAAGGTCAGCGATAGGCGCTCTGAGCATACATGCGTGTATATAACCAGTGAAAAACGGTGTGGCAATGTGGACTATGGCAGTCGGAAAAGTCTCAACTGTCCCACCAAATGTCACACATTTCACCATATTACCAGTTGCGCAAGATGGATGGACTAGAGACTGTCTAATCCCAACAGTTGTGCATCCAGAACCAAAGAGAACTGAGACTGGATTATTATTAACAAACCCCTTATGTAGAGTAAGAGACCCTCTTCCGTCATGCGCAGCTAAGGCAGGAAGAGCGGGTAGAGGATGACCGCAACTCAAGGTAGTTATAGCTGTAGGTTGGAACAAAGTTGTGCACTCCGGGCACTGAGATGCTCTCTCGAAATCGAAAGCAAAGCAAGCAGTAGCATTAGAGACACTATTATTATTGTTACCTTGATCATTAATAACCTGGGGCTCTTGTTGAGCAGAGTTAGCATGACGATACGATCTATTATTTGATGATCTACCGTCATATCGCGATCTATCGGAGCTATTGTCCCTATTGGAAGCATTGTTGTTTTCTCTATTGAAACTATTGTTCTGATTTGAGCCCCAGTTAGCATTGTCGCGATTACTATTTCCCCTTTGATCAAAATATCTATTTGATGGGTTTTGCTGTCTCTGAGAACAATTATTGTAGGGTTGATAATTTCTATTGTAGTTACCCCTTGCAAAATTTCCATAATTGTTGGAACTAAAATGTTGAGGACCGTTAAATTGTCTCCAGTTTCTTGAAGAAGGAGAATCGTTACGTGATGGACCCCTTTGGTTATGTCCAAAATTACGATTATCTCTCCTACCAAAATTGCGATCAGCACTTTGAGGTCTACTGCGCAAATTAGGACCATATGGTATTGCTGAAGCCACGGGTAAACCTTTGATTTGAGAATTGCTAACAGTCACATTTGGATGTGCCGTGACATATCGGCGACAGTATTGTTCCATATCTTTTAAGTTTGTAGGCTTTCGCTCATGTAGAAAGGAAAGAAAAAGATTCATTAACTGACGACATAACTTTGTCACGAAGCAATAAGTCCATAAGGGCTTCATATGTGTGTTCAGTTTTAGAAAGTTCAATCCAACGTGCAAACGTTAGACGTATATTTGCTATGAACTCTGAAAAATCTACCCCAGTCTCCGGTAACAGAGTCTTAAAGCGCAGACGATAACCGTCTTCGTCAAGTTGGTATTTCTTCAATAATTCAACCCTGGCAGTATCGTAGTTATTTTTGTCAGGCCCCTCCAATCTCATTACAACATTCATTGCATTACCCGTAAGTAGTTCCACAAGTCGTGCACAATATTCCGACTTGTCTATCTTCTGAGATTCACATGTAAATTCAAATCTATTCAGGTAAAATAAAATATCGTCGGAGGTAGGTTTAAATGGAGGCAATCTGAGTTTTTGGGAATTATTATTTGTTTTATGAGAAGTAGTTTGAGTGTCTGTCGCACTCTGTGTATTAATCACATTCACTACCTTCATTTTTTCCAGCTCCATAGCTAACAACTTCTGCTCGTGGAGTCTTTGGTTTTCTTCAGCTTGCATCTGAAGCTTTTTCTCCTCCATTTGCATTTGCTGTTGAAGTTTTCTCTCTTCAGCTTCTAATTGAATTTTTATCTCTTCAGCTTCTAATTTCTGTTTTTCAATTTCCATTTGCTGTTGAATTTGTCTATCTTCAGCCTGTAATCTCTGTTTTTCCATTTCCATTTTCTGTTTTTCAACTTCTAATTTTTGTTTCTTTTCTTCTGACTTCTGCGCCTTGGCATATTCAGCAAGTGCGAACTCTTTTACTTCCTCAGTAGTCATACCAAGGGATTTCCCTTGCTCAATGAAGTAATCTAAAGTAGACATTATGTCTAATTATATGATATAGATAACTTATGTCAATATACTTATGAAGAAACTCACTTTATCCCAACTCAGTTGGTGACAAGTCCTTGCTAAAGAACTTGTATAATTACCTTAACTATTAATAATATAATTAATCAGTTATATATATATATATATATATATATATATATATATATATATATATATATATATATATATATATATATATATATATATATATATATAATGCATTATAAAATTAAAAGTGCATGACAAAATAGACAGTACAGACAAGAGTGAAAAAGACAAGATATGAAGCACAAATGACCACGTTCGCAGAATCAACTAAACAATAAGGCGAACTAAAGGAAAAATATTGCAAAAAATTCAATGACAATGCGAAAAGTAAGACAATACAAGCGATAAAACAGTGTATAGACGAAAAATGTGTATAGAAATAAAAGATAGGAGGGAGAGAAGGACACTCACGAACAAATTAATTAATAAACTAAGGAACAGAGAAAAAATATAACGACAACAACACTGAGACGTTTCGTCACACCTAAACAAAGATATTACAGATTACCAGACACAGTGGACTGAAATACGTCAGCAAACAATTCGCTGGAAATTTCCACTGCGGGAAATCCACAAGAATGTCCCTAAAGAACGCTTTCGTAGGCCCTCGGTGAAGTGGGATATTTCCTACCGAAAGTCTCCACCCAACCAAACCCGCAGAAATATGACACATATAACATAAAAAACAAGGATCTAATAGCGTAAGTACTGAAAAAGGCTCAATCAGACATACAGTGGCACAGTTTACAAAACAAACAACCACTTATCTTCAAAAGGAAAAATCCTGGCCTCCGTAACAGCAACACTGATGTACATAAAGTATCACACAGTCCGAACAAAGAAAAATCCACCGTTGAAAGTACTGGAACTCGTCACTCTCAGGTTCTTGATACTGTATGACATCTAATGGGAACGTGTACATGGAACAAGAACTGGAAACTTTGCCAACCTTGACTGGACATGTTGAACTTATATAGTACTCTTTCTTCAGTTGATAAGATATCCCAAAACACTGGAAAAGTCGGGGAACGTTGGAATCTTATAGAACAACTTGTGCATCCCTTCATAACAGCCTCATATCACTGGCGACCACTGTTAAATGGTTAAGTGGGGGGTGTGTAAATGTGGTTATAAATTACGCTGATAAAGACGATCAGCATGTGTCGGGCTTACGGATGGCCGACGGGTGTGGATGTATAGATGTTAACTCACGCGAATGGCATGTAGTCCTATTAAGTCACTTGCAACCACACACACCATAGCAAACATCGGAGTCAGTAAACGTTGAACTCCTAGTAACGTTTTACACTGTTTATTACGACACAGCAAACGTAGACATATGGTAACACAGTACATAAGCACATCATGGAACATCAGCAGTTCAACACATCCGTATACAGCATACGCAGTATATAATTAAGTTTATCCCTGGCTTAGAAGTAATATAAATATGTTCTCTATATCCTCTTTCAATCTACAACAGCGTGCACAGCACATGATCAACAAGCCGCAATAATCCTTGGCTTGGAAGTAATATAAATATGTTCTCTGTGTTCTCTTTCAATCTACAACAGCGTGCACAGCACATGATAAACGAGCCGCAATAATCCTTGGCTTGGAAGTAATATAAATATGTTCTCTGTGTTCTCTTTCAATCTACAACAGCGTGCACAGCACATGATAAAAGAGCCGCAATAATCCTTGGCTTGGAAGTAATATAAATATGTTCTCTGTGTTCTCTTTCAATCTACAACAGCGTGCACAGCACATGATAAACAAGCCGCAATAATCCTTGGCTTGGAAGTAATATAAATATGTTCTCTATGTTCTCTTTCAATCTACAACAGCGTGCACAGCACATGATAAACAAGCCGCAATAATCCTTGGCTTGGAAGTAATATAAATATGTTCTCTATGTCCTCTTTCAATCTACAATAACGTGCACAGCACATGATAAACAAGCCGCAATAATCCTTGGCTTGGAAGTAATATAAATATGTTCTCTATGTCCTCTTTCAATCTACAACAGCGTGCACAACACATAATCAACAAGCCGCAATAATCCTTGGCTTGGAAGTAATATAAATATGTTCTCTATGTTCTCTTTCAATCTACAATAACGTGTACAGCACATGATAAACGAGCCGCAATAATCCTTGGCTTGGAAGTAATATAAATATGTTCTCTGTGTTCTCTTTCAATCTACAACAGCGTGCACAGCACATGATAAACGAGCCGCAATAATCCTTGGCTTGGAAGTAATATAAATATGTTCTCTGTGTTCTCTTTCAATCTACAACAGCGTGCACAGCACATGATAAACAAGCCGCAATAATCCTTGGCTTGGAAGTAATATAAATATGTTCTCTGTGTTCTCTTTCAATCTACAACAGCGTGCACAGCACATGATAAACGAGCCGCAATAATCCTTGGCTTGGAAGTAATATAAATATGTTCTCTGTGTTCTCTTTTAATCTACAACAGCGTGCACAGCACATGATAAACAAGCCGCAATAATCCTTGGCTTGGAAGTAATATATATATGTTCTCTGTGTTCTCTTTCAATCTACAACAGCGTGCACAGCACATGATCAACAGGCCGCAATAATCCTTGGCTTGGAAGTAATATAAATATGTTCTCTATGTTCTCTTTCAATCTACAATAACGTGCACAGCACATGATAAACAAGCCGCAATAATCCTTGGCTTAGAAGTAATATAATATTCTGGAATTATCACATATTCCTTTTATTCAAAAATATATCCTATCCTGGGACACACTGATGAAAATGGTCTAACATTCATTTCGGAGCTCTACCCGGATTCAACTGTCACGAAAATATCCCCTGCTCAAAAAAAGCTCATCAAAAATTCATCCAGGCGCGAACTCCCTAGCTGAGATGTGAGTAGAGTTCGTCCGCCTTCTACCCCAATCTAACAATAGAATGTTCAACCAGTTTCCTTGTGTTATTTTTTTTAAACAAACTAACAAGCAGGTACAATAGAGCTGTGTTAAAAAATTACTGGGTATACAGCTCCCCACTAAAAAATCATCATCATCACCCAGAGCGTGTTTATAAGCGTGTTTACAAAAAACGGACCTGTGCATAGAGAGTCTTTTAATGCTTAACTCCCCTTAATAAAACTTGACTTAACAACCTGATATAGCAGAGGAGATATTTCTGGTTTCTACCTACTTATATTCCAGAGGATGTTCAGTCTTAATTGCTTGGATACCTTCACATGTTGGCATAGAGGGAAATGAAAAAGCAGATAAAGAAGCCAAGAAAAGTAGATCTGATAAAAATCTAATAAATGTAGGGATGAGTAAATCAGAGATTAAGAGCTTAATTAAGGATTTAATGACAGATGAATGGAAAGCAGAGTGGGATAAAAATCTGAAAGGAAGACATGCTTATAAGTTGTTCAAGGCTCCAACAAGAACATGTCAGATATCTAGGGAATTGAAAATTCCCAGTAATAAGAAACTTCTCAGATTGCAGCTGGGAAAGGGCTATTTCAGAATAGAAGAACCTTACTGTGCAGTACGTCTTTAAGACAATAATATAGAACATTTCTTGTTAAAATGTAAGAGGTATTTTTTTTTTTTTTTTTACGTTCGCCCGCTAATACTCGAGGCGAAATCTCAGGTTATTATTTATGTCTAACCTGACATTGATTTTACGTGAGTATCCCTTTATTTCTTGTACAGAGACAGGTGTCCCTCGCCATTCAGGCAAATACTCGCCGATTTCGGAGGTACCCATAGCAGCTGGGTCGGCTCAGGAGCCGCCAGTCCCTGGTCGACGACACTCCTTCAAATGTCCTCGCCAGGTCTCGAGTTAATACAGTCCAAATCCCGGTCGACGAAAAATCCTCAAATGCCGTCGCCCGGGTTTGATCCTGTATCACCCGGTCGCCAGAGCGGTGTTGTAACCACTACGCTAGCGCGGCTCCCAATAAGAGGTATGAACAAATGAGAATACCAATATTAGATTATTTGCAGGCATCCAATTTACCTATAAATATAGAAGAGGAGTTAAGAGTAGACAGACCTAGGGAAATGCATAATATAGTCAAACAATATATAACACAAACAAATGTTAATATATAGTGGTTGGGAAGGTGAAGGTCTGATGCTGTTACTACAATGCTTATGACTTTTAACAGATGAAAGTCAATTCATTATCTGTTAAAGTCAGTTATATAACTGGAACCACCAGGCATTTGCACCCCTTCACACCCCTTCACTTTAATATTATTCTTGTTCAGAGTTTGTTTGGTGGGTGGGTGGGTGTGATGGTTTTTTTTATTTATTTATTTATTTATTTTTTTAAAATGTATAAGCACAATTGTGATTATCCTTATTTACAATGATTTGACAAGTGTGATGCCACTTTCTCATATCGGCAGTTTTTCATATTATTTGGAATTGAAAACAATATATATCCTAATTATAACCCATCAGAGGTTGAACGGGATATTTTTCTTCCAAAAAAAAAAAAAAAGTGAAACTTGACGTGCGCAGTTTTCGCCGTTATTAGGCGTGTGTTTTCATATTTTAGTTAGGCCTAGTGTTTTATTTAGGTTAATTGTTCAGAGAGCGTAGTCGTCATTGTACAGTTTGCGCGTGACATAATTTTTCGTTTTTAATTTGTCAGTTGCATTTCTGTTGTGGAAGGTATTTTCATTTTATTTATTGAGAGTTTCTGTTGCCTAATGTAATATTTGGCTGAAGTCAAGAGCAGACGAACTTTCAATACAGCCTTAAAAAGGAATTCAGAGACGCAGTAATAACGGGTTCTGGTTTGGTTTAGGAATCATAAACCTAACTCTAAACCCTAACGACGTGGGCTGCTTGTTTGGATGACATCGAACACATATCCCACTGTATTTCATATGAACCTAATGTTGTTAGGGCAAGTTATTTATTCAATGGTATGGTCTATATTGACACAGGTGAGTGGATGTGTATCTGACATGTGGACACTGTGTGTAGTCTTCTGGCAGGGCTAACAGTAGGTTGAAATGAAGAAAACTGGACGATATATCAGGACATACTTGCGTCCTGTTCAGTTCATCACATACAGATTCATAGCACTCAGTTCATAGCATGCATGACAAGTTTACAGCAAGTTACGTTTATTGCATGATGCATTCATCGCATAAAAAATTCGTTGCGAGCTGCATTCATTGCGTCATCATCATTTTCCTTTGCATTCCTTGCAGAGCGTGGAACTAACACTGTAGCTGTCCTCTTTGCAAGACATCTGCACCAAGCAGTCACATGCTCTTGCAGTGATGGTTTCTGTGGCAATTTGTAATATATGATGAGGTTGCCAGTCTCATGAACAATCTCATATTAGTCATCTTGCACGACATGCCTGAGATTCATCATGTGGCAAAGTAAAAACATATGTGACAGAGTGAACATTTAGGTCACCGTGTATTTCTTTTATCATGGAGATTCCAAATCAGTAACTACGTTGTGTGAGTTGGGGTCGGAGTGGCTAAGAGGTATGACATCCGCCTCAAATTCCAAAGGTACAGGGTTCGATTCTCTGTAGATGGAATACAATTTATGGAAATTTTATTCAAAACCAGTGGTCCTAATGTTGTCATACTCCCCCCTGGCCTCCTGGGTAATGAGATAGGATGCATAGCCTTCCTTTGTGCAAGCTGTGCACATTAAAAATCCCTTGGCAGTTGGAAATTGTAAAGAGTAGGCTCTATGGCCACTGCCATGGCAAAATTTTAAAATGAGTAAACCTACTGATAAAGTCTGGTTTGTTGTTACTGATAGGGTTACGGTAAGGTGTCTATTGATTATCTGCTAACGTTACTGTTGTGTTGTGGATCTGGTAATGTCTACAGTTGATACCTATATATCCGCCACACAGGCAAACACTGTAGAAGTCTACTGGTAAGCGATGATCAGGTTCTCGATACAGATAGACCACGCCCACTCCGGGGCTATTTCTAAATACGTGTTAAGTTCCCTGTCACACTTGTAATATTAAGTGCGTGTGTTGGTTTAGTCGTTTACACCACAGGTACGTACACAAGAGTCATGGATGGTTGTAAACGACTGGTGACATTTCATATGGGTTTATTCACGTCACAACACATTGATGAAATACACATAGAATACCGTTCACAGCACAACACAAGATATAAATTACCACATAAGAACTGCGCACTCGGCAGCTACAATGATATCATGATTCATGGCCTAAAGTACTCTTATTAAACTCAGCGCTATAAAGAATCCTCAATAACAATCCTCTCACAGGAGCTATCATGATTCATGGCCTAAAGTACTCTTATTAAACTCAGCGCTATAAAGAATCCTCAATAACAATCCTCTCACAGGAGCTATCATGATTCATGGCCTAAAGTACTCTTATTAAACTCAGCGCTATAAAGAATCCTCAATAACAATCCTCTCACAGGAGCTATCATGATTCATGGCCTAAAGTACTCTTATTAATCAAGACTCCTCACACAGGAGATAATGGCCTTTAAAGACTGCACACTGCAGTTATAAACATTTCCACAATAATTCAAACTGCAGGTTTATACTACGCTGTACCCACAGCGAAAAATCCGTCGACATTTTAAATTCAGCACTGTACAGGCATTTCACACTTCCCAAAAACACTGTCCTCCTACCCGGTCAAAACGCCCGGAACACTCTCCCCAGATAACACACTCGTCCCGCTCAAAAAAAAAACAAACATGAGACTCCGCTGTTTTTGAACACAGCTCAAAAACAGTACAGAATAAATACATCTCAGCATTTGAGATAAAAGCGTTCGCACGCTTTCCTGTACTCTGTCACTCAAAATAAAAGGATATGTTTCTATTATAACGTTAAACAAACCTCAGCTTAATCAGGTATACAAGTATTGTAACTCATAATCTACTTTGCCCAAAAACATATTCCGAATTACTGCCCTTTCAAAGGATCACCTTGTTACAGTTTCCCACACACCCAGGAGAAAAAAAATGATTCTATCATTTTTTTGAAAATTAACTCCCAAAACGAAAAAAATTAAAAGATAATGGAGTTCTAACATATGTTTTACAAAATTCATCTTATGATAAGTCAGAAATAGTATATCTACAAAATATTAGCAGTAAATGTAAAGTAAATAACAATCATCCAACGTATGATTACTAAAATTAATCTATTAGAAAACCAAGCTAAGTATCTCAAAATTAATCTATTACAGAACTAAGTTAAGCATATACAATAATACTCAAACAAGCAACAAACAATCGTACTAGAAATGACAATATCAAACTAACGAAGTATAATTCGTAAAGAAGTAAAATATGAAATCATCATATGAAAAACAACAAATAATATCACAATGTCAAACTATGTGAAACAAATATAACTATCCCTGATCTAAAGTTACCTCATTACATGAACAATACAAAGAATGAAAGTCTAAGTAGCGTAACAGAAAAAAGTATACACGAAGCATAAAGTGAGACAAAGATGAAACACGGAAGTATAAACAACATATCAGATCATGCTGAAAAGACAACAGATAAGATGTAAAGAGATGACGAATAGTCAACAAGGACAGATGAAAAGTAAAGATGCACATGTAGAAAAAGTTGTAACAATACCTTACAATAACTATTTAAATCACACATCATATAATATAAGTTAATACAACTACGATAAAAAAATTATAACACAAAATGACAAAGTATATCTATACTAACAACACAAGTGAAAAAAAACTTATGACAAAAAGAATAGTAAGTAATTTAACCAAATTATAAAACTTATGCATAACTAATAATAAATTATACAAGATATCGCACAAACAAAAAATAAAACGCTATCAAAAAGATTTGCACTGACTCAAAGTCACGCGCTAAATACAGAAAATACATCAAACATTAAAAACAATTGCAAGGAACTAATGTCACTACACATTACTAACCATAATATACAGATTAACATTGGCACAGAAAAAATATTACACCGTTCAAAAAATACATTTTCAAAAAAAAAATACAAAAAAGTTTCGTAGCACTAAGTTGCATAAAAAATTATTTCATTTACAACCAATTCAAAGCTATAATAAATAAACTAAGAATGAAATCGACTTTTTAAAAAAAAAAATGAAGGACATATAAACAATCTATCTCTAAACAGAGACATATTAACAAACGTAAGTTTTTTTTTTTTTTTTTTTTAAATATACATCACATAAAACACATGAGAAAAGATTCAAGTGCTCATGAATTATCTAGAAGTAATTATTGCACCATTACAACTAATGAGTTTTGTGCATCATCATCTCATCTCAGCCCGTAACCGGTCATGGGTCGTAGGGGTGTGATAAGGGTGGATTTGAGCTGAAGTGGTAACTTGCCACCCTTATCGACACCTGGTATTAAAGTGTAAGATGTAGGTGTCTTCTCTGATTTAGGATGTTGCTGTGTATGTGGTAGTGGAACAGTTCACAGGGTTATCACACAGGCAACATGACGTGTAGAGTCATAGAAAGGGTAACTTCGTTGTATAAGTTTCTTCCATTTATTGCACGCCACAAAACAGTCATGATACTTATGACATCAACATAGTTAACGAGTTCAGCAAGATGATATGGCACATTGAAAACAATTTCTGTAGTCAGCAATGACAGCTGTTGTATATATGCGTCATAAGACATCACAGTTCAATAGATTCAGAAATTCATAAATCATAGAGTTCTAGTTCGTGAAGCTGTATAAATAATAATAATTTCTGCAACAGTGTCAGCTACAGATCTTCAATGTTCATAAACAATAATAAATGCTCCCATTCTGATGCTAGCAGATCAGTTGTATACAATCAGTCCGTTTACTGTCTGCACGTGAATAGCATACATGGGCTACAGGTCAGCTCGACCTTTATAATGTTCCTAAGTCTAACCATCTGACTTGGACGTGATCTCTGATATAACGAATCCTGGCACACAGACAATAGTCTTGTTGGTCTAGAGCGACCCATATATATTTAACTAGTTCAGGTATACAGATACCGGTGACTTAATCCTAGTCAAAGTACCTCTCCATTTTGAATCACACAGGCGAGCAAATAGGCGACAAAATGACGAACCTCTAGATGTTAGCATAAAGTTCGATACAAGAGGAATTACCTTATTTCGGAAAATCAACCATGAACATATGCCTCCAGGCAGGCGTGAATAATACTGGGAAATAGTCTAGTTAGCTAACTAACTCACAAAGACCATGTATTTCCCTCAGAAAATCACAAGACGCAGTTGCGTCTGCTCGCTTCTTAAACCATTTCTCAACTGCCGAACTGGGCGGAACACACAGAACGAACTCCCAGCTTTTGACATGCGCAGAACGACAATCTCTGAGTTGCCGTTCACAATAAGACGATTCTAAGAACATTCGAGATAAAAGTCTTATAGAATCGCGCCTTTTATGGTCATGAAAAGAAGCGTTAAGAAAGGTTTCAGACATCTACCATAGTTGACTGGTACTACCAAATAAGGAGATGTGGTCACGCTTCGTTCAAGAAATTATAGACCGAACGTGTCTCTATACAAGAGAAGGCAAACTCCTAAAAAATTGTAGTTTCGATAACTCGGATTATGTCCCTTTGACCATAGAAAACATAATACACACTTCAGTCAAAAAATGATCATACATATGAAAAATGTTTATACAAACGAAAAATAATAATGATCCGTGCGTAACAGGGTGCCATGGTGGAAGCATCAGCAGACAGGGTCCTCCACTGCTCTCTATCCTCAGCAATGCGTACAAGTGTGGAAAAACCGTGTCCTGCCCATTCTTTGATGTTATCAGCCCAGGATTTTCTCTGCCTTCCTCTTCTCCGTTTACCTTCGACTGTTCCCTGAAGGATCGTTTTCGAAAGGGAGTCATGACGAGTTACATGCCCAAACCAGGCAAGCTTTCGACGTTTCACTGTTGACAAAAGTGGTTCTTGGTGGCCTGCATAGGTGTTTATCTTCTCTCTAACATAGACATTTGTTTTGTGCTCTTTATAGCAAATGCGCAAAATTCTTCTATAACATTTATGCTCGAAAGCCTGAATCCTTCGCTCCGTATCTGCAGTGAGTGTCCAGCTCTCACACCCATACAAGAGAATAGATAATACAAGTGATTTGTATAATTTGATCTTCACAGGAAAACTGATGTTACTTTTCCAGATCACATTCAACCTTGTCATGGCAGCTGAGGCCATCTCAAGTCTTGTCTTGATTGTTTTGTGCATAGGGCTTGCAAACTGAACATGTACAAAAAGTTATCCTAACAAAACTGCTACAAAAACAACAAACCAAAACAAACCACTGCAAGTTCAACAATGGAATATAGCTAACAATAAAAACAAAAAATCATGGCAATCAAATGATGCATTAAATATTTCAAACGAAATTACATGTTATTGCAAATCAGGAACATATCATTTATTATACTAACAAATACAAAAGAAAATATTTACTGTTTACATAAATAAATAAAAAATCAGATGGAAATCTCTCGCTTTCCTGTCAACATGTCCTGACCCTGAGCAAGCAAAACATCAGATGTTTAGTGGGACGCAGAACAAGTTACGCTTGAACGCACACACGGATGCTGAGTTGACCCACTTTTCTCACTACTAATATGACACAGGAGCCTTGACTGTTATCGTAAAGTCGCTTCTGTCAAAATATATGAATGAAAATTTCCATTTTAATGAATGGTACAATCTAAGGAGAAAAAACGTAGAAGTCAAATTACAATTACCCATTATTTTGGTCCTTGTAAAGTAATGGTCCTTTCACAATGCCCTCAGCTCTTGTTTTATAATCTCTAGACATCACAGAAGACATTACTGCCGTAGGCTGAAACAAAGTGTTATATTTACAACACCGAGACACCATCTCGTAATCAATAACACCATCAGCACCAGAATTTGAAACACCACTGTTATTGTTACCTTATTTATCTCTAATACAACTGACTATGGGCTCATGTTGAGCAAATTTAGTATACTTGCGCTTATTATTTGTTACATGATGAAAATTTTTATCACTACAGTTGCTTTGTTTATTAACAATGACTCTAGTCTTCTGCTGAGCCAAGTTATTCTGATGATATAGAGAAACATGTGGAGAGCTATTATTTCTCTTTATATTATTGTTAATTGCCCTATTATGACAAATGTTATGTCTATCACCCAAGTTAGCATTGTTGATGTTAACATATCTTCTTTGACAAAAATGTCCAATAGACAGGACTTGCTTTCTAGTAGCAAAATCATTACCAGATTGATAGTTTTTCTTACAGTTATTTCTACTATAACTTATAGAATTCTTCGGATCAAAATGTTGAAATCCGCTAAATTGTTTACAATTCCTTGGAGAATCAAAATTATCACTTGCTAAACTCCCTTGGTACTGTCTAATCTTGTGATTATATCTCTTACCACAACTGTTATTCTTTTCATCTTTAGGAATATGTTTACCAATCCCGTCAAACTGGCTGTGCTGAGTTTGACAAGTAACTGGATCTTTAGAATGCTTATTTTCCTGGACATAGTGGGTTTCATTCCTGGAAAAAATAGTACTACGCTTATTCCCTTTTACAAGTTTATCAGAATCTGCATCAGCAACCACCTGGTTGATCTTAGGAGCTCTAACCTGCTTTTTCTCACATTTGTTCTCGTGATTAACAGAACTTGCTGCTATACCAAAATCTTTATTAGACTGGCGCCAAGAATTATCAATAGAGTCACTAGTACCACTAGCACTATGAAAGTTGTATTTCCCTCGAAAAGATCTATGTTTACCATGTATGGCCTCTTTATGAGCAAAAAGTATATGATGCTGGCTTTTCGCAACTTTCTGTCTATCACTGTCAACATTCAATACGATGTCAAGTAAACCATCTACTCGTTTCCTGACCTGAGCAACTTCAACATTTCTATGTGAGATCTGTTCATTAAGTTTCTTATTTAAATTCTCAAACTTAGCCACCTTCTCTTTCTCAGCCGTTAATTCTACCAATGCCTCTTTCTCGCACTGTTCTTTATTTGCTCTCAACTGAGTTAACTCTAGTTGTAGAGATTGAATCTTAATATAATCATTGCTATTATCAAGCTCATCAATCTTCTCTGAGCATACAGTGTTCTTGTCTTCAAGTGTACCAAAACAAACATCATGAAGCATTTCTATGTATAGCTTCTCCCGTTCATTTGCCTCCGCATTCAATTTCTGATACATCTCTTTCATTCGTTGAGTCTCCTGTGTAATCTTTTCCACTTCAACATGTTTGATTTTCATTTTAGCCTCTAACTCTTTGATGTTTAACAGTGAAGAATCCAAACTTGCTTGTACTCTAGCAAGTTCCTGGTTTGATCTGTTCAAATCACTTGTAAGTTTAGCTAATTTTTCCTTAAGTTTACTCTCTTCAGCTTTACCCTTTAAGCAATTTTTCCTTTCCTGTCTGTTGACTCTTACTTTCTCATCTTCTAACTCCTTTTTTGACCATCAGAAATGCCGTAGTGAATCATATTGTGTATTCCCCTTCTTATGTGATCGTGTTCAACATGAATATTCTTATACACAAATACACGAAATTCCAAAAGTAGCAAATCCGCTAACTCTTTAGCCATCCTTAAATGAGGATGAGACTGAAAATTCTCCTCAGCAAAATGTCTTAGTGCTCTCGACGCACTGACCATAAATCTGTCCATCACGTGTGCTTCCAGTTCTGGTCCCTCCAATCTCTGAAAATGTTTACCCTCTTGAAATAAATATTCCAATAAAGGCCACATATTATCAGGATCCATTTCTTCACCCACAGTGACTTATTTATTGAGATCACCGTATATGTATCAATGAACCTTCTACTCCTGACAGCTCAATAATCATACAATAAAATGCAACTTTTCCTAATTACTGTCAGATCAATTTCAGTTCAAATAACCTTTATATGGTCATATCCATATCATGGTAGTCAATACCACATGTTAATAGCCATAAACTACTTATGCATTACATTCTACTCATATGTCACTATAGACATAAACAACATCAACAACAGAATTAAAAAGAAATGCATAGAATTCAGAAGGCCTGAGGACATGAGTGACATGACACACTTTACCGAACAAAAAAAATCACTTATCTGTCAATTTTCCATTCCCTTCCGCCAAGACTTTAAATATCACATAATTCTGACGCTAAAACAGTCTATCGCCGAAAGGTACTGGATCTAGACTTTCTTCCGTTCAGGTCCTCGCTTTAGTAAGGTATATGCTCGAATACTGCATAGGAGCACATGATGATCGTAACAGGAACACAGCAAACCCGCTCTTGACTCGAGTTATACTTGCAAAATGACTGGTACAACTGCACATACACTCGACTTGTACACGCTATTCTTCAGACGTTGTATCACCTCATAAACTGCTGATAATTTCGCTGCACATCTGACAGCAAATGTAGACCACAGAGGTTGTTGTTTTCCACAGCCACGACACAGGACGTCAACTGACAGTGCTATAAAGCTGATTATTACCACGAATAAGGCGTTTCCCAAATGCGTTACACAGGTATCCTACAAACTAGGTCACGGTTTGAAGCACATGAGATTCAGGTCACGTATGAAGTTCTCTCAAAACGACTGTTGCGGGTGTCAGAACCCGAAAACAAATCTATCAAATGATACAGATATGTGGACTGTATCGATAACGATTTTATCCTTCCGTCTGTTAAATACTCTCTCAAGTTAGAGAAACTCTTGATACGCGAATGTCATATCCATTCGTTCCAATTTGAACTGGTCCACCACTGTTACCGATGATGCTGCTATTAATATTAACGGTGTATGGGTGGCGTAGGTGTGCCGTCGTATCTGTGTTAGGTATGTATTAGTGAGTGTGTGGTAGAACAGTCACTCACAACACAGGTACGTAAATAATAGTCATGGATGGCCGTAAACATCTGGTGTAATTTAAATGTCGATTTATTCACGTCACAACACATTGATGAAATACACATAGAATACCGTTCACAGCACAACACAAGATATAAATTACCACATAAGAACTGCGCACTCGGCAGCTACAATGATATCATGATTCATGGCCTAAAGTACTCTTATTAAACTCAGCGCTATAAAGAATCCTCAATAACAATCCTCTCACCAGGCGTTTACCACAGTCCATGATTCTTATGTACGTGCCTTGTGGTGTGAGTGTCTACCCTATCACACACCCACTTGCAATATTCTACACGTCGTAACAAGTGACCAGTATCATCAAACAATTTAATAGTTTCAGTTTCGGGGAGTATCACCTACCCACTACGAAAATATTCATAGAATGTGTGATTCCTGTGATCCTCTCCAGTGCTACGGAATTTGTGCACTGTGCTGAGATCCTCCTTTTTGTGATCTAAGGGAGGAGATGGAGCACTTATGGAGTTGTCCGTGTGCAATGAAAATGGTTCTTAAAACCAAACCAAGCCAAACCAAATTTCAGTTTAGACATAAATGAGAAGTTCTTATATTTTCCATAAGGTGACAAAGTTATTTCAAGTTTTGCTCAGCTAAGATTTAAAGTGGCATAGAGGTTTGTAGCAAGTTGTAGTAATGTGAGATTAGGTTTTTCTGCATTATCATTTCTTGTTTCAGGTACCTGCTTGATATAAGGTGGTTCAAACAGTGGAAACAGTATGTGGGCTTTGACCAATGGGACTCTTACAGTGTAGGAGACCAATCAGTACATCCTGGACCAATTGACAACTCCTCGCTATGGAAACGTAAGGATGCTAAACTCCTTTGTCATAGTTCTGAATGTCATCTTTGTTTTTTTATCTCCTATAGCCACATCTGTCATGCTCTTCAGACTGATGAACATCTTATAAAGCCTAAGCCAGGCTTATCATGTTATCACATCATTTCTGTCTCAAGAAAGTTGATGATGGTCAAACAAATTACTGATTACACTGGACAACAGCCAAAATGTATCCGAGACAAAAGTAGCTATTTTAAACTAATTTGGACATGCTGATCACGAATATGAACTTAAAAATTAGCTCTAGTTTTCAAGATGGCAAGATGTGGGGGGGGGGTTAGTAAGCTGGTGGCTTCACCTTCCTGACGCGAATGACCCAGTCCTTCTCTTTTCTATAGCCCTGGCGCGTGATTCCCCCTGAAGACGGATAGCCTTGAGCGCCAATTTAATGACGCAATCTGTAGCAGTCATTGCAACCACATTTCCTCCTTGTCATCATTTGTGTTGTGGATTCTGTGAGTGCAGATGTGTCGTTCAAGATGCCTCGTGAATGTGTGAACAGTGCAGATTATTTTTGCTATATTTGCAGACAAATAACTTTGCTATCACAAAGGCAACATCCGTCACCTGTGAAAGCATCTACATCAAGAGATCCTGATTTTGTGTCTATTGAAGAGTCTGCACAGCCACATAAAATTACCCAGAGTGAATTGAATGATCTAGTGAGAGATCTGGATTTGCCAAAAAATAAAGCAGAGTTGTTGGGGTCCAGACTGCAGCAATGGAATCTTCTAAAGAGAATGTGCATGTGTCTGTGTTTCGTGCTCGACAAAAAGATCTTCCATATTTCAAAATGACAGATAACCTCACTGCTCGCGTTGATATAGTGGGTCTGATGGCAGCACTACACATCAACTACAAAGATGACGATTGGAGGCTGTTCATGAATTCGTCCAAGTTGAGCTTAAAAGCTGTGCTGCTCCATAATGGTAGCGTTTTACCATCTGTTCCACTCGGGTATGCAGTCCACATGAAAGAAACGTACAACAACATGAAACAGCTGTTACACACCATCAACTATGACAAGTATAAGTGGCAGATTTGTGGTGACCTGAAGGTCATTGCCATCTTGATGGGGCTACAGCAGGGTTACACAAAGTTTTGCTGTTTCCTCCGTCTCCATCTCAACAATATACAAGGAAAGCAGCAAGTCATGCTTGGGATTCCAGGAAAGAAAGAGCCAAGACTGGATAACACCAGATACGCTAAACACCATAGCGAAGAGAAAGGAAATGAAAAGAAAGAAAACAGAAGCTAAGTCTCCCAGGTTAAAGGCAATATATAGTGAGCAGTACAGTCAGCTGGACAAGGAAGTTAAACGTCAAACCCGTGCTAACAAAAGGACATTTCTGGATGACCTTGCAAGACAGGCAGAAGAGGCAGCACTGAGAAATGAACAAAGCACAGTATACAAAATAACTAAAATCATCAGTGGAAAACGAGGTGCAAACAATATTACATTAGTAAGAGATAAGCACGGAAATCTCATCACGACAGTAGAGGGACAGGAAACAAGATGGGCAGAGCATTTCAGAGAAACTCCGAATAAGGAACCACCAGAGACACAATTGAATGTTCCTGAGGCTGAAAATGATCTAGATGTTAATACAGACAGCCACGAAAAGAAGAAATCATCACAACAATCAAAGGGTTAAAGAATGGAAAAGCTACTGGTGATGATAACTTAAATGCAGAGCTATTTAAGACAGACCCAGAGCTAGCAGCAGAACTATTAGAACCACTATTTGCACAAGTCTGGAAAACAGGGACAACACCAACAGAGTGGAGAAAAAAAATAATTGTCAAATTGCCCAAGAAGAGAGATCTTGCAGACTGCAATAATTGGAGAATAATAACTCTTTTCTCAGTTCCCAGCAAAATACTAGGCAGGATAATTATACAGAGAATCTCAGAAGCAGTAGACCACAAACTGAGGAAAGAACAAGCAGGATTTAGAAAGAACAGAAGATGTGTAGATCATATATTTACCCTCAGGAACATTATAGAGCAGTGCTCAGAATGGCAAAGACAGCTGTACATTAATTTCGTTGATTTTGAAAAGGCTTTTGACAGTATACATAGGGACAGTTTATGGAAAATACTGAGGGCTTATGGAATTCCAAGCTGCATAGTGTCAATCATAAAAAGCCTTTATGCCAACTTTACGTGTAGCATTGGGCAGAGCAACCTAACCTTTGAAGTGAAGACAGGAGTACGACAAGGATGCCCCTTATCAACCACTCTATTTTTAACAGTCATAGACTGGGTGATGCGCCAGACAACAGAGGGCAATCCAAGAGGAATAAGATGGACTACATTTTCTACATTGGAAGATCTGGAATATGCAGATGACCTTGCACTGCTAGCACATTCACATCAACACATCCAGGAAAAACGGATAGACTTAATAAGTTTAGCCAGCAGGTGGGCTTGAACATCAACCTAAAGAAGACAGAGGTCATGACGCTCAATGTGAGCAACCCTGAGCCCATATCAGTAAGGAATCAGCAACTGGAACAGACAGATGCCTTCACATACCTAGGATGCATAGTAACACCAGACGGCGGAGCAAGCAAAACATCAAAGAATGAACAAAGCAAGAACAGCCTTTTTTAGTCTAAACAACATCTGGAAGTCCTCTCAGTACAGCACAAGCACAAAATTAGGATTATATCAGAGCTGTGTGCTTTCTGTGCTTCTCTATGGCGCGGAGAGCTGGAGAGTCACAGAGAAGGAAATGTCGAAATTGTCCTCTTTTCACACAACATGCCTAAGAAAAATTCACCGAATCTTTTGGCCGAATACCATCACCAAACAAGATCTGCTTACTCGGAGCAAACAAGAGGACATGCACACCATCATAGCTGGCAGACGCTGGAGCTGGGTTGGCCATGTCCTCAGAAGAGACCCCGATGCCATCACAAGAACAGCTATGCTATGGACCCCTGAAGGAAAACGAAAGAGAGGCCGACCAAAAACAACTTGGCGGAGGACTGTGGAGGCTGAGATGCAAAGAATGAACCAGAGTTGAGGCACTGTACGAAGGATGGCCGCCGACCGAGCAAAGTGGAATCAATTTGTTGTTGCCCTACAAGACGCCACGAGGCGTAATGGCCACTGACTGCTTTGACGGTCGGCGGCTAAGGTTTAAAGAAGAAGAAGATTCTACGCAAGCACCCATTTATGAAAGTCTGTAGCTTTTTGGTTTGGTTGTTGTCTTTGTTGTCCTCCATGTCTCAGAGCCATACAATAGGACTGACTTCACATTTGAGTTGAAGATTCTTATTTTCGTGTTGGATCCGATTTCTCTTGATCTCCATATATTTCCCAATGCAATGAAAGCTCCTCTTGCTTTTTGTATTCTTATTTTTATATCACTGTCTGTCCCTCCAACTTTGACTATATTGCTGCCAAGATATGTGTACGATGTGTATTGGTGCTTCTTCAAGTTCAACCCTGTTATCATTACCTGCATTTATTCTCATTATTGTTGTCTTTTCCCTGTGTATTTTCAGACCCAATTGCTGTAACCTCTCATCGCGTGTTTTCAATTTGTCCTGCATCTGATTACGGTTATGGGACAGAAGAGCCAAGTCATCTGCAAAATCCAGATCATCCAACTGCTTAGTCAGAGTCCACTGGATTCCATTTCTGTTGTGTGTTGTTGATGTTCTCATAACCCAGTCTATTGCTAGTAAGAAAAGAAATGCAGACAAGAGGCATCCCTGTCGCACTCCTGTTCTTAACCCAAATGGTTCTGTAAGCTGTCCTTCATGAAGAACTCTGCATGTCATGTCTTCATATGTTTTCTTTATTAAATGAATGATCTTCAGTGGAACTCCATAATGCCTCATCAATTTCCAAAGTGATTCTCTGTCTACACTGTCAAATGCCTTTTCGTAGTCCACAAATCCGATGTATAGTGGTGAATTCCATTCCAGACTTTGTTCAACTATTATTCTCAAAGTGGCTATCTGGTCTGTACAGTATCTGTTTTGTCAAAAACCTGCTTGTTCATCTCTCAGTTTCTTGTCTATGGACTCTTTTAATCTCTCAAGGATAATCCTATTTTAATAGATAGTGATGTCCATATACCGTAAATGGGAATATAGTTATAATAGACTCTTAGTGTCTGTCATTAAATGCTTGTTTCTATCCATCTGAGCTGATCTAGTTTTTTTTTTTTTGGTTCTCTGTCATTGCCATTTTAGCAAACACAAACATCTTGAGAGATCAATTGATAGATGACCTTGATTATGTGTTGTTGCCGGAAGAAGCATACAAGAAGCTGGTTTCTTGGTATGGACAAGCACCTGGACAGGTACAGATGAAATGTACACCTTTGTGTCGCATATTGATATTATCAGATATAAGACCAGACTTAACTCTTAGTATACAGCAGGCCATTTCAAGTGGCACAGTTTGGACTAAAAGTACGGGACACAACTGAAGTTCGTCATAGGTAGTTTCTATAATTGAAGTTTAACAAAACGTACCAATATTTTTCCAATCTAATATTTCTGATGTCTATCTAATCTGGTAACTCTTGTGTTTATGGGTGTTCAAACTTTTCTTTTATCTGTGATGTGGTGCTAGTTTTTAATAAAATAAAGAACAGCTGCTTATTGTAAACAAATATTTTCTGTCTAAAATGACATCATGTTCGAGTGGTCCTAAGCAAAGATTATCAACTGAAAAAATACCTCGGAACTATCATAGACTGGAAGGGAGGCATCAAAGAAGATTTGGCTACCTGAAGAGCAGCAGCTGGGAGACTTTTTAGGCCATAAATCGAGGATTCCTCAGCAAAAGAGAAGTCAGCAAGAAGATGAAGATGGCTGTACACCACTCCACCTTTGTCCCAGTCATTCGTATGGATGCGAGTCATGGGCAATGACTACAACCCACAAAAGCCAGATCCAAAACCAGAAATGAGGTATCTGAGTGAGGAAGGTGGCTGAAGTAACAAGAAGAGACATGGTCCACAACCAGATGATACATCATGGCCTAAAAACCCAACCCCTGCAGACGCAAGTAGAACAGTCCCAACTAAGATGGTTTGGCCATGTCTGCAGAATGGGAGAAGATCGGCTACCATGACAAGAATAGAAAACTAAGAGCTAGGGATCCAGACCTCCAGGATGACCCAGAGTCCGCTGGGAGGACAAGATTAGACAAATCTCTGAAGGACCGAGGATTAGAATGGAACCAGGCCAGGAGGAAGATAGTCGATAGGATAGTATGGCGCTCTCTCTTCCAAACTGCTACACCTCACGGTAGAAGAGGAACGACTAAGTAAGTAAAGAATGAAAATGATGATGAGTTATTGAGCATTTATAGTTTTGGTTCAGATGAAATAGTTTTGATATATTGCAATAATACATTTACTGCCATCACTACTGCTGTATACATGACCTTAGTGCACTCTTCTTCATTTCTTTCTAAACAGGAGCCAATAGCTAGAAAGGTGATTGAGCAAGGTATGTTTGTGAAGCATTGTAGAGTTGAAGTTTACTTGATGGAGCTGAAGCTGTGTGAGAACTCTGATACTACTACTGTGATAACCCATGCTTTTAGTAGGGCTGATACTGTTGGTAGGTTGTGATATTTAGTTAGAAAACATTTTAACATTTCTAGCATAAAGATTGATAAAGATTTCAACAACATGAGACGGATGCTAATACCTACACAATTAACTCACAAATTCAAACCGAGAATCATCAAATGCTATATATATTCTTCATTATTGTATGGTGTAGAAACATGGACAATGAACAAACAGTTGGAAGAAAGAATTGAGACCTTTGAGATGGGGATATATAAAGGAATGGGTGCATTTCGTTGAAAGAGAACACAAATGAAGAGGGCCTAAAAATCCTAAGAACGAAAAGAGAATTAATGAAGGAGATCAAAATTAGCTAAAATATTTTGGCCATGTAAAAAGACCTTACTGAAGGCCATAATAAAAGGAAGAGTGAAAAGCAACCATGCAAGAGAAAGACAATGTTATAAGTGGGAAGATAACATGAAGAGAATGACAGAAAAGAGTCTGTCAGAGTGCACCATCAGGGCAAGATATAGAAGACATTGGAGATCCATTCCAGCCAACCTTCGCTGCAGATGTGGCAGGTGATGAGGATCATAAAGATTGCATTTAAAAAATTTGCAGTTTTATGTTCCTGTGGGTGTCAGAGAAGGCAAAAAAAGCTTGGGTCTGCTGTTCCCTCAGATATGTTGTAAGAGGCGACCAATTTGTGGCTGTTAATGGGGCTGGCAACCTCATGTTAAACAAACGTGCTACAAAAACTACAGCTGAAAGAGCACTCTTATGTTAGTGCAGGCTTCTTGCAAGGGAGTCTCCTCTACATTTGTGGCTCCATACTCCACAGGGAGCGAAAAGGGAAATTAACGAATGATAAATGTGGTAGAACAGTTTTACCTGCTCAGTTTTTCCTTCAGTTTGTTATAGTTATTTTCTGCTTATATTACACTATAGACCCCAATATAGTGCCTATGGCTGGGTCCAAACTTTGGTGCCACATTATAAGTGAATCTGGTTTATTAGTGAACTGTCTTACATTTGTCTACATTTGACAGAAATCAGCAACCTGAAGGACGTCGAGCTTAAGTACAAACAACAATCCTCACACGTGATTGAGCGAAAATAAGTGAAAAAGATATTTTAATTGTGAATGCTGAAAATAAAGATTTCACTCTAGCGTTTTGCGTTTTTATTGCTAAAGTACTTAGATTTATACATGTGAAAAGAGTTGGCAAAATTGGGGTCCAACCTCTGACAACTGTATAAGCGATCCCGCATTTTATCGAGTCATGTTATATTGGGTCTGCAGTGTATTATAAAAAATACAAACTTTTGAGATGTGCATTGGTGGATATTAAAGAATTTTATATAACTGAATACATGCACAGAAATGGTGGAAAGGCTCTTAATATTCCTCCTCTTCTTTACTCTTCTTCTGCATGTATTTCATGTGCCTTTAATCATAGCTGTCCAAGCCTTTCTGTACTGGCAGTCATTCTTTCAGTCTCAACGTCCTTCAGACTTCTGGCAGTTTATTCTTTCTGTCTTGCACATCCTTCAGATTTCTGTCTCTTGTGGTCTTCATTTCTGTCTCACACTCTTTGCCATATTGTTTAAGTTCTTCCTCGTTTTCTTTTACCCTGGCGATTATAAAACAAAAAAATGGCAAGGTTCTACCTTCTGGTGTTTGAGTTATGTTTGTGATGTTCCGAACATATTTTATTTTTTAATGCATTCATTTTTTCACAAGTGCATAGATAGTGTGTTTTTTTATATTTTTTAATAGCCACTGTTGAAGAAGAAATGCTACGACTGTTCTCCATTCCTGAAGAAAAAGAGGTTCATCTCTGGAACCAATGCATGAGTAATACGTTTAAGCTGTTAAACAAAAAAGACTTTACCTTACAAGATGCTGGCTTATATCAAGGACAGGTAGACTATTTTTCTGTGCTTTTAAAAAAAATAAGAACAAGAGCTGTTTAAGCTGCATACAATAAAGGGTGGTGGTTGGTAAGTGTTTTCTCTGTTTTTATATCCTCGGTTATATCTATTGGGTAAACACGAAAAAAATGTCCAAACAAGGAGAAATAGCTGCCATCTGACAACGTTTTAATTTTTTATTTCCAGAAACAAAAATAAAATGCTATGAAATTATGCATTGAACAGACTAGATCTCATGCTGAGATAACATGTTAATGTGACGTAACATGTTATGTAATAAGATGGCAGTTATTTTGCTTTATGTTGATGTGTCTTTCTTATAAGTTAGTTGGATCAGAATTAAGAAATAACAGTTTAAAAATCAGGAAGCAAGTTTTTCATCACTGTAGTTACGGCTAAAAAGTAGCCATCACATTAATACACCCTTCAGTCATAACTGACTATGGGAAAGTGCCCCTGAGGTGACAGCCCTCAGCTGCTTTTTTACCTGGTGCTCCTTTCAACATTTTCTCCTCTCTTCTGCTTGCCGTGAGAGCTTCTTTTCGCCCAATCTGAGGTGGTCCGTAGAGAGCATCGTCACTTGGTGCGATCTGCAGCTTCACCCTCTCAGGTTGCTGGATTTATATCCGTTACCCTGATGTCTCTCTTGCACACATCATTGAACCTCAGTTGCGGTCGCCCACCTGTTCTTTTGCCAGATGTTTGTAGAAGATATCTTTCAGGATGCAACCATCTTGCATGCGGTGGACATGGCAAAGCCTGCGATGCCTAAGCAGGGTATACATGCTTTGAAGGCCAGCACATGACAACTCCTCGACATTTGTCACGTTGTTCTTTCACGAAATACCAGGGTTATGGCGCAGACACCGTAGATGGAAGGTATTGAGCCATCACATTGTAGTACCAAATTCAGACAAATGTAATTTGTAGATGATGTTAGTGCAACTTTTAAAATTATTCCTGAAAATTAAATTACTTACAACTGTGTTATCTGTTCTCATAATTTTATTTTGACATGAGACTTGATCTATACAGAAGAATGCAATCATGTCATGTCACTGTTTTATTTGTTCTGAGACTGTCACTATCTCATTAGTTGTTTGATTTTGACATGTTATGGCAGTATCATGAAGTATATACATCTCATATCAGTGTTTTGGGACCCAAAGACGCAACAATAGAGAATGCAGTCAGCGACCCATAGCTTGACTGCTTGCGTCAGGGTCAGCGAACCAGAGCTGACCAAGACCCTACTCCACCTCCAAGTGGTGGTCCTGGAAACAGACTGCATCACTGCAGTCTGGCTGAGTGAGTAGGGATCGAAGAGGGAAGGCTAACCCGGTCCCAAAAAATGACGTGCAGAAGTCAGATGTGTCGGCCGAAAGGCGCAAATATCGCAGCTTCGCTGTAAACGGGCCCAACTCAACCAACGTTCTTTTCAGGACGAACAAGGAAGAAGAAGATATCAGTGTTTGATTTTGACATGTTATGGCAGTATCATGAAGTATATGCATCTCATATCAGTGAAGTATATACATCTCATATCAGTGTTTGATTTTGACCTGTGATTGAAGTATCGGAAAGGATATTATCATCTCTACCAGCTGTTTGATTTTGACCTGTAGTTGATGTTTGTAAGATGTACTGTCATCTCATGTCATTATTTAATTTGACCTCTGGCTTAAGTTAGTCATCATCTCATATGCATGTTGTATTTTTATTGGCAATATTTTGCATAAACCTTATTTATATATATTCTTTGATAACAGGTGATTGTGATCGAAGTAAAAAATGAAAATGGAACATGGCCGCGACAGAATAGGAGGTAACTGAGTTTCATTTCTTAAAAAGAAACAAATTAAGTGAAATTTAGTAGACACCTTTATGAATTTATACGTGGTCACATGTAGGCGTAATCACTCCAGCCCTCTTATAATTTACAGGAGAGGTATTTAGGGAGCTTCATTCAGTAAAATACAAACTGTTGCAGTTTAATATTGTGTGTGTGACGAGTGCAAACTTGTAATGTCAAGTTCTCAGAAAAATCAAGCTAAAAGTTACAAGTTTCAATGAATATTTCAGAGCAAATCACCACAGTCAGATTCATTTTATATACATGTAAGAACACTAAGTCAGTCCTATTTTATGGCTCTGAAACATGGAGAGCAACAAAAACAACAGCTAAAAAGCTACAGCCTTTTATAAATGGATTCTTGCATAGAATAGAAGGATTGAAGTGGTATTGTTGCAGACTTTCAGACTTAGATAATTGAGCTGATATTATGTTTCACTTCATGCATTCTAAATTCACCTGTTCTGCCATCACGGAGTATCTTTCTGCTGCAACATTGGGTTTTATCTTTGTTATTTTTATAATTTCGTATCAGTGTTTCTTTCATTAAACTTTGTATTCATATTGACTGACAGTGTTTTATTATTGCTATTACAGTATTAGCAGCTTGTCTTGAAGTGTTATATTCTTGAACCAACCTTGAACGTTAACGGTCAACAGTCCTGGAAACGTAATTGAAACTTGTAGAACACTTCAGGGAACAAGTCTCGTTCAGACGATTGAACATTTTTAATGCCGTTCATCATTTCATCATGAATACTTAACAAGATATTACACAAGGGGGATGATGTTGAGGATTGTTGCATGGTCAGCGAGCATTTTGGTTTGAAACTGATTCGGATGGTTGCACCATGTAACACCTCTACTGAATAAAATGATATAGTTCACAGTAGTCATATGTGTAGCCTTCGGGCAGAGTATAGTGTTTCAACATGTAGTATAACCACTTATATAACTCCGGACTCAATGGTCCTTACACATTATTTATTTATGTGGGTTGATTCGCACCCACTGGTGGCAAATGCTGTTATAACTAGAGCACAGCAGTTAGCTACAGGATGGCATCTCCAACCTTATTTCTGGTGGGGCAGTACTGCCAGCTTTAGCCTCAATGGCAAAAGGCTTACTACTTTTAGAAGTCGTGTTATGGCATGTCTGAAAGTCTGCAACAGGTATGATAAGATCAATAATGTGGAACTGATGACAAGACCCTGATGAGCACCAGTGGAACAAGAGATGAGGTAGATGATGCTGGATTGGACAATGTGTGTATATAGGAATATATTCTGTAAATATTTTTGTGGCGGGTAGGTTTATAATTTGCTTAAAATTTTTCCAGGGCAGCGGCCTTATGGACTACTCTTTACGATTTCCAACTGAAGTGGGATTTTTAGCGTGTGCAGCTAGCACACGGGACCTCTTATTTTTTTGCCCATATCCAAGAAGGCTTGGCATTCGATCTCACTACCCAGGAGACCAGGGGGAGTATGACATCATTAGGACTACTGGTTTAAAAAAAATAATTTTCTATAAATTATATTGCCTCTACTGGGAATCAAACTCTGTACCTTTAGAATCAGAGGCGGACACCATACCTCTTAGCCACTCTGACCCCAAACTGTATCATTTAACAATAGAGAAGCTGACATTTTTGAAAGTGCAAAGTTGATCCATTCATTAATTACCCTCAGCCTCTTACCCTAGGGAACAAGGACTGTCTTGTAATGCCCTTAACAAATTTTCTCAGCGTGTGTTCTGTCCATCAGCATGGTCTTCTTCAAAGCTGATAGAGTCATAATTTTGACCCCCGAATTGTTTATAAAGATTTTCTCACACGCAGACAAGCTGACATAAACCTGATTATGTGAGAATTTGTCAAATGTTATTCTGCTTTTTTGCTTCTCTAGTCTCTCATGTAGCTGACTTTTGATTGATCGACGTCAGTTTTAGTCAAGTTCTCAGGGCAGTATGTAATTAAAAAAACAGCAGTGTAAAAATTGTTTTGTTTTATTTAATTTTTTAATAGGAGTTTTGGTGAGGTGCGGCCCGTTCAGCCTAGACACAAGGAGTGTTAGTTATATTAGTGCGCAAGTCTAAATATTAAAGACCTTGCGATCTGGTAAACAGGGTTCGTAGCGACCTGGAAAAACCTGGAAAACGAAAAAAAAAATTCCAGGCCTTGAAAAGCCAGGAAAAATGGCTAAAAGCCTTGAATTTCCCGCATCGGACCTGCAAAAAAATTACAAATCGAAAGTTGTCCATTTTTCGGTTATTGATGGTATTTTTTGTTAAACTACTTCCCTTTGCGCACTAAATCCATTTCCAGACGTTTTCGGCCGTTTGCGTTTTCGGCGCTTTGCGTTAATGACTTAAATGCAGATTTATATTTAGCGCTCGCGTCTGTTGTTACTCGAATGCTACTGGGAAAAACACCAAGAACTTCATTCAAGTTGTATTAAATCGTTCATTTCAACTGAGGTAAGTAATAAATTCATTTATCTCATTTATAAAACATATTTAAATAAGTCCAGTTTATAGATAGGCCTACTGCACGTGCGTCTGTAATTTACAATGTAGGCCTATTTACAGTTTTATTTTTAACCGTGGCCAAAATTAGCCTATAGGCAAGTGTTTGAATGAAATTTCTTGGTTTACATCTGCATACGGGAATATGTTTGACACAGTTTAAGATGGTCAGGAATAGAAATTGATGGCGATTCCATATCCTATAGCCTACCCTGTTATCAGACCCATGTCCCACTGTTCATTTCACCACATTTTTTGGAAATAAATATATTTTGAATGCATTTTTATTATATTTATGATGAAGAGACATATCCCATTCTACATCTGAAAGGTTATAGGCTAATTAGGATAGACTACATGTTCTCAATTCCAGATAACATGAATAACCGCCGATACATGAAAGTGGCATCACATCTGTCAAATCACTGTAATTAGGATAAATGAAAATTATCAATTTTGTGCATAGGAAAAAAAAAAATCAAAAAAAAAAAAAAAATCTAAACAAACAGAAATGAAACCCAACAAAAGTAGTAAAAGGGGGGGTGTAAAGGCCTGCTGTTTCCAGTTAGATATTTAATAGATTTTCACTTATCATAAGTATTACACTCCCAATTACTATATATTAGCTTTTGTTCTAGTTAAATATTGTTTGACTATATTATGTATGCGTTTAGAATTTTGACTTGGTAAATATACATAGCCTAGACCTACTCATAAGTTATTTGTGTGTTCAATTTTTTTTTTACAGAAAAGAACACAACCCCAAGGAGCTGTTTTACCCTCAGAAACATCAAAACCATCTAACACTACTCACTCGGACACATATTCTCTTCTGTGGTAGTTTTTATTCAGCCTTCAGCTTTATTTCAAGACCTGAAAGAAAATCATATTGGTGCATTTGGAACAGTAGCTAAAAATAGGAAGCATTTTTCTGAAGCACTGAAGAACAAGCAACTCAAATTGAAAAAGGCAAATCATCCTGTGTTTTGTGCGACAGAAGATAAGGCATGCCGACAATCACCTGGCATGATATGAAAATATTTAACCTTATATCTACTGTTCACTCTAATGATAATATAAACAAGACAGTTAGAAAGACAAATTCTTTAGGGCAGAACAATTCAGAAGCCAGTGCTTGCAGAAAAAGTATGGGAGGTGTTGACCACTTTGGCCAACTAGGTGCAAGCTACCCCAGCCCACACAGATCCTATTTTTATATCATTTCTTAGTTGAAACAGCCCAGGTAAATGGGCACATAACCTACAACACTGCCAACTCTACAAAAAAGATCAAAGCAAAGATCAGGATGTCAGTCTGACTCTTATTGAACATGCTATTCTTCGACACAATGTGACACCTTCAAAACCACAGGTCACAAAAACACGACTTACTGAGCGCCACTTCATTGATAAATATGAACGGGCAAGGTACAAACCAGACTGTAAAGTGTGTAAGGCTTCAGGGAACAGAAGCCAGACTTGCATGTACTGCCCAGATTGCAATGTACCTCTATGCCTGATACCCTGCTTCAAGTTATACCGCACAGTAGAGGATTATCAACGATCCAGACAAAGACTCTTGCAGAGGCCTACAGCTACAACTTCAACCCCAGTTAATGAAAAAAAGCAGCTTAGACTCCAACTAGAGGTACTTAACTACTCAAACATTTACAAACGTTCATTGTCAGATGCCACAGACGTAGAATACATTCAAAAAAGACAGACACGAAAAATAGTTTTTTTTTGCATTTTATTCACAATTTTATTAGCCTTTTATGTTGATATACGTGGTTAATCATTAAATCAATATGTCAATCACGCTTATTTTATTCATTGCCATCCATGTCACTAACATATTATTGCGCTGACTTGAACAAATTCACTAAAAACTGGGAAAAGATGTGTGTTTTTCACTCTTTTATGAATTTTCAAAAAAAAAAAAAAACAGTTCTTTTTAAAGAAATCTGCAAACACCGAGTAATGGGAGACGGTAATGCTCCGGATTGCTGGTCAGCAAAGTGATAATTATATCTGAGAAAATTAGATGAGGAAAATATTAGAGTTTCCCATCCTTAAAAATCACTTGCTGGACCTGGAAAAGGCTGGAAAATGCTTGAAGAAATTTGCTATGTACCCTGGGTAAAGGAGTTCAAGTAAACCAGTATAAAAGTATTATTGAGATATTTGATATATTTTTGTGTTTTTTCATTTACCTTTTCTAAAGTGTACAATTTATTCATTCACATCGCATTTACAAATCTTATACTTATTTACTCTTTGTCTTCCTTTCTCGTTATACCAGTTCTAACACATACAGTTCTCCCAGTTATACCAACAGGTGAGCTACCCCATAGAAAACTGTCACACTGTATTTGTATTCATTCCTTAAGTACCTCAATTATTTGTGAAGTTTTCAGATCCGTTCGGTTTAAAAAAAAATTATGTTTACTTTATTAAACTATAGATCGTTATATATGGCAACGAGAATACTTTCCATCTGCAGTGTCTACACCACATCCTCGGTATTTCCGGGAAGAACAGAGTGACAAATGTCGAGGTGTTGTCACGTGCAGGCCTTCAAAGCATGAATACACTGCTTAGAAAGCGCAGACTATGCTGGCTTGACCATGTCTGCTTCATGGAAGAAGGTCGCATCCTGAAAGGTATCTTCTTGGACAACTGTCAGATGGCAGAAGAACAGTTGGGTGACCACAGCTGAGTTTTGAAGATGTGTGCAAGAGAGACATGACGGCACTGGACATAAATCCGGCAGCCTGGGAGGATGAAGCTGCAGATTGTATCAAGTGGCGATGCTATCTATGGCACTACCTCAGATTGGGCGAAAAGAAGCTCTCACGGCAAGCAGAAGAGAGGAGAAAACATTGAATGGAATACCAGGAAAAAAGGCAGCAGAGGGCTGTCACCTCAGGGGCACATTCCCAAAGTCAGTTATGACTGAAGGAGCTGTTATTATTATAATTAGATTGTTAATTTTTTTCGGTAAATCAGTTAGTGCTAAGTGAAGAGGCGTATTTGTTTGGTATTTTTTAATGAAGTAAGTGTGTAATACTAACACATACGTACATACATACCCACAGCTGTACTTGCCTGGTTATAAGCCAACCACCACACTACATTCTCTTTCATTTTGTAATGTCCAAAAACGTTGTTCAGCTTAGAATTGGTGTCATGCATGAAAGTTGGTCATTTCATTTACTGCTTATGCAAGAATAACCAGTTTCTTGCCACTAGGTGGCAGGTTCACCTTGCTAACAGACAGCATGTGCTTTATAAGATCCTTGATTGAAATGGGCCATACAGGAAACATTACTGTTAGCAGAAATTCTAGCTACACAGAAATCTTAATTTTTATAGATCTGTGTTGTCCATAGTTGTATGAAACAGTCATTATACTGTGATTGTTGTTCTACGAACAAATATATAAATTAAAAAATAAAATGGTATGAAATCAGTTTTACAAGTTAACGGGTAAACAGGAAACATGGGACATTTTGGGTTTTACTCTTCGTCAGCCACAGTTACAAACGGGTGTTTTTACAGCAGCCTCCTCTCTTATTGTTCTACGAACAACTGGCAGATGGCAAAAGAACTGTTAGCTGACCGCAGCTTAGGTTCAAAGATGTGTGCAAGAGAGACATGAGGGCACTGGACATAAATCCAGCAACCTGGGAAGATGAAGTTGCTGATCGCATCAAGTGGCAATACTGTCTATGGCTCCACCTCAGATTGGGCTAAAAGAAGCTCTCACAGCAAGCAGAAGAGAGGAGAAAATGTCGATAGGAACACCGGGAAAATAAGCAGCTGAGGGCTGTCATCTCGAGCGTGCATTTCCATAGTCAGTTACAACTGAAGGGGCTATTATTGTTGTTGAAATCAGGAGAAGAGTTACATGAGTGACAAGAAAATCATTTAACCGCACACGTTCCTAATCCCAAAATCTAAATTTGTAGCCTAAATTATAGTGATCTCTTTTGTTCGTTTTACTGTCTTTTTGTCTTTCAAAATGAGACATCGTACATCCTGCCAAGACTTTACAGTTCCCTCAGTGGTGGTAATGGTTCTTTGGTTTGATACTATGGATATGACTGCAGATGTCTTCCATTTCTGGATTGATAGGCTTCTTACTTTTCTTGGGTTTGAAGTGCATTTTGCACAGACTGATTAGTTCATCCAAGCATGCTCATATTCTCTGGGCCTGGTATTCTTCAGATGTTAGAATTGCTGTGTCATCCATGAAAGCCTAAGTTGTGGCATGTGATGCCCTTCATTGCGCTTTGGACTACCTGCAGATCCATCAGCTGCCTTGAGATTTACTTACATAGCCACGATGAACAGTATCATTGCAATGGTAAATCCCATTGTGATTCCAACTTGCAGACCATTCCATTGTGTCTTGTACTGTGGTTGAAAATCTGACTGAGAACCCTTATGAAATACAGCTTCAGCGTTGCTGCAGCTGCTTGTGGCACTTTGGTATATGTCAAAGGTGTGCCACAACATTTGGTGCAGGAATGATCCATGTTCATTAGCTAGGTTCAACTAGACGTACATTGATATTTTTTTACTGTCAGATTTTGCTCTTTGTTATATCATGTTATGCTCTGTACTCCCTTGAGTGCCAGGAATACCTTTATTCTGGATGGTAGTGTCAGTGTACCCATTCTCTGGGAGGTGTGTTGTGATTCTATTTGCCATCACTGAGAAGATTATCTTTGCTTTCCACATTAAATAATTAAATTGCCCTGATTTGACTAATATCTGTGGAATTTAGGATGTAGACTGTGTTCACCTTATTAGGATGTAGACTGTGTTCACCTTATTAGGATGTAGACTGCGTTCACCTTTTTCCATTCTTTGCTTATGTAGTTTCCATGCATTTATCAGTAGTCAGAGCAGCTATTTGACGGCCGCAGGACATTTCTTATATATAATTAATTGGAACACTAGTAGGACCTGATGCTGATTTCCATCATGTTTGCTGAAAAATGAAACCATGTTCTCGCGTTATTGTGGGGGAATTGAATTCATTTCCTGATTTACTATACCATACAAGGCTTGTCATGTTGGTGAGACGTTGGTCCTTGAGATTATCTGAATAAGTTATTCTTAGATGTTCTTACAGTTTCTCTTCTCTTAATGTTCAGTGTTCCTGAATGTGGTTGTTCAAATAGATATCTAGCAAACCTGAATGGTTCCATGAAGGAATCTTTCTCTAGTTTTTTCTTGTTTTCTTTCTTTTCCTGTATAGCCATTCTTCTCTACAAAGTGCCTTTTTTTTACCTTCAGGTGCCGACATAGCTGCCGTAATCCACCTTTTTCTACATCCTTTCCTTTCTTGAATTGTCTTGAGGCGTGATTCTTATGTTTTCTGATATTTTCTATTCATTTTTTTCTTCTGCTGTATTGTGTTAGATTACTTCCATTTGTTTCCCTGATTCCAGGTGAAGATGTTTGAAGGTAATCTAATCCTAAGAAGCATTCCATCCTATCGGACTTGTTTTAACGCTTTTAAACAGGCTGGGGGGGGGGGGGAGAAGAGTCACTTGGGCCAAGACTCCAAAATATCACCGTCCTGAATCTAGTACATGGTTACTATCCTTTTTTTTAAAATAAAGTTTTGGCGAGGCACGTCCCGTTCAGCCTAGTTGGTTATATTAGGGCGCATGTCCAAATATAAAAGACTTTCAAGTCTGGTAATGTTACAAGTAATATTGTGTACATAATGTATCCTTTACTGTCCTGAATCCAGTCCCGGTTTTTATAGAACCTTAACAGCACGTTGGTTTTTTTGTGTATCTCGTGTAGAGGAACGGGATACGATGGTGCAGATGTTTCTTACAATCATAACTCGGATAGTCAAGGCACAAGCTCAGGTGACTACAGTGTAAACAGCTACCACAACGGATATGACCGCAGCAGCAACAACAAACCAGGGCTTTGTGGCTTAGCTAATCTAGGAAACACCTGCTTTATGAACTCCGCTCTCCAGGTCAGTGATGTTATTAAAATTATTGTCAGATACTCATCTCCTTTGTTTGTTCCTTGTGCAGCTTGCATCCACCACTGCTGATGGCTCCCTCGGGGAAGCCTGTGACAAAGAACATGCTCTTGTAGTGGTGGTTTCTATAGTAATTTGTTTTATGAGATGAGGTTGCCGGTCCCATTGCCCAACACCCACATATTAGTTGCCTACGACATGCATGTAGTCCTGTTTCTTTGTCTCCTCTGATACTCTTGGGAGTTTCACGGAGACATAATGTTATTATTTTAGTCCATATATCACATACAGACACTTAATCTTGGTAGATTAATCATTTAATTATCTTTGTTAAGAAGTTAGCTTATTGTCATCATAATTTTTCTTTGCGTTCCTTATGGAACCTGGAACCACCACTGTTATGGGATAGGATGCACTTTAAGGAAACCTGTTGATAGCATTACACGGCAGTCCTTCTGGTATCCCTAGGGTAAAAGAAGCAGAAGTATATTGATAAAATACATTGAGAAGAGAACTGGAGATATAATTGAAAATAATGAGAAAGACATGAAAGAACCTGGATGGCATATAGGACATGTATAAGTTTGTTGAAGGGAGTTAAAAGGGGATGATCAGTTGGAACCTGGGGTAGTTTGGATTGGATTTCTGGTTTGTTCATATTTCCGAACTTAACAAGTATACTGCGCTGGAGAGTAAAGACAATGGGATCTGAAAATAAAAACTTGGAAAGAGCTTGAGCTGATGGTACGTGACAGGAGGATTTGGCGTGTGTTAATTTGAAGGCCTATGCTCCTTGGGGAGCTAAAGGGTGTTGATTGATACAAACTAATTTTGATTCATAAGTAACAGAAAAAATGGAATTTTCAACCACAATTACGCAGACGTATGTAATTAACCAAATAAAATCAGCAAAATAACATAAAAGAAAAAAAAACATGCCACGTGTGAAAAATATTTTAATAACATGCATAGGCCATTAACTAAAATAGTCAATTTTTTTTTTTGGGCTGATCCATTTGAATGAATTATTAACATTTCAAATTGTTGACATTCGGACTATCAATGCCGCTCTACTGTTGTGTATTTGATTCTTCAATTCATGGTATAGAACTTTAAATAATTCTACTAGACTTTTCTGCAACAGCAATAGACAAAAACAATTCTTAATGATTTTCCACTGCCGTGAACAGGGTTAAATATAATTGTGATAAATTCCTTGAAGGTAGTCCCATAGCAGGTTTGCTCCCAGTACATGGAATATAATTGTGAAAAATTCCGTCCCATAGCAGGTTCGCTCCCAGTACATGGAATATAATTGTGATAAATTCCTTGAAGGTAGTCCCATAGCAGGTTCGCTCCCAGTACATGGAATATAATTGTGATAAATCCCTTGAAGGTAGTCCCATAGCGGGTTCGCTCCCAGTACATGGAATATAATTGTGATAAATTCCTTGAAGGTAGTCTCATAGCGGGTTCGCTCCCAGTACATGGAATATAATTGTGATAAATTCCTTGAAGGTAGTCCCATAGCAGGTTCGCTCCCAGTACATGGAATATAATTGTGATAAATTCCTTGAAGGTAGTCCCATAGCAGGTTCGCTCCCAGTACATGGAATATAATTGTGATAAATTCCTTGAAGGTAGTCCCATAGCAGGTTCGCTCCCAGTACATGGAATATAATTGTGATAAATTCCTTGAAGGTAGTCCCATAGCAGGTTCGCTCCCAGTACATGGAATATAATTGTGATAAATTCCTTGAAGGTAGTCCCATAGCAGGTTCGCTCCCAGTACATGGAATATAATTGTGATAAATTCCTTGAAGGTAGTCCCATAGCAGGTTCGCTCCCAGTACATGGAATATAATTGTGATAAATTCCTTGAAGGTAGTCCCATAGCGGGTTCGCTCCCAGTACATGGAATATAATTGTCATCATTTTCTTGAAGGTAGTCCCATAGCGGGTTCGCTCCCAGTACATGGAATATAATTGTGATAAATTCCTTGAAGGTAGTCCCATAGTCCTAAGAAAAATTCACCGAATCTTTTGGCCGAATACCATCACCAACCAAGATCTGCTTACTCGGAGCAAGCAAGAGGACATGCACACCATCATAGCTGGCAGACGCTGGAGCTGGGTTGGTCATGTCCTCAGAAGAGACCCCAATGCCATCACAAGAACAGCTATGCTTTGGACCCCTGAAGAAAAACGAAAGAGAGGCCGACCAAAAACAACCTGGCCGAGGACTATGGAGGCTGAGATGCAAAGAATGAACCAGAGTTGGGGCACTGTACGAAGGATGGCCACCGACCGAGCAAAGTGGAATCAATTTGTTGTTGCCCTACAAGACGCCACTAGGCGTGATGGCCACTGACTGCTTTGACGGTCGGCGGCTAAGGATCAAAGAAGAAGAAGAAGTCCCATAGCAGGTTTGCTCCCAGTACATGGAATATAATTATGATAAATTCCTTGAAGGTAGTCCCATAGCAGGTTCGCTCCCAGTACATGGAATATAATTGATGGACATTTTTCCAGAACCAGTGGTTCCTAATCATGTCCTGGGTAGTGAGATCGAATCCTAGCCTTCTTGGATAAGGGCGAAAAAAATAGGAGGTCCAGTGTGCAAGTGAGCACGTTAAAAATCCCACTACAGTTGGAGATCATAAAGAGTAGACCATACGGCAGCTGTGCAGACACAATTTAAACATTAGGAAACCTACCTACCACAAAAATATTTATAGAATGTGTGATTCCTGCATACACACATTGGGATCCTCGCCGGTGCTATGAAGTTCATGCACTGTGCTAAGATCCTCCTTGTGTGATCTAAGGAAGGAGATAGGAGTACTGATGGAGTTGTCCGTGTGCAATGAAAATGGTCCTTAAACCATAGCAGATAATGTCATAGGGGAGTGAAGTGTTAGAGACATCACTATACTAGGGCCCAGCATCGAGAGGTGGGGTGTCCAGTTTCCTTCCTCAGTGCCTTTTCCTTCCTCAGTGCCTTTTCCTTCCCTAACTCAAGGTTAAAGTCAGGTACCCATTTACAGCTGGGTAAACTGGAGCATGTCAATATCGTGAATCGAACTCGTCACCTTTTTTGCAAGAGACCAGCTCTCTAATGCCTTGAAGCAGAGGCAAAAATAGCTATACTTGATTCACCATGAGGCAAAAATATTTTTTCTTAGTTTCTGAACCCATGAGTCTTCTTGTCTCTTGTTTGACTGGCACTTGCCTGGTTCTTGTCATCATTTCTACATTAGGAATCTGTCCATACCACTTCAGTTCTTCTATTCTATGCCAGCACCCATTGATGAAAGTCTATAGCTTTTTCGCTGTTGTTTTTTTTGTTGTTCATGTTCCAGGGCCTGATCCCAATTAATTAGGATTATAATCACTGGACAATAAATTTTGACATTTTGTGTGTATCTGAGATTAAACCAAGTTACCTTTATGTTGTTTGGGCTGCTGAATATGAAAATTGCCGTTAAAACACCAGATTAGCTCTAGTTTTTTAAATATCTATAAAACAAGTTTTACACATTTGCATATACATACCATATGATAATAATGCTCATAGCGGAAATGATTCACAGCGACGCCTTTTTGCCTGTCACTTGTAATAGTTTCTGGAGCATCTCTCACAAGGGTCCAACAATAGTCTGCTAGCATTGCTGCATTCCATTTCCCTTGGTACCTTTTTTCGAGGGTAGTAATGTCCTGATGAAATCGTTCCCCATGCTCGTCACTGACAGCACTGCAGTTAGCAGGGAAGAAATCCAGATGAGAGTGTAAAAAGTGTAATTTCAAAGACATGTTGCACCCTAGTCTCTCATAGCGCTGCAAGAGGGTTTCTACAAGCTCCTGGTAATTGTCAGCCTTATTGTTACCTAGAAAGTTTGTGGTCACTTGCTGGAAAGCATTCTAAGCTAACTTTTCACCACCTGTGAGGATATCATCAAAACGCTGATCTCGGAAGAGCTGACGTATCTTATGGACTGACAAATCCACCTTCCTTGATTTTGGCCTCACTAAGTCTTGGAAATTTATCACGAAGGTATAAAAATCCTGCCCCATTTCGATCCATGGCCTTTACAAAATTCTTCATTAGTCCAAGTTTAATGTGGAGAGGAGGGAGCAAGATCTTGTGGGATTCTACAAGTGGTTCGTTAAGTACATTCTTTTTCCCCGGTTCAAGTGATTGTCGTTGGGGCCAATCCTTTTTCTTGTAGTGGCAAGTCCTGGCATGGCTGTCCCACAGACAGAGGAAACAGCAAAACTTTGTGTAACCCTGCTGTAGCCCCATCAAGATGGCAATGACCTTCAGGTCACCACAAATGTGCCACTTATACTAGTCATAGTTGATGGTGTGTAACAGTTGTTTCATGTTGTTGTACGTTTCTTTCATGTGGACTGCATACTTGAGTGGAACAGATGGTAAAACGTTACCATTATGGAGCAGCACAGCTTTTAAGCTCAACTTGGGCGAATCAGTGAACAGCCTCCAATAGTCGTCTTTGTAGTTGGTGTGTAGTGCTGCCATCAGACCCACTATATCAACGCAAGCAATGAGGTTATCTGTCATTTTGAAATATGGAAGCAGATCTTTTTGCCGAGCACGAAACACAGACACATGCACATTCTCTTCTAGAAGATTCCATTGCTGCAGTCTGGACCCCAACAGCTCTGCTTTATTTTTTGGCAATTCCAGATCTCTCACTAGATCATTCAATTCACTCTGGGTAATTTTATGTGGCTGTGCAGACTCTTCAATAGGCACGATGTCAGGATCTCTTTATGTAGATGCTTTCACAGGTGACGGATGTCCACTGGCCTTATTATCTTCTTCATCATCCAGAGTATAAGATTCTGGCGGGTCCAGAACAGGAAGTCCTTCCCCGTGAGGCACTGGCTGCATAGTAGAGGGAATATTTGGATAGGCCACAGGCGGCTTTTTCTTCTTAGAAATACCATGTCCAATTGGAGGAGTCATGCAAAAGTAACAATCATTAAGATGGTTTGTCGGTTCCCTCCACACCATTGGAACTGCAAAACGCATCAATCATCCATTTCGGTTCAACCAGCAGTGCAGATTCTTTGCACAGGATTGACAACATATGCGTGGGGCCCAATACCGGTCCTGGTCACTGATCTCGCCACCAAAATAAAGGCTGTAAGCTTTCTTTATCATCGGTGTAATGGGTCGTCTTTGTGATAGCAAAGTTCTTCTTTGATCCTTAGCCGCCGACCGTCAAAGCAGTCAGTGGCCATCACGCCTAGTGGCATCTTGTAGGGCAACAACAAATTGTTTCCACTTTGCTCGGTCGGTGGCCATCCTTCGTACAGTGCCCCAACTCTGGTTCAGTCTTTGCATCTCAGCCTCCACAGTCCTCGGCCAGGTTGTTTTTGGTCGGCCTCTCTTTCGTTTTCCTTCAGGGGTCCAAAGCATAGCTGTTCTTGTGATGGCATCGGGGTCTCTTCTGAGGACATGGCCGGCCCTGCGTCACCAGATCTCACACCTATGAAATAAAGGTCAGTCTTGCTTGCTCTGAGTAAGCAGATCTTGGTTGGTGATGGTATTCGGCCAAATGATTGATAGCAAAGTTATTTGTCCGCAAATATAGTAAAAAATAATCTGCACTGTTCACACATTCACGAGGCATCTTGAATGACACATCTGCACTCACAGAATCCACAACACAAATGATGACAAGGAGGAAATGTGGTTGCAATGACTGCTACAGATTGCATCATCCAATTTGCGCTCAAGGGTATCCGTCTCGTGGGGAATCACGCGCCAGGGCTATAAAAAAGAGAAGGACTGGGTCATTTGCGTCGGGAAGGTGATGTCACCAGCCTACTGGAACACCCCCCCCCCCCACTCCCCGGATCTTGAAAACTAGAGCTAATAATTCGCGATTTTTAAGTTCATATTCGTGATCAGCATGTCCAAATTAGTTAAAAATAGCTACTTTTGTCTCGGATACATTTTGGCTGTTGTCCAGTGTTATCTATACTCAACTGTATATGAGTCGTAGGTCGGAGTGGCCAAGAGGTATGGCGTCTGCCTCGAATTCTAATGGCACCGGGTTTAATTCCCAGGAGGGAATATAATTTATGTAAAATTTTTTTCAGAGCCAGTGGTCCTAATGATGTCATAATCCCCCTGGTCTCCTAGGTGGTGAGATCAAATGCCTAGCCTTCTCAGATACGGGCAAAAAAATAGGAGGTCCTGTGTGCAAGTTGTGCACGTTAATAATCCTACGGCAGTCGGAAATCCTAAAGAGTAGGCCATAAGTCCGCAGCCCTGGCAAAATTCAAAAAATTAGAAACCTACCCACCACAAACATACGAGGCGTGTTCAAATGAAACCTGACCGTGCTGCGCCAAGTGAACATTTGTAGGAGGAGCATGATGACGTCACATCTGACGTAATAAGCGCATACAAATGTACAAGTGTGTAAGTGTTCATTCTCCTAGTAATTATTTTTTGTGCTGCAGACCGTTAAAATAATGGCCGGTGTGATACGGAATCCGTCCAAGGATGCTGACCGATCACCATAAGGAAGAACGCATGGGGTGGAGTTTGAACCACCTACGAAGAGGAGGGTGATGCATTTCTGTTGCGCATAGTGGCAGGCGATGAGTCGTGGTGCCACCACTTTGAGCCGTGCAGCAAAACAGCGAGCATGCAATGGAAACATCCCGGATCACCAAAACCCAAAAAATTCAAGTCACAGATTTCCGCCGGTAAGGTTATGCTGACCGCATTTTTTGACCATGAAGGGCTTCTATTGGTAGACTTTAAAGAGCCTGGCGTGAACATCAATGCCATCCGCTACAAAGACGCACTAGACAACCTGCATACAGCCATCACGAATAAACGACCCGGCATGCTTTCGCGTGGTGATTCTGTTGCACGACAATGCTCGTCCACATGTTGCGAACATTGTGCAGGAAGCATTAGCAAGGAAAAGGTAGGAAGTTCTGCCAAACCCAGCCTACAGCCCCGATCTGTCACCATGTGACTTTAATTTGTTCGGACCCTTAAAAAAATCTCTAAAGGGACAACGATTCGACTCCGATGCAGATGTCAGGGCCTCGGTGACCAAATGGTTCAATAAGCAACCAAAGTCATTTTTCTCTGACGGCATCCGCCGTCTACCCAAGCAGTGGGATGCGTGTCTAAATGCCTATGGTGACTATTTCTAAAGAACCCCAGTGAGTACTTGCTTCATAACAATAGCTGTATTTAATTCTACTACTCCTGCTGATGTACCTTACATATATTTCTTATAAAGCTACTGGGACGGGTTTCATTTGAACACACTTCATATTTATAGAATGTGTGAGTCCTACACACACACACATTGGTATTCTTGCCAGTGTTACGAAGTTTGTGCACTGGGCTGAGATCCTCCGTGTGTGATGTAAGGAAGGAGATTGGGGCACTGATTGTGTTGCCCATATGCAATGAAGATAGTCCTTAATACGAAACCAAACTGTAAATGAAAAATATAATTATATAAAATATGTGGCTTATCTTGTAAAGATTATACTGTACGTGTGACTACAAGATGACTAAGCTGCTGTGTTTTCTCAGTGTATGAGCAACGTCAGTCTGCTGACAGACTACATGTTGAGCAATCAGTGGGAGAAAGAGTTGAACAGGGAGAACCCACTTGGCATGAGGGGTGAAATTGCCATATCTTACAACAAGCTTGTCAGGGATATATGGTCAGGTCAGCGTAGCTACACAGTGCCTAAAAATTTTAAGGTGAGATTATACTTACTTACTTAATTGTTCCTCTTCTACCCAGGAGTGTAGAGGTTTGCCAGAAAGAGCGCCATAGATTATACTTACTTACTTAGTCATTTTTCTTCTACCATGGGGTGTAGAGGTTTGTCTGAAGGAGCGCCATGGATTATACTTACTTACTTACTTAATCATTTTTCTTCTACCCTGAGGTGTAGAGGTTGCCAGAAGGAGCGCCATAGATTATACTTACTTAGTCGTTCCTCTTCTACCCTGGGGTGTGGAGGTTTGCCAGAGAGAACACTAGACTGTCCTGTCGTCGGTCTTCCTCCTGGCATGGCTCCAATCTAGTCCTCAGTCCTTCGGGGATTGTCTAATGATGTCCTCCCAGTGAGCTCCGGATTGTCCCGGAGGTCTGGATCCCTGGCTCTTGGTTTCCTATATTTGCCATAGATTATACAATTTTAAAGTCTCAATATAGCTAAATCCTCGTCCCACCCTCTTTTATTGCTGTTGTTGTTGTTATAGATGAAGAAGCATTATCTCTGTTGTACATAGTACTTAATGTCATGGAATAACATACAAATTATGACTTGCTATACATATTTAACATTTTGTTATTTAACTACTCATTTTCATCATCATCACTTGGGAGCCGCACTGGTGTAGTGGTTACCACACTACGCTGGCGATCGTGTGATCCAGGTTCGAGCCCTGGTGAGATCATTTGAAGCAGTGTCGTCGACCAGGGACTGGAATAACCTGAACGGCTCTTGAGCCGTGTCACGAAGTGGATTTAAGTTTGGAGTGTGTCTGAGTGTATAGACAAGACCCTAGTGTGAGAAAGACTGAAAAGATAGATTTATATGAAAAATGATAGTGAAAATGTGACAAGTTGAAACTATTGGCTCTGAGGGGTGAGAACCGAGATTGACTCTCCCTTGCCACTCCGGACGTCTTAGATAGCTATAGCCTCCACCACCTCTAACTACCATAAGGGGGATAAGGTTACTTAAGATCACATACACCACGATACAGACAACATATAGCTACTGTACGAAAATAAAGTGACTGATCCAGACTACAGTTTACAGTTTATTTACACCAAAAAAAAAAAAATCAAATACATGTCAAAGAAATAAAGTGCGTATACGCACACCTGAAAAATACAGATCAAGCACAGGTAAAAATGATTTATCATCAACCCAACCCTTCACCCACAATTGCCACCTGTATGGGGGAAAGAAGTTAAGATTGAACAAAACCACACTGAACTTGGTGGGGTCTCAGATTTCGAGCCTCCACTCCAACTAGCTATTCTAAATTATAATTCTAATTTCACTGTCAGCTGGAAATTCTACGAACTGTCTATGCAATCTCTGTAAAGACTTCGTTTCTACACAGCCTATTCTGAACCTCCCGAACACTGCTCCACAACTAACTTCCTCACTAAAACTTCAGCAGCTGTCCTCTGCTATGATCTTTAACAAAACTCGTTATTAGTTCTGTCTTTCTGCTCTAACATCTGTAGAGGGTATTGTAACCCTTTTTCCCTGCACAATTCTGGAGCTGACGACTAGGGTTTAACGACTGGATACTGGACTTGAAAATGAAGCTGTTTCCCTACTGTAAATTCTGAATCCACCTGCCCGGTTACCCCTCTCTGGGTTTAGGACCGTCGGCGTTATTATGGCCGAATCTACATGAGGCGTTGTGTCTCCTTTGGAGTTGGTATATCGAGCTTAGAGCTCGTGATTAAAACGATGAACACATTCCCGCTGAAGCATGGGAACTTCACTGCAAAGAAAACTGTTTCGTTCCTTCTGATGCCCACTGGTTTGGCGCCGGTATTACCGCGTCACCAGTTCTCTTTCGCCTCTGGCGTTGCCTCGTCTCTTCTACTCCTGAGAAGAACGATCTTTTTTGGCAAGCTGCAAGGTCAAAATTGCACCCGTAATTGCGTGCCTTGAAACCGTTTTGCTGTGGCACAAATAATACAATAATTATACCACACATCAACCTAACACGTCTTTAACATCTATCTCCCTTACTTACTAACACCCCTGTCTATTCCCGCTCCAGCAACTACATAATATTTATGCCCCAAAAAGTCAGCTCCTCCACACAACTCCCTTCTCTTTTCTCTACCTGATTCCAAAGTAAACAATACCCTCAATCTGGTAATCAGCTGGCAGACCGGCTGACCTAACATCCTATGGTTCTGCATGACTAGCGACGAGTCACAACAATTTTTCACTGAGGACATACCTGTCCAAAAATACTTTGGACTACTATTTCTAAAATGATCAATGATCAACACCAAATAAAATTAGACCTCTCTAGGAATCATTAAATTCCCGTTCCATAAAATTAATCACATCCCAAAGTGTAATAAACAATTTCCTTTAACCGAAATAAAATTTCACCTCTCGTCTTCTGATTACACAGTACAACAATGCACCATAAATGTATACCATTTTACGCTAGCATATACATCCTGCCAAAAGTTATACCCAAAACCAGGTTATCAATTAAAACCCCGTGGTTACAAACACGTGCTCCCGCATTCTCACAAAGTTTCTTAAAAGTTTCTTCACTCCTCCTCATCCCTCTGAATATCGTCCCGAATTAATATTCATTAAATAACAGCACCCACGTGCTTACAATTACACAACTCCACTCCCGTATATATATGTGTAATATCAGAATGTAACTCTCAATGAAATACAATATACGCGCTCCCGAATATTCTGTAAATTTACATAAATCAGAGATGTTGGTTTCTCCACACATCTTCTTAGAAATAATACAAAGCACGCCCTTAATATCTCAACTCTTAATCCTTCCTAGATACTGTTATTCCTTCTAGAAAGAATTAAATGGACCTCTTACATTCAATACTCTCTCTAAGAACATAATTGATGGCCCTTCACGATAAATTTAGCTTTAAAATTAACTTCCCAAGAAAACTTACTGATCGGGCTAGGACTCTTAAACTCAAATAAAAGTACCACGCTAATAACTTATGGCTTACCCAATTCGAATTTCCCACTTAACGAGCAATCGAAAATTGACTATGGTTACTCGGCTGGCAATATTTCATCAGAGACCGGGCTATGAATCTACGTGAGTATATATAACGAAAGACCCCCACGCTGACCTAGCCGACGTCATTTGCGTGGCTTTGTTCCAAGCCCAAAGATCACGCTGCATTTCAATAAAGTTTGACCCCAGCCAATCAGATTAGTAAACAACTCTAATTCATTCTGTTACTGCTCGCCAGTATTACGTACACGGGTAAAGGTCACTACACCCATCCCCCGTTTAAACAAAGAATGTACTGGAATACAGAATGATCTCCTAACCGTCGGGAAATAATGCTCAGCCTTCTACTGCTTCATAAAACAAAAATGAGCGCAATTATTTAAATCCAGAAAATACGTCTATTTGCACGCAATCGCTTTAAAGAGAAGAAAACTGGTGCAAATCTGAACTTAACCTTACCGTCATCCCTATATAAAACTGCAATAAATTCCCTACAAAACAAGACTAAACTCCACTACTATTCATAGAGAAGAACCATAGTGCAGATTAGATAAAACTCCACCATAATCCCTCCTTCTGAAAAAACGAAAATAATAGAAGGAGAAGAAACATGGGGCCTCTTGAAAAAATAAATTACAGTACAGTATCACATTACTCCACCCTTTTGAAGTGCGGGATTCCGTGCTAGATTACTGAAACTTGTATTCTTTTCATACTGGCCCCTATCTCTGTCTAAAGAGCTGTCTGTCTGTACTGAAGTCTCATGGTCACAACTGGTGATATCCACCTGGTGACTGGAACTCCAATGGTTGTCCTTCGACCTTCCTCTTTTGCGTTTCATCCTTCTTCTTCCTCTCCTTGAACAAGCTCCTATGCTCCGTTGGAAGAGTTGATCTCTTCAGACCTGTGCCGTCTAATGGCGGGTCTGAACCTTCTCTTGCCATGTCCGTCAAAAGGCTGTCTTGGTCAGCTGACATGACCGACTGGCGCTGTTGCGGCCTGGCGATGGCGACTACCTTGCTGCACGTCAACGGGTTTGTGATCGATGGTATATGGCGATGCGGATAAAAACTGTCTTGTGCTTCCCGCATACAGTCTCCGATCGCTTGCCGAGTTTCTACTGAATCCTCACTGATCCCAGTAGCTTCTATCTTGGAATAAAGATAGGTAATATCTGCCCCTGGCAGTGGTTCTGGGCTCGCTCTTCCCCTACCAACATGAAGCGGGACAGAGCTCTCCAATACCGCTCCTTGCGAAGTTGTAAGGCAGTTTTCCTCACTATTTTCTGGCCTGAAAAGTTCGTGAGATGCCCGTGTAGTCCCAGAAAGTCCTCCGTCTAACGCCCTGGTTCTACCTTCAACCTTGCCCTCCCCTGTGAGAGTTAATGGCGTCAGTTGGACTGTGTCCTGCAGTGACACTTGACGGTTTAAGATCCCGTTAGATCGCGGAGTATGCGAAATAAAGCTCTCAGTGTCTTGTTCCAATGTTCCTTGAAACAAATTGGAAAATATAGCCAATTTTTCAGGCTCCTCGTTACAAGAGTCGTTTCCTGTAAGAGAGATACTAGAGTTGTGGGGCCCATCTCCGTTTGTAGGCACACGGTCGCTCAGTCCACTGTCCTCATCCTGTTGAGTAACGTGCTGATCATATGGGGCTCCAGGGCTGGTTGGAAACATATGCTCGCTCAGTCTGCCGACTTGTGCCCTTTTAAGAGTGCGCTGGTCGGTGACATATGTCATACCGCTCTTGTCAGTATGTCCCTCACATGAGGGAGCTAATACCATCGGGGGCCTAATTCCCGACAACAAACTAGGTATTTCCAAAATCAGAAGCGTCACCACTGTTTGGCCATTAGGCTGAACAGGGCTGACAGGCGAAAACGCCTCTGCAATTAACATACCACTGTCTTTAGAGGCCTCTAACCTCTCCTTAGCAAGACAGCGATGTTCGAGCTCGCTCAGGGCTCCATGAATTTGGAGTTCTCCATTTTCACTTATCTGGCCTGCAGTAGGCCACCTTGCGTCAGCAAGGATCGGCGTGGGCGGGTTCCCCAAAACTAAATATGGGTTGCCGAGAATGAAGTCGTAGGCTGGCTGTGCCATTACAGCTGCCTTGATTGTGCCAGACACAAACTTACACTTCACCTCAATATTGGCTACGGGCAGACGCTGTGAGGTACCTCTTCTCAAAATTCCACCAATATCAACTGTTTCCTTTGTCATCTGCCAGGGCTTCACCAGATGTCGGGCGACTATGCTGGGGTATGTAAGCCCGCTGTCGAACAAACACGTAGTGTGAGTTACGTTCACTATGGCTGGTCCGCTGTTGGAGAACAACTTCTTTGACTTAAAGGGTTCCCACTTTTTCACTTTTGTCACTCTCACAGGCCTTAAACAAGCTGCATGATGAGCGGGTTGTTTGTTCGGACACCGTGGCGTCCAATGAGAAGTCGTGCGATAGAACCTACAATACCTCTCATTCTCTCCCCGGTTTCTGGCGGGTTCATGAGAGGTCGGCCCCTGTGCTCTGTTATGCGGCTGGGGCGCAGGTTATGACTGGGAGGGGGCTCCTTGCGAGACGGCCCCTGCTGCTGGTGAGCAGAAGACGACTGAGATGAAGATGCTCCTTTGTCCGGGGCTGGCAGGTCTGGGTGTTTTCGTTTCTGGCCCAATACTTCGGCCTGTGCCGTCTGGAACCTTTCAGCAAATAAAATTATCTGGTCCAGTTGCTGGGCGCCCTGCTCTGCCAGGTACCTCCTTAAGTCGGGAGACATGTTTGCCTTTATTTATTCGCACAGAACTAACTCTTCCAGTCCTTCGAAAGATTTAGCCAGTCCAGACAACTCTCTCCAGTGAGTGAGGTAATTCCTCAGCCTTTCTGCGAACTGAGGAAAGCTTTCTCCCTTCTCCGGTCGGCTTTCCCTGAACATGGTTTGGCATTTACGGGGGGTCCACTGAAAGCGTTCTAACAGTGCGTTACGAAGTGCCTCAAAGTTGTTCTGGTCGTCTATGAGCATCTTGTTGTAGACGTCATAAGCATGCCCTTTGAGCGATTGCGATAATTTCAGACACCAAAGACTTTCATCCAACCTGTATGCCTTTGCCATCCTTCCAAATTTCCAAAAATACATCAATTTTCTCATTCCCGTTAGGAAAAGAGTCCATTGGAAAATTCATGGCTGCCATCCGGGGGCCTCCGTTTCCTGAGGTGTCTGCCGCCACTGCTCCGGGGGAATCTCCATTAGCCAAACTGCCCTCCGAAGATCTATGCTGCAGTTCCAGAGAACACATGGCAAGTTCGTGCTGTCTCTCTGCTGCCTTCTCCCTTTCCTGTGCTTCTGCTTCCATTTTCCGAAATTCTATCTCAGCCTCCCTTTTCTCTTTCTCAACTTCTTCGGCGGCTGCCCTGTCCTCTTTCTCTTTCTCTCGTTGATGATGCCTATCATTTTCCTTCATCATGTAGGCCTTCGTTTCCTCTTTATCCATTCCCAGGTCCTGAGCTGCCTCACGCCATGCAGCTCGTAACTTGGCCATATCCGCCATCTTACTTGTTAACTGCTGTAAGCTCATGAATACAGAAAAATGATAGAAAGAAGGAAAAAGAAGGAACTACCTGTTACCTACTAGGAAATATGCTGTCGCAAAAACCCGAACTCAGACTAGCACCAAGTCTGACTAATAACTACCTTAAAATTTGTTTTAGTTATCCAGCTACCCAAAACCCCGAATTTACTTTCCTGTTTAGAAAAAAAATTCAGGTAGCCATCAATTACCTCTAAGTCATGAACAACCTTACTACAACTACCATCTAAACTGACTGCAACCTGTGGAAAAAACTTATAGCTGGATCAGTCTTAATAGCTCAAGTCTATGGGATAATTAAAGAAAAATCTATTTCCAGAACTTTCTACAGAGAAAATCTATGAATCTAGATAAAATCACAGAATTGATCCCAACAAAAACGATCCACCGGACGATCGCCACCCACTTTGTCACGAAGTGGATTTAAGTTTGGAGTGTGTCTGAGTGTATAGACAAGACCCTAGTGTGAGAAAGACTGAAAAGATAGATTTATATGAAAAATGATAGTGAAAATGTGACAAGTTGAAACTATTGGCTCTGAGGGGTGAGAACCGAGATTGACTCTCCCTTGCCACTCCGGACGTCTTAGATAGCTATAGCCTCCACCACCTCTAACTACCCTAAGGGGATAAGGTTACTTAAGATCACATACACCACGATACAGACAACATATAGCTACTGTACGAAAATAAAGTGACTGATCCAGACTACAGTTTACAGTTTATTTACAAAAAAAAAAAAAATCAAATGCATATCAAAGAAATAAAGTGCATATACGCACACCTGAAAAAAAACAAATCAAGCACAGGTAAAAATGATTTACCATCAACCCAACCCTTCACCCACAATTGCCACCTGTATGGGGGAAAGAAGTTAAGATTGAACAAAATCACACTGAACTTGGTGGGGTCTCAGATTTCGAGCCTCCACTCCAACTAGCTATTCTAAATTATAATTCTAATTTCACTGTCAGCTGGAAATCCTACGAACCGTCTATACAATCTCTTTAAAGACTTCGTTTCTACACAGCCTATTCTGAACCTCCCGAACACTGCTCCACAACTAACTTCCTCACTAAAACTTCAGCAGCTGTCCTCTGCTATGATCTTTAACAAAACTCGTTATTAGTTCTGAAAATTCTGAATTCACCTGCCCGGTTACCCTTCTCTGGGTTTAGGGCCGTCGGCGTTATTATGGCCGAATCTACATGAACCTAACCTCCAGGCATTGTGCCTCCTTTGGAGTTGGTATATCGAGCTTAGAGCTCGTGATTAAAACGATGAACACGTTCCCGCTGAAGCATGGGGACTTCACTGCAAAGAGAACTGTTTCGTTCCTTCTGATGCCCACTGGTTTGGCGCCGGTATTATCGCGTCACCAGTTCTCTTTCGCCTCTGGCGTTGCCTCGTCTCTTCTACTCCTGAGAAGAAGAACGATCCTTCTTGGCAAGCTGCAAGGTCAAAATTGCACCCGTAATTGCGTGCCTTGAAACCGTTTTGCTGTGGCACAAATAATACAATAATTATACCACACATCAACCTAACACGTCTTTAACATCTATCTCCCTTACTTACTAACACCCCTGTCTATTCCCGCTCCAGCAACTATATAATATTTATGCCCCAAAAAGTCAGCTCCTCCACACAACTCCCTTCTCTTTTCTCTACCTGATTCCACAGTAAACAATACCCTCAGTCTGGTAATCAGCTGGCAGACCGGCGGACCTAACATCCTATGGTTCTGCATGACTAGCGACGAGTCACAACAATTTTTCACTGAGGACATACCTGTCCAAAAATACTTTGGACTACTATTTCTAAAATGATCAATGATCAACACCAAATAAAATTAGACCTCTCTAGGAATCATTAAATTCCCATTCCATAAAATTAATCACATCCCAAAATGTAATAAACAATTTCCTTTAACCGAAATAAAATTTCACCTCTCGTCTTCTGATCGCACAGTACAACAATGCACAATAATAACGTATACCATTTTACTGCCCCCATCCCCCGTTTAAACAAAATGATCTCCTAACTGTCGGGGAAATAAGGCTCAGCCCTCTACTGCTTAATAAAACAAAAATGACCGCAATTATTTAAATCCCGAAAATACGTCTATTTGCACGCAATCGCTTTAAAGAGAAGAAAACTGGTGCAAATCTGAACTTAACCTTACCGTCATCCCTATATAAAACTGCAATAAATTCCCTACAAAACAAGACTAAACTCCACTACTATTCATAGAGAAGAACCATAGTGCAGATTAGATAAAACTCCACCGTAATCCCTCCTTCTGAAAAAATCGAAAATAATAGAAGAAGAAGAAACATGGGGCCTCTTGAAAAAATAAATTACAGTACAGTATCACAAGCCGACCTAGCTCTAATGGGTACCTCCGAAATCAGCGAGTATCTGCCTGAATGGCGAGAGGACACCTGTCACTGTACAGGGAAAACAGGGGTACTCACGTAAAATCGGTCTCAGGTTAGACATATTAACCGGAGATTTCGCCTCGAGTAATAGCGGGCATAAAAAAAAATATTCTGTCTTTGCCCCCCCCCCAGCAACTGCACTAGGCTCTGTAGCATCAGTTACAAACAAATTATATTTTAACAGGTTGCCCACAGACCACCCCACCCCCAGCAACTACACTATGCTCTGTTCCATCAGTTACTAACAAATTATATTTTAACAGGTTGCCCACAGACACCCCCTCCCTCCCTCCCCAGCAACTACACTAGGCTCTGTTCCATCAGTTACTAACAAATTATATTTTAACAGGTTGCCCACAGATCCCCCCCCCACCCCCAAGCAACTACACTAGGCTCTGCTGCATCAGTTACAAACAAATTATGTTTTAGCAGGTCGCGGTGGGCCGGTTTGCTCCACAATTCTCAGGGTACCAGCAGCAGGACTCTCAAGAGTTGATGGCATTTTTGGCATTTTTGTTGGATGGACTTCATGAAGATCTGAATCGCATTAGAAAAAAGCCTTACATTGAGCTGAAGGATTCTGGAGGGAGACCAGATAAGGTTTTTACTGAGTTTTTTTTTTTTTTTTTGGTCTTGTCTTGTGTTGTAGGACTTTAAAAAAACTAGTCTGAAAAATGTATCACTGTAACCAGTGAGGTATTTAAAAAAAAATAGTAGTAAGATTTTGAACTGTTAACAGCATGGTCAAGAAAAGGGTAGCTACTAGGGTTTCTGGCTCGGCAGTTCCCAGGAATTTTTCAAAATTTTGATCAGTATTTGAATGTATTCTTATTTATATTGCCTGTGCTAACCCTCCTACCATCACCGGTGTCAATACCTTGTCGAGGTATGGCGGCTTACGTACCCTGATTACCCCCAGAGCTATGCCAGTGGGAGTTTTACTCCTGGAAGGTTCTACCAAGCTGGACAGCTTTGCGCGGGCAGGGGTCAGACGAAAGCAGACACCCTGGTCCTCCAGGTTGGCGGTTGTAGCATAGGGCTGACACCCCTGTCTATGTAAAAAAAAAATGAAGTTTCGGAAACACCAACGAATAAACAAACTTTGCTGCGGGACGGACATCCGGAGTCTGAGGCTCGAATGACTGTCAGTGGTGAAAGCCGAAAGGAAGCCACTGACATGAGAGCGGACATCCTGGCCGCAAAACATGATACAAGAGTGGGATTTTGGAGTGTCGGGACGGTGAATGGGACGTGTGAACTAGGACAGGTCATGGCAGAGGTGGGAGACTATAGGTTACACATTCTGGGGATGGGCGGGAGCGGATGGACAGGGGCGGGAAGGGTTGGGACAGCAACGGGAGAGACAATGCTTTGCTCTGGAGGAGAAAATGGACGGCACAATGAAGGTGTGGCCATTATTCTACAGAAGGGAATGGAAAGGACATTGCTGGAATGGAAACCCATCAACAACAGATTGATAAGATTGGGATTGAGAGGTAGATTTACCAATGCTACAATAATACAATGCTGCGCACCAGCGAATGACAGCGGTGAAGAGGTCGGGGATGAATTATGTCGACAACTGCGGAAAGAGATAGAAGACACACCTAGATATGATCTTGTTATAGTAATGGGTGATCTCAATGCGAAAGTTGGTACACACAATACATATAATGAAAGAGTAATGGGGAAATGTGGCTGCGGAACAGCAAACGAAAATGGAGATAAATTAATAAGTTTCTGTAGTATTAACAATCTGGTCATTGGAGGAACACTTTTCCCACATAAAGAAATTCACAAATTGACATGGGAATCGCCAGATGGTCGGGACAGAGACCAGATGGGCCACATCATGATTAACGGTAGATGGAGACGTGCATTACAGGATGTGAAGGTAGGAAGAGGTGCGGATGTGGGAAGTGATCACCATTTAGTGGTAGCAAAACTGAAAGTGAAACTAAGGGGGGCTGGACCGGCTGTGACTGCACAGAAAAGGTTTGACATCGGTGGATTGAGGGACCCAATTGCCGGAAAAGCTTTTGCGGCTGACATAAAGAAACTATATCAATTTGTCAAAAGTCAGGAAAAGACATTGACTGCTGATATGGACCGGAGGTTCAACGCCATTTCAACAATATATAAGGAAAGCGGCGGATCATGCTTGGGATTCCAGGAAGGGAGGAAGTGGGACTGGATAACACCAGAAACATTAAACACCATAACACTGAGAAAGGAAATGAAAAGAAAGAAATTAGACGCGAAGTCCCCCAGGTTAAAGCAACTATATAGCGAACAGTGCAGTCAGCTGGACGGGGAAGTTGAACGCCAAGCCCGAGCCAACATGGGGAATTTCCTAGACGATCTTGCGGGAAAGGCAGAGGGGGCAGCGCTGGGGGGTGAACAAAGCACAGTATACAAAGTAGCTAAATTCATCGGTGGAGGACGGGGTGCAAACAGTGTTACATTAGTGGGAGATAAGCGGGGAAATCTCATCACGACAGCGGAGGGACGGAAACAAGATGGGCAGACCGCTTCAGAGAGACTCTGAACAAGGAACCACCAGAGACACAATTGAATGTTCCTGGGGCTGAAAACGATCTAGATGTAAATACAGACATTCCACGAAGGGAGGAAATCATCACAGCAGTCGGGGGGTTAGGGGGCGGAGGAGCTCCTGGCCATGATGACTTAGGTGCAGAGCTGTTTGGGGCGGACCCTGAGCTGGCGGCGGAACTATTGGAACCACTGTTTGCACGGGTCTGGAAGGCGGGGACAACACCATCGGAGTGGAACAAGGGAATAATTGTCAAATTGCCCAAGAAAGGAGATCTTGCAGACTGCAATAATTGGAGAGGAATCACTCTTCTCTCAGTTCCCAGCGGGATACTGGGCGGGATAATTGTACAGAGAATTTCAAAAGCAGTGGACCACAGGCTGAGGAAAGAACAAGCAGGATTTAGAAAGAACAGAAGATGTGTAGATCATATATTCACTCTCGGGAACATTATAGGGCAGTGCTCAGGGTGGCAAAGATGACTGTACATTGGTTTCGTTGATTTTGAAAAGGCTTTTGACAGCATACATGGGGACAGTTTATGGAAAATACTGAGGGCTTATGGAATTCCAAGCTGCATATTGTCGGTCATGAAAAGCCTCTGTGCCGGCTTTGCGTGTGGTGTTGGGTGGGGCAACCTGCCCTTTGAGGTGGGGGCGGGAGTGCGGCAGGGATGCCCCTTGTCAACCACTCTATTTTTAACAGTCATGGATTGGGTGGTGCGCTGGGCGACTGAGGGCGGTCCAAGAGGAATGGGATGGACTGCTTTTTCTACGTTGGAGGATCTGGGGTATGCGGATGACATTGCACTACTAGCGCGTTCACATCGGCACATCGAAGAAAAGACGGATGGACTTAATGGGTTTAGCCAGCAGGTGGGCTTGAACATCAATTTAAGGAAGTCAGAGGTCATGGCGCTCAGTGTGAGCAACCCTGGGACCATGTCAGTAGGGAATCAGCGGCTGGTGCAGACGGACACCTTCACATACCCAGGATGCATGGTGGCACCGGACGGCGGCGAGAGTGGCCTTTTTTGGCCTTGGCAACATCTGGAAGTCCTCTCGGTACAGCACGGGCACAGGATTGGGATTATTTCAGAGCTGTGTGCTTTCTGTGCTTCTCTGTCGTGCGGAATGCTGGAGAGTTGCAGAGAGGGAGGTGTCGAGATTGTCCTCTTTTCACACAACGTGCCTAAGAGGAATTCGCCGAGTCTTTTGGCCGAGTGCCATCGCCGGCCAAGATCTGCTTACTCGGAGCAAGCAAGAGGACATGCACACCATCGTAGCTGGCAGACGCTGGACCTTGGTTGGCCATGTCCTCAGAAGAGACCCTGATGCCATCGCGGGAACTGCTGTGCTTTGGACCCCTGAGGGAGGGCGAAAGAGAGGCCAACCGGGGACAGCCTGGCGGGGGGCTGTGGAGGCTGAGATGCGGGGAATGGGCCAGGGTTGGGGCGCTGTACGAAGGATGGCCGCCGACCGAGCAAAGTGGAATCAATTTGTTGTTGCCCTACAAGACGCCACTAGGCGTGATGGCCACTGACTGCTTTGACGGTCGGCTGCTAAGGATCAAAGAAGAAGAAGTGCTAACCCTCTAGGCTGGACAAAGTATTTACTTTTTCTAAGCATTGAACTGTTATTACCTACCATTTTCGTGTTATAAAGGAGAGATTTTATTTGTTTTTATTTTTATTTTTTTTGGTTTCTGGCTGGTTCCTTGTCTCCCACCACTTTGGCAGCCTACAGATTTAGACTTGTCTCTTGAGACAAGAAAATAAAATAAGTTTGATCAGAGTTCGTTAGTTACTAAGATTTGATGGTGCAGATGAATAGGTAAAATAATGTGTATGAATTTATATGTGCTCAAAAAAAAAAATGGTGGGGCAGAGATCTATATGTGAGAGAAGGTATGCATATGTGAGAGAAGGTATCTATATGTGAGAGAAGGTAACATTATTGTTGTTATTTATTTAGCCTCCCTGTGGTCCCCGGGGGCCTGTGAAGAGATGAAGAAAGAAGAGGACTACTACACCCTCAGTCATGTCATATAAGGCAACTTATATGAGGTTTTGCACAGGGGTTGGAACCTCAATAAGGCAACTTATATGAGGTTTTGCACGGGGGTTGGAAACCTCAATAAGGCAACTTATATGAGGTTTTGCACGGGGGTTGGAAACCTCAGTAAGGCAACTTATATGAGGTTTTGCACGGGGGTTGGAAACCTCAATAAGGCAACTTATATGAGGTTTTGCACGGGGGTTGGAAACCTCAGTAAGGCAACTTAAATGAGGTTTTGCATGGGGGTTGGAAACCTCAATAAGGCAAATTATATGAGGTTTTGCACGGGGGTTGGAAACCTCAGTAAGGCAACTTAAATGAGGTTTTGCATGGGGGTTGGAAACCTCAATAAGGCAACTTAAATGAGGTTTTGCAGGGGGGTTGGAAACCTCAATAAGGCAAATTATATGAGGTTTTGCACGGGGGTTGGAAACCTCAGTAAGGCAACTTAAATGAGGTTTTGCATGGGGGTTGGAAACCTCAATAAGGCAACTTATATGAGGTTTTGCATGGGGGTTGGAAACCTCATCATTGAAAACAAATTGCCACAGCTGTGAGATCATGTGACTGCTATGTGCAGGCTTCTTGTAAGGGGACCAGCTACAGTGGTAGCTCCATGCTGTGTAAGGTAGGAGGTAAAGGATACCATTACCCGCCCATCGAGGCATACTGGGAATATGGTGATAGGCCCATATTTTCTTGACCATCGGCACACTAGGGGTGATGTGGTCAGCGTAACGCCGGCCGCCTTAACCTTACTTACTTACTTAGTCGTTCCCCTTCTACCGTGAGGTGTAGAGGTTTGGAAGAGAGGGCGCCAGACTATCCTATCGGCTGTCTTCCTCCTGGCCTGGTTCCATTCAAGTCCTCGGTCCTTCAAAGATTGTCTAATGTTGTCCTCCCAGCGGACTCTGGGTCGTCCTGGGGGTCTGGATCCTTGGTTCTTTGGTTCCCATGCCTGTCGTGGTAGCCGATCTTCTCCCTTTCTGCAGACATGGCCAAACCATCTTAGATGGGACTGTTCTACTTGGGTCTGCAGGGGGTGGGATTTTAGGCCTTGACGTATCGTCTGGTTGCGTACCATGTCTCTTCTTGTTACTTCAACCACCTTCCTCAGATACCTCATTTCTGAGGTTTCCGCCTTAACCTTCCCAGAGTAAATCTGGTACCCAATTCATGAGGCTGGGTCGATCTCAGAGCCGTTTGCAGTCTAAAAATTCCCACCTCAACTGGGGATTGAACCATGGACCACTGAGCTAGGAAACCAGTGCACTAACCACTGCGCTACCATGGCTCCTGTGTAAGGAGTGCATAGAAAAATGATGATGATGATTTATCTATTTTTATACTCCTGTGAACAAGAAGGGGAGAATAAGTCAGATTGCTTCCTGTTGTACCGCTCTGTATAGAGTTTCCTATATATATCTTCAGTAAACAGTTTAGTTTATTTTTTTAATAGGTTGTGGCCAAGGAAGCCTGGGACAATTACAAGAAAAGAAACGACTCCATCATTGTTGACATATTCCACAGCCTTCTTAAATCCACCGTGCAGTGTCCTGACTGCAGGAAAATCTCGGTGACCTTCCACCCGTTCTGTTACTTGTCATTGCCGTTGCCAATCAAGAAAGAGCGGCAGATTGAGGTGATCTGGGTCCCTATGTCTGCAGAGAAGAAACCTGTACAGGTAGTTTAGCTGGTATCTGTGTGATCTCGGTGTTCTGCGTTGTCTTCATCTTAAGAAGTTCATTTCTTTTTCTTTTTAATGAGATTTCTCATTAAGTCATTTACATTGTGAAAAATTAATAAGCTTTTACATGTTTTAAAATTAGGTAAAGACAAAACAGTAGTAACACATTAACTACTGAATTTGAAAACACGCTGTAACGTAATTATTGTTTGTTAATTTTGTTCACCCTCAAGGTCTTTGTACACATTAAGCTGTAGTTTTCTTAATTTTTAACAGATTTTAATAAATGGTTTGTTGTTGTGAGGATAAATAAATGTACTGTGATAACAAGCCAAAGAATGATGTATTTATAAGTTGTAGATATTAGAAACAAGATAAAGTGATAAGGGGGGGAAGCACAGTTGTTTAAACTTGTCAACTTACCCCCAAACTCTTATTTATACTACAGTTGTGATGGCTACTATAATTGTTTTTGATCTCTGTTTTCAAAAATTTTTGTGATTCTGACCATTGGTGTTGGTGGTTTTTACACATTTAAAACAAAAATATGATCAACTGAAGAAATATCATGAATCTATAAACCAAGTCATGTTTTTTTGGTTTGAACATTCATTCATCTTTCTTTATATGACCTTATTGCAGCTAAAACTGACTGTGCCAAAGGATGGCAGCATTCATGATCTGTGTATAGCATTGTCAGAACAAGTAGACGCTTCCCCAGACAAGGTGAGGACAGACACAAGTTCAGTGTGTCTCATCTGTCTCTTCAAATCTTATTTTTTGCTACAGTCCAGGTTGTACTGTCTGTTACGCCTGTTCTAGTACATAATTTGTGTAATCTTCTTAAGGCACTGTTACCTATTTCTGATGCTTCAGGATTTGGGTAAAATACCTCTTACCTGAAAATAAAGAAGTAATGCAGCTGGCTAAAATGATTGACAGTCTGCTGACATACAGCATCAGAGTCACCCTCCAGTTGATACCAGGGCACACAGATATCATCATCATCTCAACCCATAACCCGTCATGGGTCGTAGGGGTGCCATGGTGGAAGCATCAGCAGACAGGGTCCTCCACTGCTCTCTATTCTCAGCAATGCGTACAAGTGTGGAGAAACCGTGTCCTGCCCATTCTTTGATGTTATCAGCCCAGGATTTTCTTTGCCTTCCTCTTCTCCGTTTACCTTCGACTGTTCCCTGGAGGATCGTTTTCGAAAGGGAGTCATGACGAGTTACATGCCCAAACCAGGCAAGCTTTCGACGGTTCACTATTGACAAAAAGTAGTTCTTGATCTGCATAATATTGGTGTTTATCTTCTCTCTAACATAGACATTTGTTTTGTGCTCTTTATAGCAAATGCGCAAAATTCTTCTGTAACATTTATGCTCGAAAGCCTGAATCCTTCGCTCCGTATCTGCAGTGAGTGTCCAGCCCTCACACCCATACAAGAGAATAGATAATACAAGTGATTTGTATAATTTGATCTTCACAGGAAAACTGATGTTACTTTTCCAGATCACATTCAACCTTGTCATGGCAGCTGAGGCCATCTCAAGTCTTGTCTTGATTTCTTTATTTGATCTTCATCACTACATATAGTGGACCCGAGATATTTAAAGGTGTTAACTTCTTCTAACGTTTGCCCATTTAACGTAATGTTGGTCGGAACATGTTTCTTATGGCTATTCACCAATATCTTGCTTTTTTCTATATTAATTTCCATCCCATATGTTCTTGTTACTTTCTCCAGTCTAGAGGTAAGGTCTTGAAGTTCTGATTCTGTTCCAGCTATCAGATCAATATCATCAGCAAAACGTAGATTACACAGAGGTCGGCCTCCAATCGATATGGTTGATTTATAATCGTAGAGAGCCTCCTGCATAATATGTTCTAGATAAATGTTAAAGAGCACTGGTGACAGGATACATCCCTGGCGAACTCCTACAGTTGTTTTGAAAAATTCTCCAATGTCATTGCTTGCAAAAACAGCACTGCTTGCGTCCTTGTATAGTGCTTCAATATATCCCTCTATGCCAACTTTACGTGTAGCGTTGGGCAGAGCAACCTAACCTTTGAGGTGAAGACAGGAGTACGACAGGGATGCCCCTTATCAACCACTCTATTTTTAACAGTCATAGACTGGGTGATGCGCCAGACAACAGAGGGCAGTCCAAGAGGAATAAGATGGACTACATTTTCTACATTGGAAGATCTGGAATATGTAGATAACATTGCACTACTAGCACTTTCACATCAACACATCCAGGAAAAAACAAACTTGAGCTTGCTTGTTGTTACACAGCTTATCAAATCTTGGCACCAATTGAGATACAGCTACCTTCATTTCCTTCTCCACATCAAGTCTTGATCTGAACTTGGTTTTTATGACAGCCACTGCTGAAAACCCAGCCTCGCAGAGATAGGAAGTTGCAAAAGGAATTAATATCTTCAGTGCTCCCTTGCTCAAACTTGGGAACTCCTGTTTCACCGAATACCAAAATTTTGGCAATGCCATGGTTGGAAACTTCGCTTGTAGTGAAGAGTCTGATGAAAGTTCTATCAGTTTTTCCTCTTCTGCAGTACTAAAGTGCGAAGGAGCATCAGTACTGATGAGATTTTGAACCCATTGAAACCTGTCACAGTTTTCAGGAAAGTATTTTTCAAAATGAACACTGAGTTGAGATAAGTGTCCTTGAATTATAGAAATAATATCTGCATTAAAATATATTTCATTGTCTGATTTTTGTTCTTTCATTTGACTCAGCTTTCTAGAGAAATATTCTTCTGGTTTGCCCACGTCATTTTTATGAACACTTTCTTAATGGCGCTTCAATTTGCTAGGTATATGCAAGTGTTAGTAAAAAGCGAGAACTTGTTGGGGATGACAAGGTATTTGTCAATTATCTTAGTATACATGTTTGTTATCACGTATAATATGTTGTCAATTATCTTAGTATACATGTTCAAAACCCACATTTTTACGAGCTACTTTTAGGGAGTACATTTGAGACATGACAACCGTTACTGGTTGATAAAATAGAAGTAAAATTTGTAGAAGATCTTTGTTATGTTGCATATATGTGATGGACGAACTCAGCTGACCCGGATTGACCCTGAATAATTGTTGTAATTCTTGTCATACGGGACTTCTTTTCACGTGGATTCATTAGCTATGCAACTGTTCCACACAGAGGGCAAACACGTTTGCTGATTGATATGCGGACAGTTTACCTATCGTTCATTCTGGTCATCGCATTGATTTAAGGAGAGATTAAATCACGTCCACTAACATCTCTTGAACAATCATAGGCAGGTATTTTAACTAACTTGGCCGGGGGGGGGGCGTTGCCAGAATCAAACAGATAATGCGACCACGATCAAAGAGACAGACTGAGGGATTTCAGGGGAGACTATCGGCGCTATCAAAGACAGTAGTGGTCCCTGATACGAGACGCAGTTTCTTGCCGCTATTTTCGCGCCTCGGTGTCAACCGCAGAACCGATCGCAGGGAAAGCGAACGGGGAAAGCCGAAAAGGGCAGCAGCGAGCGGAGATACGGAAACCAGGGGGCGGCTTCTCTCCTTGATTTGACGGTCAGATCCCCTATAAGTTCCTGGGATGAAAAAAGCTGTCAAGTTTCTCATGTCCCACTCAACTTACATTCCATTTTAGATAAATAGACCATGAAGAATAGACACTTTATCACATTCCACACATTCCGTTTTCACACACTGTTCAACAAAATCGCCTATAACCAAGACAAAGTGGAGACATTCCTCGAACAACCCAAGTTTCCAGATAAGTTGACATTTAAAAAAAAATCTATCTTCAGTACTAGCTTAGTGCAGTTAGTTTTAGATAGTTGGTAGCTAGAAGTATTAATATAACTTAGGAATTATAATTAAAAATAATAGAAATTAAATAGCGCCACGTGGCAATTGCTTGTGTGAAGATCGGGTAGCCATCTTGATATACATAACTTAAGTGGTGAATTCCCTTGTAGTTTGTAGTAAGTATTAGATTATTACAGATAATATCAAGTATTAAGGGACTATTTAACTAGTGCTATAAATATCTGTATAATTTAGGAAGTGTAGTGAGGATTAAAAAATAAAAAAACAGAAAAACCTTAGATTACAAAATAATATTCAACCATCAAAATAAAAGTAGTAGCAAAGTAAAAAGCAGAAAAATGCCAACAATAACCAGAGCACAGTCCGGGGAAGGAAAAGCTTGGGCCAAGAAATCTGAAAATGACGAAACATCAAAACGGACAGAAAAAAACAGGACCACGAACCCTGAAGTCAGAAACACAGAAATAACGGACAGGATAGAGACAATAGGGGAAAAACTGAAAGGAGGCTCAGAAGTAAAAACAACAAAGGAAGGCAAAACGTGGGCAGAAGCAGTTAAAAACCAAGGTAGGGACACCAGGCATGATAAACTAGAAGAAAATACTAACCAAAAAAAAAAAAAACAATGAAAGTACCAAAAAAGACTCAAGACATCTAGCAACCCAGGCAGACCCCAAAAATAAAGAGGTAGTAAACATATGTCGTTTAAAGATAACGCAAGTAGCTGGTGAGGCTGTCAAGATCAAGGCATTAGATGAAGACAAAATTATAAACATCCTTGATCCTGTATTAGGCAAAAAGGCGATAGCCAAAATTTCAAAAACCCATTTTGGCATAATAATTATCCCAAATCAGAGTGACAGAATAAAAGAGATGTTAGAGGAACTCAAAGTAGAAGCAAAAACAGTGACTCTTGCACACGACATAGAAGTAAAGATAGAGCTAGCAAAAGTGACCAGTAGATGTGTGTTAAAAGGGATAAACACTACCCTTTCAAGCGAAGAAGTTATGAACATCCTCGCAAAACATAACCCAGACATAAAGCTGGTACACGTGGACAGAATAATGGTAAAAGGGAGTATCGTTACCCCAGTGGTAGTGATAACAACAGAAGGTAGGGAACCCCCCAAGACGGTACTATTTGGGAAAACACAAAAAAACACAGAAGCCTTCATTCCCCCAGTGTTGCAGTGCTCCAACTGCATGAAGTTTGGTCATGGGCGCCACACTTGCAGGGGGAAGGCAGTATGTAGGTTTTGTGCGGGGGCACACCCTTTCACGCAATGCGAAAAGGCAAAGTCAGATACTGACTATAAAAAGGATAATGCAAACAGAAAATGCATTAATTGCAAAAGGGAACCACAGTGCCAGATTCCAGGGCTGCCCAGTATATCAGCAGACCAAAAAAGCATTGAGGGTAGCTATAACAACCCAAACCCCTTTCAAAACGGTCATTAAAGAATTAAAAGAAAATGATACTTATACGAGCAATAAAGTTATAACAGAAATTAAGAGTGTGCAAGAAGATGTCAAAATGCTTAAGTCACAGATGGCAAAAGAAAGTAAGAACAAGTTAGAAAGTAATAAAAGAGTACCAAAAAACCAGTCAGATGATTCAACTACATCCTCGGATGACACAAGTGCACTGAAAAGTGCAGAGGCATTGCTTCAAGAAGTGAAAGCCATACAGCACCAAATTTCCCAGGATATAGCTAAACTGACTGTACTGAAAGAAGAAAATGAAATGATACTAGTCAAACTGTCTGAACAAAAAGAAGAAAGTGAAATAATACTAAAAAGAATGGAAAGTGAAAAACAGGAGATTAACATAGGGAGAGAAGGGAATGTAGCATTGGAGGAAAATAGGAAAGTAGTCAAAAAGAACAAAAGGCAACAGGAAAACAAAAGCAACCTAGAAGAAACTATCATAGAAACTATCATAGAAACGATTTGAGGGACTTTTACCACACTTAGCGGAAGAAGTTAGGGATATAATGACAAGTATAAATAAGGATTTTCTTGAGAACTTGATGGATAGTGGGTCCACAAGTACAGGAAATACAGAATAAGAGCAAATTTGATAGTTAACCAAATTAAAAGGTATACTAGATGATGTTAAAATTCAATTTAGAAAGATTTAGAATTATCCAGTGGAATTGTAGGGGTATTAAAAAAAATTTTGCACCCCTACTATCAGAGACTGGAGGAAATACTGATATATATGCTCTTCAAGAGACCCATTTAAACCCAAATAATAGATATAGTTGTAAGGGCTTTAAGATACTTAGACACGATAGGAAAGAAGGTAGAGGAGGAGGTGTCGCAGTCTTAGTTAGCGAAAAATTTAAAATCATAGACTGGGAAGTATTTAATACAATCAATATAGAAGGTATCCAGGTTACTATAGCAGCTGAACCAAACAATCTGTTGCGTGATAAATTCTCGCAACATCGTTTTATTACAATATCTATTTTATAACGCAAGGGCAACAACTGCTTGAAATTTATAGTCACTTTTCTCGGTAAGCATTTGTCTTCCCGCGTTGGTATTGAATGCAGTTAATTTTTGAGCTGTGGTATTTTTGCGCTGGACTGCGCATGACTGGTCTTGTTTTTTGGTCGATCGGTTTCCGCCCACCACTAGTAGAGTGAGCGATTTGAATGGCGAAAGAGATGCCTCGTTGAAGAGGGGATCTCCGCTATTTTTTGTTCTGTCAGGGATGTGTAGTCCTCTTAATGGATATTTCGTTTATTCGAGATAATACCTCTAGTGTTTCCCACATGTCGGGAGGCGTGATATTTCTGTGTATTTCATGAAAGCAAGGTAAATTGACTTTTTCATTAACTCTATCGATTTTGGGTCGTGAGCGATTTCGATTCATAGCCTGTCTTCGAAAGTCGTCGTCACGAGATGTTTTCCCAGCTCACATGTCGCTGTATTGTACTGCATCGGTTGATGCATGTTCCAAGGACCATTACTTGCTACTTTGTTAAATGAACTAGGTTTGGAAAACCTTTATTATCTAGAGGATATTTTTGAGGACATTATTTATACTTCGGCAGACGTGTCTGTCTTGCTGAAGTCAGACTAAGGAGAGTGAACTGATCTCATACATCTGGTTATCTCCTGGCTGTTATAGAAAAGGATGGAGTTTTTCACCTGACTACATTTACAGCACTATGAAATATAACATGCATCTGACTCATCATTGTAATGCTGTCTACCGTCTATTGCTGTATTGAATGTTGCTGTGATAATGACTGTTTGATGTGCCTACATATTTGCGTAACCATTTTGTCACTGTGGCGTCCACAATAAATAATGAAGAAAAACGTCAACGGCTGTTTCAAGAATCATTGACTTTATACGTCGTGAGTTTACTGACGTCCTATGTGGATTGCCCTGTTATTTTTGTATGAACATTGTTTGACTGAACACATCTGCACACTACACAAAACCAGACATGCGGATACCATCCTTCATCATATGGCATCACGCATCATTTGGTGGCCATAAGCTGGTTTGATTCTGGTACCAGCAAACACGGGGTCCCTTACCCACTTCATTTTCAACAAGAATTCATCAGCATCCTTCAAGAAATTAACATTCTTCAATACAGTCAACATCTTCACCATTTTCAAAGTACTCGGCGTTGCCCGGTAAAAGTCAAAATTTCAACTTTTTGACGGAAACAAGAATTTGACAGTACCCGGCGTTGTTACATGTTGCCGGATAACTCGGACTGCTGTTATCTTTTACGCAAGTCAAGCAAGTTGCTGCTGTCAAGGTTCCAGTGCTGTCGTTTTTGTGAAGGTCAAGTGCCGGTTGAAACGGGTTGTTTTCTCAGAAGGCCAAGTACCGATTTCCATCAACTTACTTTTGGATTAGAAGGTCAAGTGCCGAAACAACTCAACACACAGTATTTCAGAAGCTCTTGTACCATCGTGTTAGCAGTGGAAGCAGTTCAGATGTGCCATCATCGTTGGAGCTTCGCTCTTTAGGACGTTGATTGACATCCGTTTTTCTGCTGTTCTACGATTGGAAGCCTATAAGTTAAGTGGCCTGTTTGTATGTAAACTGTGCCCTTATACTTCTGCTGAGTCTTCTGTGTATCATCTCATTCTATATGTTATATGTTTATATGTTATTTGTATATTTATATGTTTATATTTCAGCGGGTTCTCGGTTGGGTGGTGTCTCCGTTAGATTATGCCACGTCATAGAGGTCGTCTATTGTGAGCGTTTTCTGTAGGGTTTGCAAATTTCCGATACTGGAATTTGCTAAGCGACTTCTGTTGCTATTTATGTTAGCTGTGATGACATGTTTTAATATTGTTTTCGTTATTATTTCGCATTCTTTAGTTTTGTTTTGATTTGTTTGTATTTGTTAGCCTACTCTTGTCTATAATTTAGTTTCATACAACATTTTTGTTTATACACTGTGGTGTCATGTATTTTGTTTAATTATAGCGCAGATATCGTCACATTTTTTGTGATATTTCATTAATTTCTGCTTTATTTTTAGTTGATTTCTGCGAACGTTTTTGTATTGTTGCTGATCTTTGTTATTGTTTACATTGTTATTGTTTACATTGTTTGCATTGTTTACATTTTCAATGTTTACATTCTGCATGTGTTTACATAGTCATTGTTTACAGTTATAGTAATTAGTTAATGGGCTATGCTAATGCACTGTTACTACTATACTGATGATAAATGAATGATGAATAGTGTCGTGCACTATTGAATGAGAAGTGCACTTATGATCAAGAATTGAGTGCTGATATTTCATATACAAGTTCTTTGATTGGAGACTTGTTTCCCACAGAGACTGGGATAATATAATGTGATGTGAATATACAAGTGCTTAATTAAGACTTGTTACACTTAGGTTTGAAATAAATTAGTTAATTATTTCAGGTTTTGGACTCATATGTTAGACAACATGTCTACATGTGAGCACTTTATTGAGCAGGGTAAATTGCTTGGGAAGACTGGTGATAAGTTAGAAGAATTTGCAACTGCTCGATATGATAAAGCAATGGAAGTCGAGAGTCCTTGCGGCTTTCTTTTGGCCTTTTGTCAATAAGGACATTCGTATTTACTGCCGATCATGCAAGGTATGTCAGGAGGTCAAATCTAGAGGACCACGACATGCTGCGCCTATCCAGGCTGCTGACATTCCTATTCGGCCGTTTCAGAAAATGGCCATAGATATTATTGGCCCTTTTAAGGTCAAGTCGGCCAGAGGACATCAGTTTATCCTTACATGTGTCGATATGTGCACACGTTGGCCAGAGGCTATTCCTCTTAAGAGCATATCTACTACAGATATCGCAGATGCTCTTTGGTTGATATTTTCTCGCTTGGGGTTCCCCAGAGAAATATTGTCAGACCATGGCACTCAACTCATATCTGACACTATGTCACAGGTAATGTCTACCTTACATATTGAACGATCTCTCAGTAGTATCTACCATCCTATGTCTAATGGGTTAGTTGAGCGTCTGAATAGAACGCTCAAGACTTTGCTTGGTAAGATAACTGAAGATCATCCTCAAGATTGGGACAGGGTTTTACCCGCGGCTCTCTTTGCCTATAGAGAAGTCCCTAATGAACACACAGGATTTTCTCCCTTCGAACTTGTCTTTGGCGCGCGTCCACGCGGCCCTATGTCTTTATTACACGATCTCATCACTGCCGATGATATTAGCGATGAAACTCAATCCTCATATGAGTATGTCATTGCTCTTAGACAAAAGATCATTGAGGCATGTAAGCTAGCAACTGCTTCATCAGAAATTGCTAAAGAGAAGGCAAGGCAGTTTGCTAACAAGAATAGATGTCTACGACAACTTTGTCCAGGTGACAAAGCATTCGTCCTACTCCCCAGTAGGGAAAATAGACTTCTTATTGCATGGAAAGGTCCGTATGCAATAGTCTCTCGGATTTCCGATGTTGACTATGTGGTCGATATTGATGGAAAGCATAAAACTTTCCACATAAACATGCTTTCGGAATTTCACGAACGTCCGGACTATTTGCTGCCTATTTTCCAGGCAACGGATGATGCTCCTGCACCTCACGGTCATTATTCATCCCTGTCTGTCATACAGGATGAGGAAGCTACCTTCTCTGATGTCAACCTTCCCCTTCCAGTGGTTCCATTACATTCCACGGAATCTTGGAAAAACGTTTCTGTTTCTCCTAATCTTTCTGGTGACGAACATCGACAAGTCTCGTCGATGTTACAAACATTTCAGGATGTTCTCACTGACATTCCTGGACACACAGATGTCATAGAACATGACATAATTCTTACCGACAATAATCCAATTAGGGTTAGGCCGTATCCTATTCCTATACACTTTCAGTCGCAAGTGGAAAAGGAATTGGATGAAATGATTCAATTAAATATAATTGAACCATCGACTTCACCATATTCTTCTTCCATGGTTATTGTCCGGAAGAAGGATAAGAACATACGAATTTGCGTTGATTATCGCAAATTGAATCAGGTCACAAAGTTCGATGCTGAACCGATGCCTTTGTTAGAAGATCTACTGATTAGACTTTCTAATTCTAGATTCTTCACTAAACTTGACTTGTCTAAAGGTTATTGGCAAGTGCCTTTAGCAGAGCATGCCAAACCTCTTACTGCTTTTTCTACACCTAGGGGTCTATTTCAATGGAATGTTATGCCTTTTGGTCTCATGAACGCCCCTGCCACTTTCGTTCGCATGATGCGTCGAATTCTGTCACATCGTTCGGATGTCATCGCATACTTAGATGACATCTGTCTCTTCAGTGATACCTGGGAAGATCACTATTTAGGGTTATATGACTTACTGTCCACTCTACGTGAGAATAATTTGACAGCAAAACCTTCTAAAGCTTTTGTTGGTTTTGGTGAAATCTCTTTCCTGGGTCATCGTGTTGGTCATGGTCTCTTGAAGACAGAAGACCACAATACTTCCAAAATACTGAACATCTCTGTTCCTAAAACGAAGAAACAAGTTAGGAGTCTCTTAGGTTTAATTCAATTTTATGGGAGATTTATTCCAAATTTATCTTCGATCATGGCACCTCTCTCAACATTGTTGAAGAAAGGTTCGCCTAATCTGGTCCGTTGGTCTGAAGAATGCCAATCTTCACTAGACCAAATCAAGAATATATTTTCTTCTCCTCCCATCTTAAGATTACCTACTCTTGATAGGACTTTTGTTCTTCGGAGTGATGCTTCATCCACTGGGATTGGAGCAGCACTGATGCAAGAATATGCAAATACTCTGCATCCTGTTATGTACATTTCTAGAAAACTAAATGCGGCAGAGAGGAACTACTCGGTTTTAGACCGTGAGTTGTTAGCGATGGTTTGGTCAATTCTAAAGCTACAAAGATTCCTCCTGGGCGCACATTTCATTCTAGAGACTGATCAGAAAGCTCTTACAGCTATTCAGACTAAGAATTTGAAGAGTTCGAGATCCACTCGATATGCTATAGCTCTTCAACCTTTTCACTTCACGGTACGAGCTATCCGTGGTGCGGATAATGTGATGGCTGACATTTTGTCTAGATGCCCACATGACTCCAACTAATACTTCTGTCCTATATTCCTATATATTACAGAGTCATAACACACCTATATTTCTACAATAGATTAGCACATCTGTACTTACTTTATATGTACACACTATCGTGCTTTGTTGTCATCTTCTTCTGTTCGTTTTTTAAGATGATAGAGGAGGACTGAGTAGTTAATATAAGGGCCGTTAGTTTACTAAACAGCCACAATTATTAATAATGTATTGTACCTTATGAAGCATATTAGTTATTAATTAGCATTATATTGCTTGTACTTTCTCAGAATGTCATTGTTGAGCTGAGGACTTACCTTACTAGTATCAAGCATGACGAGTTCTAGATTGTGTACTTACCCTCGGAATACCAGAGCATATGTCCTGGATCGTCATGTAGTTTAACTTTACTATGTACTTATGTCATTACATGTCAAAGAATGTACTATTTAAATTTTCCTATCAGATTTGTACATCCATTTTTAAAGACAATATTAGAGTATGCTGTTTAATGATGATTATAGTAACTTGCATACGTATATTGTGTTTACATGCTAACGTGATGTGTGTTGGTGACACCTCCCCGATGTGAATATTTTTTGAGACATATTTATTTTTCTGTTGAGGTATATCCTCACCAGACACTCTATAATTAGCCTCATGTTAGGCAATTTAATTAATTATCAGCGCATAATTCGTGCGTTTTGAGCCGCTTATCGCATGCTCTTTGATATTTAAAAAAAAAAATATGTTCCACATTTTTTTTTTATCGGGAGGAGGTGGTGATATGTTGCGTGATAAATTCTCGCAACATCGTTTTATTTCAATATCTATTTTATAACGCAAGGGCAACAACTGCTTGAAATTTATAGTCACTTTTCTCGGTAAGCATTTGTCTTCTCGCGTTGGTATCGAATGCAGTTAATTTTTGAGCTGTGGTCATTTTGCGCTGGACTGCGCATGACTTGTCTTGCTTTTTGGTCGATCGGTTTCCGCCCACCACTAGTGGAGTGAGCGATTTGGAATGGCGAAAGAGATGCCTCGTTGAAGAGGGGATCTCCGCTATTTTTTGTTCTGTCAGGGATGTGTAGTCCTCTTATGGATATTTCGTTTATTCGAGATAATACCTCTAGTGTTTCCCACATGTCGGGAGGCGTGATATTTCTGTGTATTTCATGAAAGCAAGGTAAATTGACTTTTTCATTAACTCTATCGATTTTGGGTCGTGAGCGATTTCGATTCATAGCCTGTCTTCGAAAGTCGTCGTCACGAGATGTTTTCCCAGCTCACATGTCGCTGTATTGTACTGCATCGGTTGATGCATGTTCCAAGGACCATTACTTGCTACTTTGTTAAATGAACTAGGTTTGGAAAACCTTTATTATCTAGAGGATATTTTTGAGGACATTATTTATACTTCGGCAGACGTGTCTGTCTTGCTGAAGTCAGACTAAGGAGAGTGAACTGATCTCATACATCTGGTTATCTCCTGGCTGTTATAGAAAAGGATGGAGTTTTTCACCTGACTACATTTACAGCACTATGAAATATAACATGCATCTGACTCATCATTGTAATGCTGTCTACCGTCTATTGCTGTATTGAATGTTGCTGTGATAATGACTGTTTGATGTGCCTACATATTTGCGTAACCATTTTGTCACTGTGGCGTCCACAATAAATAATGAAGAAAAACGTCAACGGCTGTTTCAAGAATCATTGACTTTATACGTCGTGAGTTTACTGACGTCCTATGTGGATTGCCCTGTTATTTTTGTATGAACATTGTTTTGACTGAACACATCTGCACACTACACAAAACCAGACATGCGGATACCATCCATCATCATATGGCATCACGCATCACAATCTAACAATTCTAAATGTATATGCTAAAGATGGCACAATTAAAGATGAAGAAATACTAGCCATAAGTACCAGACTAGGCCCCAAAACAATCATAGTAGGCGATTTTAATTCCCATCATTGTGGTTGGGGTGGACAACATGCAGATAATGCAGGAAAATGCCTACTTGACTTCTTAGAAAACAATGAACTACTAATACTAAATGATGGATCTGCAACAAGAATTAATCCACAAGCTAATAGGGCAGACTCAGCAATAGACATAAGTATAGCAACTAACAACCTAGCGAATGTAAATTGGGAAGTGTTACAAGACACAAACTCAGATCATCTGCCCATTGTAATAACCATGCATGAAAATGTCATTCCAAACCCAGAACCAGAGAAACCTACCTTCAACTATAAAAAAGCAAACTGGGAAGCTTTCCAATCAGAGCTGGAGGTGATGGAGTATAAAGACATGGAATCAGATGATACTGACTTGTGGGCAGAAACACTGACCAATGAAATTCTGAAAATAGCAATAAAGTATATACCAAATAAAAATATGCCACAACACCTTAAACCAATAAGTAACATTAATAAGAAAAGAGAAACTCAATGGAATAAAGAACCAGTTGCCTGGTGGAATAAAAGCTGTGCAGAAATTCACGAGAGAAGAAAAAGGGCCTTACAAAAATATAGAAATAACAGAACAGAAGAAAACTATGATAAGTATAAACTTATTAGGAATGAATCTAACAGAATAATATTCAAAGCCAAAGAAACTAACTGGAAGGAGTTTTGTCAGTCACTTAAACCTAGCACTCAAATTAGAGAAGTATGGAAAAAGCTTAAGGCAATCAAAGGGAACAATAAGAAAACAATAATGCCAACAATCAAACTACCAAAGAGAGCAGAAACAGATAAAGAAAAAGCTAATGCCCTTGCCGAGTATTTCTATAAAGTCAGTGCAAAAAGTAGCCTTGGACAGGAAGAAAATGAGAGAAGAGAAAGACTTAGGATACAGTTTTTAAAAGAACTACCAGACCAGATAGATGAAACAAACTATTTAGATGCTGATATAACAGAGGAAGAAGTAACTAATGCAATAAAAGATAAATCTAATACTGCCTCAGGGCAAGATATACTTAGTTATGAAATCCTTAAGAAAGTACCCAAAAGAACTATAAACATAATAGCTTCACTTTATAACAAAATCTGGAACTTAGGAAAGATACCAAAAGCATGGAAAGTAGCTATGATAGTACCCATTCTAAAACCCAATAAGGAAGCCCATGATGTAAGTTCATATAGGCCTATCTCCTTAACATCACAACTAGGTAAAATACTGGAAACTGTTGTGAATAAAAGAGTTAAATTCTACCTAGAAAAAAACCAGTTATATAGCCCAAACCAGTCAGGGTTTAGAGCAGACAGAAGTACAGTAGACCAGCTTGTAAGATTAGAACATGATGTAAAGCTAGGGTTCAAGAGGAAAGAGAAAACAGTGGCAGTCTTTCTAGATGTAGCTAGAGCATATGATGAATGCTGGCGAGATGGAGCTCTTTACAAAATGAAAAAGATTGGCATTACTGGTAAAACCTATAGGTATCTAGAAAACTTTTTACAGGACAGATATTTTGCTGTACAGGTGAATAATGATAGGTCAGAAATATATGAACAACAGAATGGGATTCCTCAAGGATCAGTGATCTCTCCTTCAATTTTCACTATAGCTGTAAATGATTTAGCAGAGGAATTTAATGACATAAAGAATGCAGTATCACAATTTGCAGATGACTGTGCCATTTGGCGATCTGGAAAAAACTTGGACCATGTTTACAAAAAACTTCAAAATCAAATAGACAAAGTTTCAGAGTGGATGAAAAGTTGGGGCTTCCAAATTAATGTAAACAAAACAGTAGGTATGATTTTCAGCAAAGGAAATTTAAAAAAAAAATAACAAAATCAATATAACCATTAAAGGACAGAAAATATGTACCTCCTCAACAACTAGATTTCTGGGCATAACCTTAGATAAACAATTAAATTATAATAAACATATAGACAATTTGGTAGAAAGCTGTAGTGGACCCCTAAATATACTAAGGATTGTAAAAGGTAATGGATGGGGGGCCAGCAATAAAATAATGCTTATGTTCTACAAGTCCTTCATCAGGGGGAAACTGGATTATGCCAGCATAGTCTATGACTCAGCTGCAGCTTCTAACAAAGCAAAACTGGACAGGATCCAAAATGCAGCCATGAGAACTATTACAGGTGCATTTATATCGACACCAGTAGAAGCTCTAGAAGTAGCTCTCGGCATACCTCCCATTGGTCTAAGACGGAAAGAACTGAGATTAAATTATTGGAGTAAAGTAGCACAAGAAGTGACCCACCCAGCACATAAAGCATTTGTCAAAAACCAACCAAGTGTATGGGACGTCCCCTTAAATAAAGATAGATATCCAACAGGGTGGAGAACTATAGAAGACCTAATGCAGTTCAAAGAACTCAAACACAATTGAAAATAGTAATAAATACAGAAGCAAAATACCACCATGGGAACTAAAAACACCAATCATAGACTACTCACTTACTGAAAAGATCAAACAAAACATAGAAGATAAGGAAGCCAAAATGATAAGTAGAAAGTTCATAGAGCAACTAACTAAACAAAGTCTGGCCGTCTACACTGATGGATCCAAGGGTGATAGTGGGCAACTAGGTGCCGGAGTTGTAATACCACAATGGGGAATAAAAAAGAGCTACAGTGTAACGGAAGGGGCATCGATTTTTACTGCAGAGATGGTAGCAATTCTTAAAAGTCTAGAAATAATCGAAGATAACCCACCAGAAGCTGTTACGATATTTACAGACTCACTATCATCACTACAAGCACTAGAACACCCAGGTAAATGTAGCCGGCCAGACATAAAGGAAGAAATTCTAGCAATTAATACATCACTAGAGAACAGAGGATGTAGTGTGAGGCTAGTGTGGGTTCCAGCACACATAGGTATAGCTGGCAACGAGTTGGCAGACCAGAATGCCAAGAAGGGAAGAACAAGTAAAAACAATATAAAAGCAGGACTGGGAAGGTCAGAGATCAAGAGCCAAGTGAAGGAAACTATAAACGAGGAATGGAAGACAACATGGAAGGAAAGTAGAAAAGGCAGACACGCGTTCAAACTGCTGAAAGAACCAACGAGGACATGCCAGGTCAGAGAAGAATTAAAGATACCATCGAACAAAAAACTGTGGCGTCTCCGACTCGGTGCAGCATACTTCATGGTAGAAGAACCACACTGCCAAGAATGTCAGGAAGAGAATGACATAGACCACTACCTGATCCACTGTAAAAAGTATGAACAACAAAGGCTTGAATTAAAAACTTACTATAGAAATCACAATATAGACTTAACAGGTGATAAGGTTTTAAGTATAGATGCCCCAAGAGATGCCCAATCAATACTTAAAAGATATATACATAAAACAAAGGAAAAAATATAAGGTTAGAACTTCAGGAAAATCATCCAACTAAATAGAAATTAAGCAGCAAGAACTAACAAAGCATTAACAAAAAATAACTACTCACAGAACAAGGAAAGAACTCCGCCAATGCAGGTCCCAAGCCCGGATGAAAAAGGAGGAGGGCGGCCTGCATGGAGGCCGTAAGGAGGCAGCCCCTCCACCATGCAAAGGCACAACAGGCCAATCACCTGTTTGCTTTAAATCATGATTACGCGAACTACAAGAGAGAAAACCGGACTGATTCTATAGGCGACGAACTGGAACGGACTACGGACTACGACTTATGGAACTTGGAACACAAGAAGTATAAATGGGAAGGAAGAGGAGCTGGTGGAAGAGATGAAGAAAGCAAAACTAGAAATCCTGGCTATAACGGAAACGAAGAAAAAAGGACAAGGAGTCATGGATCTCGATGGCAACATGTTGCTCTACAGTGGTGTACCCATATCTGAAAGGGCTAAAGGGGGCGTGGGTTGCATTGTGGCCCAAAATCAAAAAGATAGTATCAAGGGATGGAACTTTGTCTCGGAGCGCATTATGGTTGTAAAACTAAAAGAAGGAGAAACCATAGTCAACCTGGTCATAGTGTATGGGCCAAATGAGGATGAGAGAGCAGAGGTCAAGGAGGAATTCTTCGAGCTGCTTCAAAGGACAGTGGATGACTGCCTAGATGAAGTTATTATGCTCGGAGATTTTAATGCCAGAGTTGGAAATGACCATGCTAGATGGGGTGGAGTTATCGGAAGATATGGAGAAGATACTCTCAATGACAATGGAAAGCGACTCCTTAGATTCTGCAGTGAGCAGAATCTGATCATTACAAACACAAAGTTCCCCCATAAGCGCATACATGCATACACTAGATGTGAACCAACCAAGAATGAGAAATCAGTGATCGACTATGCCATTGTTCGGAGAAGCTCATTCAGATATGTCCGAGATGCAAGAGTCTGGAGGGGGCCAGAGATTGGAAGTGATCACTACCTGCTAACAATCAAACGAACAACTGAAAGAGTTGCTCAGCCTAGGAACTGCCCAACATCACGCAAGAAACCAAGTAAACGAGCAGGAGAAATGAGCATTAGGACCTACAAGCTGAGAGAGCCAGAAATTAAGACCAGATATCAGGGGCTTATTGCTACAGCAGTGAGCAACACAGAAGAACGACCTGATGACTTGGAAACCCTCTGGAATAAATTCAAGGATATCATAAAGACAGCTGCTGCAGAAGCATGCGGTGAAGTCCGAATTGGGAACCAGAGAAAGAGGACACCTTGGTGGACAGAGGAAGTCAAAGAGAAAATAAGAGAGAAGAAAATGGCATGGAAACAATACTTAGGAGCTAAAAACACAACAGGACAAATGGAAAAATATAGAGAATATGTGACACTCAGAACAGAAGCAAAGAACAAAGTGCTAGCAGCAAAACAGAAGTCCTGGGAAGAATTTGGAGAAAAGCTAGAAAAAGATGCACAAGAAAACCAGAAATTGTTCTATAAGACCCTAAAGAACATGAGGAAAGAAAAACAATGCCCTCTCAAATTTATAAAGGACAAGCAAGGCAAATTGCTTACTGCCCCGAAGGAAGTAATGGAAAGATGGAAAGAATATTTCTCAGAACTCCTGGATGGTGAGCATGATGAAGCATCAGAAATGATAACCACTGACACAGAAGAGGAAACCAATGATGGTGAAGATGACATAAAGATGGAAGAACTGAGGGCAGCACTAGAGAAAATCAAGATGGGCAAAGCAGCAGGGCTTGATGGTATAACACCAGAAATGGTTAAGTACATGGGAGCATCAGGCGACCTATTACTCTTAAAGGTCCTACAGGCAGCATGGTGCAACAAGACCATACCAAAGGATTGGGAGATTGCCATCATAACACCAATTTTCAAAAAGGGTGACAATCGACAATGTGGAAACCATAGAGGCATATCCCTTCTCAGTGTCCCTGGTAAAATCTACTCTAGAATCCTAGAGCAGAGACTCCGACGCCTAGCTGAGCCACAATTGGATGAGGTCCAGTGCGGATTCCGAGCAAACCGAAGTACTCAAGACCTAATCTTCACACTCAGACAGCTGAGTGAAAAGGCCCTTGAGTATAAGAGTGAGATCCATCTTTGTTTCATAGATCTGGAAAAGGCGTTTGACAGGGTCCCTTGAAGCAAACTTTGGGACTGTTTGGCAAGGAAGAATATTCCAGCACCTCTGATTCATGCTATACAGAGCTTCTACAAGTCTTGCAGAAATTATGTGAGGACAGCAAACCATAAGTCAGAAGAGTTCAGGACCACCACTGGTGTAAGACAAGGTGATATCCTATCACCTTACCTCTTCATACTCCTTATGGACGATGTCATCAAGGCATGTACGGAGAGAACAAGAAAGTATTCAGTGGGGTACTGGAAGATGAGACAGGTCTATATTTCGGAGCTGGCATTTGCTGATGATGTTGCCCTGATTGCTAAATCAGAGGCACATCTCCAATCCAACCTGCAAGTCTGGAAGGAAGAGCTGGAGAAGAGAGGGATGGTCATAAGCAGCCTAAAACAAAATCCATGGTGATATCACGAGAAGAAAGAAAACATCAGATTAAGTTGGGAGAACAGGTCCTGGAGCAGGTCGACCACTTTAAATATCTCGGAGCGATTATAGACCGAAAGGGAGGCATCAAAGAAGAGTTGGCCACTCGAAAAGCAGCGGCTGGGAGACTTTTTCAGGCCATAAATCGTGGATTCCTCAGCAAGAAAGAGGTTGGTAAGAAAACGAAGATGGCTGTATACCGCTCCACTTATGTCCCAGTCTTGACATATGGATGCGAGTCGTGGGCAATGACTACAACCCACAAAAGCCAGATCCAAACCTCAGAAATGAGGTATCTGAGGAAAGTGGTTGAAGTAACAAGAAGAGACATGGTACGCAACCAGACGATCCGTCAAGGCCTAAAATCCCATCCGCTGCAGACCCAAATAGAACAGTCCCAACTAAGATGGTTTGGCCATGTCTGCAGAATGGGAGAAGATCGGCTACCACGACAAGCATGGGAAACAAAGAGCCAGGGATCCAGACCTCCAGGACGACCCAGAGTCCGCTGGGAGGACAACATTAGACAATCTTTGAAGGACCGAGGACTAGAATGGAACCAGGCCAGGAAGAAGACAGCTGATAGAATGGTCTGGCGCTCTCTCTTCCAAACCTCTACACCTCACGGTAGAAGGGGAACGACTAAGTAAGTAAGTAAGTCTCCCTTCAGTGGTGGAAAACCCAGCAGGAATTCCTTGAGCCAAATCTTCCACATCAGATCTATTATTTCCTCTAAATAAATTCTTATCCAAGCAACGCTACGTGACACCCGCTGTCAAACAAACACGTAGTGGCTGTCCCATTCACTACGGCTGGTCCACTGTTAGAGAACAACTTCTCTGCCTGGACTGGTTCCCATTTATTCCCTTTAGTCCATCTCACCGGCCTTAAACAAGCTGCATGATGAGCTGGGGGTTTGTTCATGCACCGGGATGCCCAGTGGGAAGTGGTTCTACAATTCTGACAATACCTCTCATTATCTCCTCTGTTCCTAGCGGGTTCCTGAGAGGTTGTTGTCGGTGCTCTGTTATGCTGCTGGGGGCGCAAGTTATAACCAGAATGAGGCTCCTTGCGAGAAGGTCCTGGTTGCTGATAAGCTGGTGAAGTAGCTGACTGCGATGATGAAGCTCCTTTGTCTGGGGCTGGCAGGTCTGGGTTTTTCCGTTTCTGTCCCAGTACTTCGGCTTGTGCCGTCTGGAACCTTTCCGCAAACAGAAAAATTTGATCGAGTTGCTGGGCTCCCTGCTCTGCCAGATACCGCCTCAAGTCGGGGGACATGTTTGGTTTTACCTGTTCACACAGAACTAACTCCTCCAACCCTTCAAAAGTTTTCGCCAGTCCTGACAGTTCCCTACACCGGGTAAGGTAATTTCTCACCTGCTCGGCAAACTGTGCGAAACTCTCTCCCTTCTCCGGCCTGCTCTCCCTGAACATGGTTTGTCATTTGCGGGGTGTCCACTGAAACCTTTGCAACAAAGCGTTTCGCAGAGCCTCAAAGTTGTTCTGGTCGTCTATGAGCATCTTGTTGTACACTTCATAAGCATGACCTTTCAAAGATTGCGATAATTTCAGGCACCAAAGACTCTCATCCAACCCGTATGCCTTTGCCATCCTTTGAAATTTCTCCAAAAACACGTCAATCTTCTCATTCCCATTAGGGAACGAGTCAAATGGGAAGCTCATGGCTGCCATCCGGGGCCCTCCGTTTCCTGAGGTGTCTCTCGCTCCTGCTCCAGGAGAATCTCCATTAGCTGAACTGCCTTCCGAAGATCGATACTGCAGTTCCAGAGAACGCAGGACAAGTTCATGCTGTCTCTCTGCGGCCTTCTCCTCTTTCGCTGCTTCCAATTTCCGAAGTTCCATCTCTGCAGCGGCTGCCCTCTCTTCTTTCGCTGCTTCGGCGGCGGCTATCCTTTGCCTTTCCTCAATTTCCCTCTGATTATGTCTATCATTTTCTCTGATCATGTAGGCTTTCGTCTCCTCTTTATCCATTCCCATGTCTTGGGCAGCGTCACGCCATGCAGCTCGTAATTTCGCCATATCCGCCATCTTACCTGTAAACTGCTGTAAGTTCACAACTGACAGAAAATGACAGAAAGGAGAACAAAAGGAAGGAACTACCTGTTATGTAATAGGAAGTATTCCTCCTATAACCGATGTCCCAAAAACCCGAACTCAGACTAGCGTCAAGTCTGAACAATAACCTGAAAAATTTTTTTTTTAACAAGCTACCAAAAACCCGAAATTACCTTCCTGTAAAAGAAAAAAATTTCGGTATGCCATCAATTACCTCTATGTCATATACATCAAAATTACCACAAATCTACTAGACTGCAACCTGTGGAAAAACTTATAACTGGATCAGTTCTAATATAGCTCAAGTCTAGGGGATATTTAAAGAAACTCTATTCTCAGAAAACTTTCTATAGAGACAATCTATGAATGTAGATCACAGAATTGATCTCAACAGAATGATCCACCGGACGATTGCCGCCCACTTGTCACGAAGTGGTTTTAAGCTTATAGAGTTTGCCTGAATGTAAGCAAGACCCTAGTATGAGAAAGTCTGAGAAGATAGAATTTAGATGGAAAATGACATGCCTGTGGACAGGTGAGACTATTGGCTCAAGAGATAGACCCAGGATTTGACCCTCCCCTTGCCGCTTCGTGACTTCAGAATGGCTATAGTCTCCCCGCCTCTGACTGCCTTGAAACACAAGGAGATAAGGTGTATAAATACGACCACAGACACCACTAAACAGACGACGTAAAGTAAGTATAGTAAAGAGTAGAATCTGATCCAGTAAATATATGTATATATATTTATTTACAACAATGAAGCATTAAAATGTCATCATCAGCAATCACATAAATAGCGTGCGCTGTTGCACGGCCTGAAAAAAAACCCAAGTAACAACGAAATTAGGTAGACACTGAAAAAAACCCAAACCCCAAATAACATTCACTCTTTCTGTCACCCTGCTGAGGACCAATAAAATGATTAGTGATTTAATCTACTCTGATATTGTGGGGCTGTCAACTTTAGCCTCCACTCTCTAACACAACTAAGATTTTACTGTCTTAGTCCTGCTGACTCTTCCTCAACGCACGTCTACACAGCTTTCCACTTTGTTAGGCGATATACGCCGCTATCTAACACCACTGGAAAGGCTAAAATAATAGACTTGGAGTAACACAATGGCTCAGTGTCTATCCTTCAACTGGATACTGAACAGACCCTACTGGTCCTGTCTATTTTCTCCCTCCTTCTCTCTCTCTCTATCTCTCTCTCTATTGCTCTTGGTCTCAGTGTCTCTCCAACACTCGCCGACTGATGATGCTGCGTCTCCGTTACGCTCTCCTCTCGTTACTTCAGGACCTAGGTATGGTAACCCTGTCACCTGTTCCTGAATTCTGCGATGATGATGATGAAGTTCTGGCGTCAAGCATGAGGTACTTGATGAACTGTCGACAAAACTTCTCTGCTGCTGAATAGCTTCCCTCTTTTAACCCGCTCCGGAGTTAGAGGGAAAAAAAACCCCACAGCCTTGATTTCCGGCTGTACGCAATTGAAACCAGTCTCACGGCCACCTGCCGTTGCTAGAGACTATAATAGCGATGCTCTCGGCTGTATGATAAATAAACCACGGTCCAGCTGAAGCATAGGGACTTCACTGCCAGAGACCATAGGTCTGACCCTTAACTCTTGCAGGCCGGAATTTTTTTATCAGTTTTGCCAGAATTATTTTTGTACCTTAAAGCAGTACCTTTATAAATTCTAAAGTTTCTGAGTTATTACACAACAAAGACACACATATTATACATCACAGTAAAGATAAATGAATGTAGAATTAGAATATGAAGGATTTTTAGTGATATTCTACATATAGTATTCAGTTATGAGTCATAATGAAAATACGGAACAAATTTCACAGAACACAAAAGTGACGTTCCCAACGTCGTTTCGGCTTCTAGGGGTTTTGTGGATGTACGCTACCAGCGTCGTTCCGGCCTTTAAGAGTTAAGATAGGTCCTGTTGCCGTGGGTAATTTCGCACATGGGCAAATTTACGCTCCCCCACTGATTGCCGGGACTCGCTGAAATTAAAAGAAACAGCTTCCAATGTACACCCTCTCTAAAATCACTTATCTCTAACATATACGATACATAAAATAATTCTATCCACGTGTCACTTCAATCTCACTCCTTCTCTCCCCTTCTTCTCTCGTTCTTCTCTCGTTCTGCATAACAATACATAATACTATCCCACGTGGCACTAAAATCACACTCCTTCTCTCCCCTTCTCTCGTTCTTCACACAATACATAAAATACCACTGTCCCACGTGGCCTCTTCAGCCCCCCTCCTTCTACTAAAATCTGCCAGGTAAAATAAACAATAGCCCCGACACCGTCTGACAGGTTACATGGCCGTTACGCATGGCCGATCACGTGTCCCAACCTTTACAACTAGGGAATTCCTTTGTCCTAAATTCTGTAGCCTCCTTTTCCTGGCTTACTCCAATTTAAGGTAAACCTCGCTGTAGGAATGATTTATTTCCCCAAGCCGTATAATTCACTGATAACATAAATCTCCGACTGCATTTCTTACATTTAAGGCATAATAAAATTAACATACACACAATCGATTCCCCCTAAAATTACAGTTGTAAATACACAGGAATAAATGGTGGTTTTACCCAACATTCTACAACTATGAACACCCGTGTAGCTTATAACACGTTCCTATCTACTGCCAAAATCACAGAAAGAATAAGCTCACTGTTACATTTACATCGTTCTTCAAAAATTGATAATGGATGGCACTATCGTTTAAAAACTTAAAAGTTAATCTTTACCTACGGGCGAATTTAGGAAAAACCCACTAATAAGTAAAACGATGAATAAAATAGTTACATACCGATTATCGTTTTTCTTCCCCGCAATGGAGACGCTAATTACGACGTCCTACGGCCAGGCAATTATTTCTTCAGAGACAATTGCCTGCGGTTTCCTCCCTCATTATATACAAGAGAAAACACCCACGCGAATTCCTCTCCCACGCATATCCCAAGCTGCGCGTGTCCGAAAATTGCGTCACATTACGCGATGGCCGCGTGTTTCCGATGCGTCATACAGGCGTGCCCGAAAATATCGATTTTCGTAAACAATAAATTTACGGGAATCGCGAAAAATTAGAAGAAAGTAAAACTGGCCGAGTGAAAAATAAACCTACCGACCTAAAACGAACCCATTAAAATTACCTCCTCAAAAATACCAAACACGATATATTCACATGAGAAGAAACAAGGCAAACCCATATAATTACAAAGTGAAGAGAAATGGTGAAAACTCAAACTAGAACCACAGAATCGGGCCTGTTAAAAGACAGAATTACAGTGTAGCATCACAATGACCTTCAGGTCACCACAAATCTGCCACTTATACTTGTCATAGTTGATGGTGTGTAACAGTTGTTTTATGTTGTTATACGTTTCTTTCATGTGGACTGCATACCTGAGTGGAACAGATGGTAAAACGTTACCATTATGGAGCAGCACAGCTTTTAAGCTCAACTTGGGCGAATCAATGAACAGCCTCCAATAGTCGTCTTTGTAGTTGATGTGTAGTGCTGCCATCAGACCCACTATATCAACGCAAGCAATGAGGTTATCTGTCATTTTGAAATATGGAAGCAGATCTTTTTGCTGAGTACGAAACACAGACACATGCACATTCTCTTCTAGAAGATTCCATTGCTGCAGTCTGGACCCCAACAGCTCTGCTTTATTTTTTGGCAATTCCAGATCTCTCACTAGATCATTCAATTCACTCTGGGTAATTTAATGTGGCTGTGCAGACTCTTCAATAGGCACGATATCAGGATCTCTTGATGTAGATGCTTTCACAGGTGACGGATGTCCACTGGCCTTATTATCTTCTTCATCATCCAGAGCATAAGATTCTGGTGGGTCCGGAACAGGAAGTCCTTCCCCGTGAGGCACTGGCCACATAGTAGAGGGAATATCCGCATAGTAGAGGGAATATTCGGATAGGTCACAGGCGGCTTTTTCTTCTTAGAAATACCATGTCCAATTGGAGGAGTCATGCAAAAGTAGTAATCATTAAGATGGTTTGTCGGTACCCTCCACACCATTGGAACTGCAAAACACATCAATCGTCCTTTTTGGTTCAACCAGCAGCGCAGATTCTTTGCACAGGATTGACAACATATGCGTGGGGCCCAATACCAGTCCTGGTCACCGATCTCACAACCAAAATAAAGGCTGTAAGCTTTCTTTATCATCGGTGTAATGGGTCGCCTTTGAGATAGCAAAGTTATTTGTCCGCAAATATAGTAAAAAATAATCCGCACTGTTCACACATTCACGAGGCATCTTGAACGACACGTCTGCACTCACAGAATCCACAACACAAATGATGACAAGGAGGAAATGTGGTTGCAATGACTGCTACAGATTGCGTCATCCAATTGGCGCTCAAGGCTATCAGTCTCGTGGGGAATCACGCGCCAGGGCTATAGAAAAGAGAAGGACTGGGTTATTCGCGTCGGGAAGGTGAAGTCACCAGCCTACTAAAAAAACACACACACACACACCCTCCCCCCCTCCCGGATCTTGAAAACTAGAGCTAATTCGCGATTTTTAAGTTCATATTCGTGATCAGCATGTCCAAATTAGTTAAAAATAGCTACTTTTGTCTCGGATACATTTTGGCTGTTGTCCAGTGTTATCTATACTCAACTGTATATGAGTCGTAGGTCGGAGTGGCCAAGAGGTATATCTGCCTCGAATTCTAATGGTACTGGGTTCGATTCCCAGTAGAGGGAATATAATTTATGTAAATTTTTTTTCAGAACCAGTGGTCCTAATGATGTCATAATCCCCCTGGTCTCCTAGGTGGTGAGATCAAATGCCTAGCCTTCTCAGATACGGGCAAAAAAATAGGAGGTCCTGTGTGCAAGTTGTGCACAATAATCCTACGGCAGTCGGAAATCCTAAAGAGTAGGCCATAAGTCCGCAGCCCTGGCAAAATTAAAAAAATTAGAAACCTACCCACCACAAACATATTTATAGAATGTGTGAGTCCTACACACACACATTGGGATTCTTGCCAGTGTTATGAAGTTCGTGCACTGTGCTGAGATCCTCTGTGTGTGATGTAAGGAAGGAGATCGGGGCACTGATGGTGTTGCCCATATGCAATGAAGATAGTCCTTAAAACCAAACCAAACAGTAAATGAAAAATATAATTATATAAAATATGTGGCTTATCTTGTAAAGATTATACTGTACGTGTGACTCAAGATGACAAAGCTGCTGTGTTTTCTCAGTGTATGAGCAACGTCAGTCTGCTGACAGACTACATGTTGAGCAATCAGTGGGAGAAAGAGTTGAACAGGGAGAACCCACTTGGCATGAGGGGTGAAATTGCCATATCTTACAACGAGCTTATCAGGGATATATGGTCAGGTCAGCGTAGCTACACAGTGCCAAAAAATTTTAAGGTGAGATTATACTTACTTACTTATTAAGTTGTTCCTCTTCTACCATGGAGTGTAAAGGTTTGAAGGAGCGCCAAAGATTATACTTACTTAGTCGTTCCTCTTCTACCATGGAGTGTAAAGGTTTGTCTGAAGGAGCACCATAGATTATACTTACTTACTTAGTCATTTTTCTTCTACCATGGGGTGTAGAGGTTTGTCTGAAGGAGCGCCATAGATTATACTTACTTACTTACTTAATCATTTTTCTTCTACCCTGGGGTGTAGAGGTTGCCAGAAGGAGCGCCATAGATTATACTTACTTAGTTGTTCCTCTTCTACCCTGGGATGTGGAGGTTTGCCAGAGAGAACACTAGACTGTCCTTTCGTCAGTCTTCCTCCTGGCATGGCTCCAATCTAGTCCTCAGTCCTTCGGGGATTGTCTAATGATGTCCTTCCAGCGAACTCTGGGTTGTCCTGGAGGTCTGGATCCCTGGCTCTTGGTTTCCCATATTTGCCATAGATTATACAATTTTAAAGTCCCAATATAGCTAAATCCTCGTCCCACCCTCTTTTATTGCTGCTTTTGCTGTTGTTGTTATAGATGAAGCATTATCTCTCTTGTACGTAGTACTTAATTTCATGGAATAACATACAAATTATGACTTGCTATACATATTTAACATTTTGTTATTTAACTACTCATTTTCATCATCATCACTTGGGAGCCGCACTGGTGTAGTGGTTACCACACTACGCTGGCGATCAGGTGATCCAGGTTCAAGCCCTGGTGAGTTCATTTGAAGCAGTGTCGTCGACCAGGGACTGGAATAACCTGAACGGCTCTTGAGCCGACCTAGCTCTAATGGGTACCTCCAAAATCAGCGAGTATCTGCCTGAATGGCGAGAGGACACCTGTCATTGTACAGGGAAAAAAGGGGTACTCATGTAAAATCAGTCTCAGGTTAGACATATTAACCGGAGATTTCGCCTCGAGTAATAGCGGGCATAAAAAAAAGAAATATTCTTTCTTTGTCTCTCTAGAGGCACACACCCCCCCGCGCAACTGCACTAGGCTCTGTTCCATCAGTTACTAACAAATTATATTTTATCAGGTTGCCCACAGAGACACCCCCCACCTCCCAGCAACTACACTAGGCTCTGTTGCATCAGTTACAAACAAATTATGTTTTAGCAGGTCGCGGTGGGCCGGTTCGCGCCACAATTCTCAGGGTACCAGCAGCAGGACTCTCAAGAGTTGATGGCATTTTTGTTGGATGGACTTCATGAAGATCTGAATCGCATTAGAAAAAAGCCTTACATTGAGCTGAAGGATTCTGGAGGGAGACCAGATAAGGTTTTTACTTAGTTTTTTGTTGTCTTGTCTTGTGTTGTAGGACTTTAAAAAAACTAGTCTGAAAAATGTATCACTGTGACCAGAGAGGTATTTTAAAAAAAAATAGTTGTAAGATTTTGAAATGTTAACAGCATGGTCAAGAAAAGGGTAGCTACTAGGGTTTCTGGCTTGGCAATTCCCTGGAATTTTTCAAAATTTTGGTCAGTATTTGAATGTATTCTTATTTATATTGCCTGTGGTAACCTTCTAGGCTGGACAAAATATTTACTTTTTCTAAGCATTGAACAATTATTACCTACCATGTTCATGTGATAAAGGAGAGATTTTATTTTTTGTTGTTGTTTTTTTTTTTTTATATATTCTGGCTGGTTCCTTGTATCCCACCACTTTGGCAGCCTACAGATTTAGACTTGTCTCTTGAGACGAGAAAACAAAATAAGTTTGATCAGAGTTCGTTAGTTACTAAGATTTGATGGTGCAGATGAATAGGTAAAATAATGTGTATGAGTTTATATGTGCTCAAAAAAAAAATGGTGGGGCAGAGATCTATATGTGAGAGAAGGTATGCATATGTGAGAGAAGGTATCTATATGTGAGAGAAGGTATCATTATTGTTGTTATTTATTTAGCCTCCTTGTGGTCCCCGGGGGCCTGTGAAGAGATGAAGAAAGAAGAGGACTACTACACCCTCAGTCATGTCATATAAGGCAACTTATATGAGGTTTTGCACGGGGGTTGGAAACCTCAATAAGGCAACTTATATGAGGTTTTGCACAGGGGTTGGAAACCTCAATAAGGCAACTTATATGAGGTTTTGCACGAGGGTTGGAAACCTCAATAAGGCAACTTATATGAGGTTTTGCACGGGGGTTGGAAACCTCAATAAGGCAACTTATATGAGGTTTTGCATGGGGGTTGGAAACCTCATAATTGAAAACAAATTGCCACAGCTGTGAGATCATGCTATGTGCAGGCTTCCTGTAAGGGGACCAGCTACAGTGGTAGCTCCATGCTGTGTAAGGCAGGAGGTAAAGGATCCCATTACATGCCCATCGAGGCATATTGGGAGTATGGTGTTAGGCCCATATTTTCTTGACCATCGGCACACTAGGTGTGATGTGGTCAGCATCACGCCGGCCGCCTTAACCTTCCCAGAGTAAATCTGGTACCCAATTCATGAGGCTGGGTCGACCTCAGAGCCATTTGCAGTCTAAAAATTCCCACCTCAACTGGGGATTGAACCATGGACCACTGAGCTAGGAAGCCAGTGCACTAACAACCACTGCGCTACTGTGGCTCCTGTGTAAGTGTCACGTAGCGTTTAAAGGATAAGAGAATTATTTAGAGGAAATAATAGATCTGATGTGGAAGATTTGGCTCAAGGAATCCCTGCTGGGTTTTCCCACTTCCGAAGGGTGACGAAGAGGGTAAATTCTCCTAACTCGACAGGTCTGGAAAAGATTGTAAGGAGATATTTGGTCTCTCGCTACCGTCGTCCCCTTCTCAGTTATCTATTATTATTATTCTTTAAATTATATTATATTTTACGAGCCCCCCCTCCCTTATAAAGGAAGATAAACATAGACAATATTCAACATCTAATGGAAGGAACAAAGCGTGGGGTACAGTATATACACCCAATTGGTTTATTGCAATAAAGTGAATAGATGGTGAATGATAGTATTGTCGATGGAATTAGTGTCTGCTGTATGTATTATGTGTCTCACAATTCAAGTGTTTTTCATCATGGATGACTAAACTAGGCATTGATGTAGTGAGGTTCCTTTTTCGTGGACTTAGCTTTTCAGCCCCTGGCTGATAGTGAAGTGTGGTTAGTTCTCCGGTCTCCTGACGTTGCCCCGGTAGGTCTTGAATGGTTCGGATTTGCCTTCTCTGTGCTCGACTCCGTATTCTGCGCTGAGATTGGACTGTCGTGCAAGGCTCCACCATAGACTGAAGACAAATACGACGGCTTCATTAATTTTCTAGCTTTAGAAAGCAGTCTTTCCCTAAGCCGTCCCTCTGCCCGTCACCTCAGATTTTAGTCTCTAACATCATATGTCTAGAGTCTAATCTTGAATTCAAGTTTCTCCTGTCTGTCCTTTATTATATTTCTCTGCCCCAGTGGCAGTATTATAATTCTTTAGACTGATTTATCGTCAGCTTAACCCGATGAATTATTATAAATGTCAGTTAAACCCACCAAATTTATCATAGAAATGTCGGCAACAGTATTCTAGTTCTGTGCCTCTAGCCTAATCGTCATGTCATTATGATGAATTTAACAATTAATTGGACATCCGTGTTTTTAGAATTGTCTGACAACATTATCACACACTTCATGTCTGGTCGCCTCGTCATATAATTTATAATGAATATATGTCACGGTCGGTCAACATTATCGTTACTATTAATTTCCGTTAGTCTAAACGTCGGGTCGAAAATAATCAAATAATATGGAAATTAATAGCTATATATATATATATTCCCGTTATACATTATTATGAACATGTACATATCCCGTGGGATCATAAAATATACCTGATCACATGTGGCTGGATGTGATCGTAAAACAAAAATATGAATAAAGTAAACATACCAATCTTGCGTCGATTTTGCAATGTACTACACATTTCATCACATTATATTCTAGCGAGATTTCACTTACCTACTCAAAGATGGACGCTAACCCGCAATTAGACACGTGGCTTCAGTGCTTTTAATGCGAGAATTCGCCGATAATTGGGTTAGACCTAGCTTTCTTGGTTCCCTGGGGCGTAAGTGAAAAAATGGCCGTGTTGGCGCACTTTTAGCGGGACATTTCCGCTTGGACACGTGATCCATAGCGGGCATCATGTGACCTTAGCCTCATTCCGACGCTCCAATCAATAATGTTAAAAGTCACGTGATGTTTTCCTAAGTGGCCTAAACTGGTTCTCCCAAGTTCAAGCAGTTCTAAATTAAAACGGATTTCTCGCTACCGAGGTCATTGGTCAACAATGACGTCGTATCTAAAAATAGCGAGGAGAAAATACTGAATGCTAGGAGAATTTCCGCCAGTGACAATTCCCGGGACTTTGCGATCATGCATTGAGGATGAGAAAAAAAACGATGTCCGTAAATAATAAAAAAAATGAAGAGAAGATTGGGCAAGTTGTCACAGTAAGGAGTGCATAGAAAAATGATGATGATGATTTATCTATTTTTGTACTCCTGTGAACGAGAAGGGGAGAATAAGTCAGATTGCTTCCTGTTGTACCGCTCTGTATAGAGTTTCCTATATATATCTTCAGTAAACAGTTTAGTTTATTTTTTTAATAGGTTGTGGCCAAGGAAGCCTGGGACAATTACAAGAAAAGAAACGACTCCATCATTGTTGACATATTCCACAGCCTTCTTAAATCCACCGTGCAGTGTCCTGACTGCAGGAAAATCTCGGTGACCTTCGACCCGTTCTGTTACTTGTCATTGCCGTTGCCAATCAAGAAAGAGCGGCAGATTGAGGTGATCTGGGTCCCTATGTCTGCAGAGAAGAAACCTGTACAGGTAGTTTAGCTGGTATCTGTGTGATCTCGGTGTTCTGCGTTGTCTTCATCTTAAGAAGTTCATTTCTTTTTCTTTTTAATGAGATTTCTCATTAAGTCATTTACATTGTGAAAAATTAATAAGCTTTTACATGTTTTAAAATTAGGTAAAGACAAAACAGTAGTAACACATTAACTACTGAATTTGAAAACACGTTGTGACATAATTATTGTTTGTTAATTTTGTTCACCCTCAAGGTCTTTGTACACATTAAGCTGTAGTTTTCTTAATTTTTAACAGATTTTAATAAATGGTTTGTTGTTGTGAGGATAAATAAATGTACTGTGATAACAAGCTAAAGAATGATGTATTTATAAGTTATGGTAGATATTAGAAACAAGATAAAGTGATAAGGGGGGGAAGCACAGTTGTTTAAACTTGTCAACTTACCACCAAACTCTTATTTATACTACAGTTGTGATGGTTACTATAATTGTTTTTGATCTCTGTTTTCAAACATTTTTGTGATTCTGACCATTGGTGTTGGTGGTTTTTACACATTTAAAACAAAAATATGATCAACTGAAGAAATATCCCGAATCTATAAACCAAGTCATGTTTTTTTTGGTTTGAACATTCATTCATCTTTCTTTATATGACCTTATTGTTTGCAGCTAAAACTGACTGTGCCAAAGGATGGCAGCATTCATGATCTGTGTATAGCATTGTCAGAACAAGTAGACACTTCCCCAGACAAGGTGAGGACAGATAGAAGTTCAGCGTGTCTCATCTGTCTCTTCAAATCTTATTTTTTGCTACAGTTCAGGTTGTACTGTCTGTTACGCCTGTTCTAGTACATAATTTGTGTAATCTTCTTAAGGCACTGTTACCTATTTCTGATGCTTCAGGATTTGGGTAAAATACCTCTTACCTGAAAATAAAGAAATAATGCAGCTGGCTGAAATGATTGACAGTCTGCTAACATACAGCATCAGAGTCACCCTCCAGTTGATACCAGGGCACACAGATATATCAGATAGCGAAAAAACAGACAGACAAGCAAAACTAGGAGGAGCATGGTTCAAACAAACTCTCCGGCTAACATACAGACAGGTGAATGAATACACCAAAACAACTTCAAAGAGGGATGGCTAAACCAGTCGGCAAAAGGGTCTACTAGACGTGCGGTATATAAATAAATAAAGATCCAAACAAAAATGACATCAAGAACATACGAAGACATGGAGTACAGCACAATCTTGCAACTAAGAACAGAACACACCAGTTATGTCTTCCTTCTGTCATACCTGCGAGACTACTGGACAGTGGCAACTGAAAAACCAGCCTCACAGATTTGAACAATGGAAAGAGGAGCATCTAAAGGACTGCTGCTGTAATTACGAAGGGTCAGCCGGAATGATGGAGGTAAAAGCCTGTGAGGTTCTCTGGCTTCGTTCAGTGGCAAATCACAAGCTACAATACACTGTTTTGCGACATCAAACCGTATGGTCCAGAAGTTGACATAACCAAAGAGGAGTGCGTCAACCATGTTGCAAAGCAATTAGACACTGCACTGAGGACACTCATTACTGACTGCAGGAAAGAAAATGTCACCCTTGGGGGAAATGGCCATGGTCGTCTGACCCAAAATGCCATACGAAAACTGGGTATTTACTACACCAGGGCCATCCGCCAACATAGTACAGCCCCAGAGATGAAACAAGCCATCATGGCTTCTCTCTACCATGGGTATTCAACAAACGACAAACCCCAACATAACTTTTGTCCACCAGGCAAAAACTCCTGGTGTTTCTATCAGGCTTCCATAGCCAAAGGAGACGTGGCTGTACCTCACGAGACCCTAGTTCACACTTCGCTAGACTACAACTTGCTCCATAAGCACTTAGCCCCTGTTTATTGAGCGTCTTACTGATCAACATCTGCTCAAGCGGTGTGAGCTAGGTGCAACCCAAAATCCAAATGAAAGCCTCCACAATGTTATATGGAGTCGTTGCAGCAAGCAGAAATTTGTGTCATTAAAAATGATCAAATTCAGTGTCCTTGTGGCCATTGGAGAGTAAAAAAGCTGTATGGCCAAGCATCTGGAACAAACTTGAAACGCCTTGGATAGGTGCGACTAAGGAAACGTCTGGCCAACAGCCAGAAATATGAGGCTGACAGACTTGTAAAAATAAGAAAAATTAGACAAGAGGCAAGACAAAAGTGAGAGGAGGAGCTGCAGGAAGCTGAAGGAGGTGCAGCATGTGGTGCTGGACAATTTTAGGACATTCTCTTTCCTGGGCCCCCAGAATGGAGTATATTCTACAAGACAAGGTACTCGATGAGTAAAATGCATTTTTCTCAAAATTAACTTTTAATATATAAAGAAATACATATCTCAAAACATATCTGACAGATCATTATCAAATGTGGCATGCACGTAGTACACATATGTATCTTTATTTTATCAGAAGAGAATTGTGATATTTTGGTAATTTTTAAAATATATTTTGTTCATACAAATATAGTGGGTGTGTCCTCAACACGATTTTTTAAAAAATCATTAAAAATAGAATTTTAAACTTATCAAAATAAGCTTCTGACAAAATTTTTTTAATTGTCAGTCACTACATGTGTGTGCAATTTGATAAACTTTGGACAACAGGAAACATATCATATGGTCTCTTAAAAATTTGTTTAAAATCAAATATGGTGGATGGTTTTTTTTTTTTTTTTTTTTTGGTTACCATGGTAACCACATTTTTTTAACAAAATAAACTGTAGAATTTGGTTCATGGACATACACTGTGTCCTTTAAGTATATAAAAAGTTTGAAAATGTTATTAGAACAAAAGTTAATTTTCACTGTAGTGCATGCCTTTCTAGCATCGAGAGGTGGGGAAGCCACCTGTATCTGATTCTTCAAAAAATATGTTGTACTGTTTAATAGATCCTTTTATTATATTAACTTTTATAATTTATTATGTTAATATTGTATACTACATTTCTCTTGCTATATTCTCTTAAATCTGTTGTGCTCAATATCTCTAAGGCTATTTTACTACACAGTCTGTTTAAAAATCTTGTGTTGAAAATGCATATAAAGTCTTCATCTAACATGCACCTATTGTTGTTGACTTAGGTAGTGATAATGTTTGCCATTATTTCATTTGGAGACATGGACAACGTATGCTGACCAAGAAAGAAGGCTCAATACCTTCCATCTACGGTGTCTACACCACATCCTCGGTATTTCATGGAAGGACAAGGTGACAAATGTCAAGGTGTTGTCACGTGCTGGCCTGTAAAGCATGTATACACTGCTTAGACAATGCAGACTACACTGGCTTGGCCATGTCTGCCGCTTGGAAGATGTTCGAATCCCGAAAGATATCTTCTACGGACAACTGGCAGATGGCAAAAGAACAGTTGGGCGTCCGCAGCTGAGGTTCAAAGATGTGTGCATGAGAGACATGAGGGCACTGGGCATTAATCCAGCAACCTGGGAAAATGAAGCTGCCAATAGCACCAAGTGGTGATGCCATGTATGGTGCTACCTCAGATTGGGTGAAAAGAAGCTCTCACAGCAAGCAGAAGAGTGGAGAAAACTTTGAAAGGAACACCAGGAACATAAGGAGTTGTCACCTCAGAGGCATATTCCCATAGTCAGTTATGACTGAAAGGGCTATTGTTATTACTACATTTGATATTCAAATTGAAGAAAGTTATAGATTAGTGCTTGATTGTTATCGATTTTTTATTATTATGTTGCAGATGGTAGTAGCAGATGTATATAACCATAGATTTCACAGAATTTATAACACGGAGGAAGGCTTGCATCATATTCTAGACAGAGATGACATATTTGTGTAAGTATGTGGAATTTTTGACATATTCATCTAAGGATCTGTAAATTATAAAAAAAATAAAAAAGATCAAGCTTACCCAGATAAAATACCAGTCTTTGACAAGGTCAATCCTGTGAAACTTAGAACTTCTCAAACTTAGGTCATTAGTTATATTTCTGATTTTATCCTATCTTGGCTTTTTATTTCCATTAATATAGTTCATGTTTTCCCTGTGGTTTTATGTTCTACTCCTTTATATTAGTTGGCTTGCCTGTTTTTTTCTTTCTTTCTATTTCTATGTGAATTCCATGACAAAAATTGTTGGGCGATGTTTATTAAAGACCTTCTGCAGTTTTGTTTAATTCATTCTGCCCAAACGGGCGAATGGTGCGCTAGAAACGCCTTTCGTTATACCCAGGGTGTATGGCGCGCCAAGATGATATATGCTGCGTTTGAGCGGAAAATTATAGAATATCTGACGATAAGCTGGTTAAAAATGTATTCATTACATCCGGCACATGTGTGTGAACGTTTGACAGCGGAAAAAAAAATTTATGAAGTTAAAATTGTGTGCTTTATATCCGTTGCAAGAGTTGCTTTGGATCTAGCCGCAGGCCGCGTGGCATGCCCGCTTTATAAGATTCCGAAATTGAACAAAATATAAGTGGCCATAGAGTGTTCAAGTCATGTAAACACTTCCTATGGATATTGTATTTTGAACTGGTAGCGAAAGAATTATATTGGTGCTTAGTTTTTGTATACTTTTATCAATTAATGACGTCATAGGGTTATTTGTTTACATGTAGTGTAGTCACATACATAACACTCATAAACTATTAACGAATCAACCTCAATATATAATTTCAAAATGAATTTTAGCGACATCGGTAGCGATAATAACCTATTTTCGATTCCGATAAGGACGTTGAACAAACGTGATATTTTTAAGCAATAAATTAATTAATTTGCATGGGACAGGAATGTGTAAGTGAGATTCCAGTTCAGCAATATGTGACTTCAAAAAAAATTTATATAAATTACAATTTTCATTTGTTTCTTATCAAACGTCTTGAATTAGTTGTCAACTGGATATACGTTTCAATTCCTGGTGTTTTACTATCAAGGGATTAAGTACAGCTGAAATATTTACGTGTAAGTGCATAATTCTTATTTATTTTTTATATTGATTTTTTATTGTTTCTGCACTTCACAAGATATAACAAACAATTATAACATCACATAAGAGCTCAACAGTATTTCACAACATTCTGCAGCCAATTTCCTAAAGTTTGATGCAAAATACATGTATCTACTAAATTATTATATGTGTCTACTGCCTGTTTTTAAAACATAACTTGTAGAAAAATAATGTCTGCATATTGGGTCCTGGGTAAAACTGAAAAAATTCCTGGGTTAGAATGAGTTAAACAATCTGCATTTCAGAGGGTTGCCTTGTTCTGTGTGTTTTTGATTTGCCATTTTCCATAGCTTCTACTTGTTGATCTGTGTGATGCCGCACTGTAATTCTGTCTTTCAACCGGCCCGATTCTGTCGTCTATTTTGTATTTCCGGGCCGATCCTGTTCTTTTATTTTGAATTTTCACCATTTTTATTTCTTCTCATTTGAATATATATCGTGTTTGGTATTTTTGAGGAGGTAAATTAAATGGGGTCGTTTTATGATGGTAGGTTTATTTTACATTCGACCAGTTTTACTTTCTTCTGATTTTCCGCGATTTCGTTGTTTACGAAATAATCGCCATTTCCGGCACGCGGTATGACGAGTCCGGAAGCACGCGGCCGTCACAGGACGTGACGCAATTTTTAGACACGCGGGTTTCGCGATGATGCGTAGGAGTGGTTCCCTGGGTGTATAAATAGCCAGTTAGAACTGTGGGCAAATCTCTTGAAGAAATATTGTCAGCCGTCAGACTTCGTATTATCGTCTCCATTGCGGGGAACAACAGCGATAATAGGTATGTAGGATTTTATTAATCGTTACTTATTAGTGGGGTTTTTGAGAATTTCGCCCGTAGTTAATTTCTTCGGGGACATTAACTTTTTAGTTCTAAACGATAGTGCCATCCATTAACTTTGTAGTTCTAAACGCCAGCGCCATCCATTACTTTCTTTGTAGAACGATGAAAATGTAAAAAGTGTGTATAATTCTTTCTGGGATTTTGGCAGTAGATAGGAGTGTGTGAAGTTGTGAGAAACACGTGTGCCCATATTTGTAGAATGTTATGTAAAACCACCATTTATTTCTGTGTATTTACTAATGTAATTTTATGGGGAAATCCCTGGTGTGTTCGTTAATTTTACTGAGCCTTAAATGTGACAAATATTGTCGGAGGGTTCAGATTTACGTTGTAAGTGAATTATACTGCTTAGGGGAGGAAACTATTCCTATAGCGAGATTTAATTTAATTTTTGGAGCAAGCCGGGAAACCTCAATGGGTAATGTTAAAAAGGGAGACCCCGGAATTTCGGACAAAAGAAGTTCCCGAGTTGAAAATGTTGACACGTGGGTAGCCACGCGTAACAAATAGATAAGAGGCAGACAGGTCGGAAGGTTCTGTTTACTTACCTGGCAGATTATAGATGAGAGAGAGAGAGGGGGAAGGTGTGAGAATGAAGAGACACGTGAGTAGGAATATTTTATGTATCGTTTTTTTCAGAACGAGAGAAAGAGGGAGGAGAGAGATTTAAGTGCCACGTGGGTAATATTATTTTTTGTATTGTTGTACATGACGAGAGAGTCACGTGGGTAATATTATTTTTTGTATTGTTGTACATGACGAGTGAAGGACTGAGTAAGGGAGTTATAAGGATTAATGGGTTAGAGATGCGTTATGTTGGAGTTGTATTCAATAGACGCATTTCCTTTTAATTTCAGCGAGTCACGGCGAAACAGTGGGGAGCATAATTTTGTCAAATAAAATTATCCACGGCAAAAGACATATCTCAGGGTCAGAGTACTCGAGTTATCGTCAGGAGCAAAAGAAAATTACCCTATGGTCTCTGGCAGTGAAGTCCCTATGCTTCAGCTGGAACAGGGTTTATTTATCATACAGCCGAGAGCATCGCTATTATAGTCTCTAGCAACGGCAGGTGGCTGTGAGACTGGTTTCAATTGCGTACAGCCGGAAATCAAGGCTGTGTTTTTTTTTCCTCTAACTCCGGAGCGGGTTAAAAGAGGGAAGCTATTCAGCAGCGAGAAGTTTTGTCGACAGTTCATCAAGTATCTCATGCTTGATGCCAGAACTTCATCATCATCATCGCAGAATTCAGGAACAGGTGAGAGGGTTAAAATACCTGGATCTTGAGAGTAGCGAGAGAAGAGTGTAACGGAGACGCCGCATCATCAGTCGTCGAGCGTTAGAGAGACACTGAGACCAAGAGAGAGAGGGAGAGAGAGAGAGGAAAGGAGGGAGAAAATAGACAGGACCGGTAGGGTCTGTTCAGTATCCATTGAAGGATAGACACTGAGCCATTGTGTTACTCCAAGTCTATTATTGTAGCATTTCCAGTGGTGTTAGATAGTGGCGCATATCGCCTACCTAGTTGGAAGCGGGGTAGACATTTTCGTTGAGGAAGAGTCAACCAGACTGAGACAGTAGAATCTTAAGTGTATTAGAGAGTGGAGGCTAAAGTTGACAGCCTTACCAGATCAGAGTAGTTTAAATCACTAATCATTTTATTGTTCCTCAGCAGGGTGACAGAAAGAGTGAATGTGATTTGGGGTTTTTTTAAAATTTTTTCTAGTGTCTATCTAATCTAATTGGTACGTTGTTTTCAGGCCGTGCAACAGTGCACGCTATCGACTGACTTGATGACGTATGATGCCATTTTATGTTTTTCTTGTATGTAAATAAATATATACATATATTATTTACTGGATCAGCTTCTATTTTATACTATACCTACATGTGGTCTGTATAGTGGTGTCTGTGGTCGTTTTATACACCTTATCTCCTTGTGTTTAAAGGTAGCTAGAGGGAGTGAGATTATAACTTTTTCTGAAGTCACGAAGCGGCAAGGGGAGAGTCAACTCCTGGTTCTATCCCTTGAGTCAATAGTCTCATCTGTCCACAGGCATGTCATTTTTCATCTGAATTCTATCTTCTCAGACTTTCTCATACTAAGGGTCTTGCTTTCATTCAGGCAAACTCTATAAACTTAAATCCACTTCGTGACAAGTGGGCGGCAATCGTCCGGTGGATCATTCTGGTGGGATCAATTCTGGAATCTTGTTTAGATTTTTAGATTGGTTCTGTAGAAAGTTTTCTGAGAATAGAGTTTCTTTAAATATCCCCTAGACTTGAGCTATTAGAACTGATCCAGTTATAGGTTTTTCCACAGGTTGCAGTCTAGTAGATTTTTGTGGTATTTTTGATTTATATGACTAAGAGGTAATTGATGGCATACCGACATATTTTTCTTTAACAGGAAGGTAATTTAGTTTTTGGTAGCTTCTTAACTAAATTTTTCTCAGGTTATTATTCAGACTTGGTGCTAGTCTGAGGTCGGGTTTTTGGAACAGCGGTTAAAGAGGGAGTATTTTATATTACGTAACAGGTTGTTCCTTCTCTTTTCCTTTTCTGTCATTTCTCTGTATTTGGGAACTTACAGCAGTTTACAGGTAAGATGGCGGATATGGCCAAGTTACGAGCTGCCTGGCGTGAATCTGCTCAGGATATGGGAATGGATAAGGAGGAGACTAAGGCCTACCTGATAAGGGAAACTGATAGGCATAATCAGCGAGAGAAAGAGAAGGAGGACAGGGCAGCCATCGCAGAAGCAGCAAAAGAGGACAGGGCAGCCGCCGCAGAAGCAGCAACAGAGGAAAGGATAGCCGCCGCAGAAGCAGCGAAAGAGGAAAGGATAGCCGCCGCGGAAGCAGCGGAGAGGCAAGCAGAAAGGGAAGCACAGGAGAAGGCAGCAGAAAGGGAAGCACAAGAGAGGGAGAAGGCAGCAGAGAGACAGCATGAACTTGCCCTGCGTTCTCTGGAACTGCAGTATCGAGCTTCGGAAGGCAGTTCAGCTAATGGAGATTCTCCTGGAGCAGGAGCAGCAGACACCTCAGGAAACAGAGGACCCCGGATGGCAGCCATGAGCTTCCCATTTGACTCGTTCCCTAACGGGAATGAAAAGACGTGTTCTTGGAGAAATTTCAAAGAATGGCAAAGGCATACGGGTTGGATGAGAGTCTTTGGTGTCTGAAATTATCACAATCGCTCAAAGGTCATGCGTATGAAGTTTACAACAAGCTGCTCATAGATGATCAGAACAACTTTGAGGCACTGCGAAACGCTTTGTTGCAAAGGTTTCAGTGGACACCCCGTAAATGCCAAACCATGTTCAGGGAGAGCAGGCCGGAGAAGGGAGAGAGTTTCGCTCAGTTTGCAGAGCGGGTGAGAAATTACCTAACCCGGTGGAGGGAACTGTCAGGACTGGCGAAAACCTTCGAAGGATTGGAGGAGTTAGTTCTGTGTGAACAGGTAAAAGCAAACATGTCCCCCGACTTGAGGCGGTATCTGGCAGAGCAGGGTGCCCAGCAACTTGATCAGATTATCGTGTTCGCGGAAAGGTACCAGACGGCACAGGCCGAAGTACTGGGACAGAAACGGAAAAACCCAGACCTGCCAGCCGCAGACAAAGGAGCTTCATCATCGCAGTTGGTTACTTCACCAGCTCATCAGCAACCAGGGCCTTCTTGCAAGGAGCCTCATTCTGGTTATAACTTGTGCCCCCAGCAGCATAACAGAGCACAGCCAACCACCTCTCAGGAAACCGCTAGGAACAAGGGGGATAATGAGAGGTATTGTTGAAATTGTCGAACCACCTCCCACTGGACATCCCGGTGCATGAACAAACCACCAGCTCATCATGCAGCTTGTTTAAGGCCGGTGAGAGTGACCAAAGGGAATAAATGGGAACCAGTCCAGGCAGAGAAGTTGTTCTCTAACAGTGGACCAGCCGTAGTGAATGGGACAGCTAATACGTGTTTGTTTGACAGCGGGCTTACTTACCCCAGTATCGTCGCTCGTCATTTGGTGAAACCCGGGCAGTGGACCGGAGAAATAGTTGAGATTGGTGGAATTTTGAGAAGAGGTATCTCACAGCGTCTGCCCGTAGCAAATATTGAGGTGAAATGCAAGTTTGTGTCTGGCACAATCAAGGCAGCTGTAATGGCACAGCCAGCACATGATTTCATCCTGGGAAGCCCATACTTAGTTTTGGGAAACCCAACCACACCGATCCTTGCTAATGCAAGGGGGCCTACTACAGGCCAGAGAAGTGAAAGGGGACAGCCCCTGATTCACGGAGCCCCATGAGAGCTCAACCAACACCCATGTCTTGCGATGAAGAGGATGGAAGCCGCTAAAGACAGTGGAAGGTTATTTACAGAGGCATATACGCCTGTCAGCCCTGGTAAGCCTAACGGTTTTACAGCGGCGACGTCTCTGATTTCGGAAGGATCTTCTTTGTCGTCGGGAATTAGGTCCCCGATGGTATTACATCTCTCAAGGGAGGGAAATACTGACAAGAAGGAACAGGCGCACGGTTCTGCAGTCAACTGTAAACAGTTACGCCCTGTTACGGCGATGTCTGGCCAAGCCAGTCAGTCTGTTTGAAAACACTGAGAGGTCGCACCAGTTGGTAATCATTATTTACCACGCGCCGCCAGGAAAATTCGTGGGCGAAGGAAACACACGAGAGGGAGGAGGAAGGGCGACCAGTCAGGTTGCAGTCGCCAGGAGGAAATCACCAGGCGTGACCCTCGAAATCCAGTGCTTGCAGAGATTTTCAAGGATATGGAGAGGGGCCTGTATGAGAATCCTAATTATGACAGTGATTAGATCGGGATATAGATCTAGATGGGGCCAGTATGAAACCCAGAGATTTCAGTGATTTAGCTCGGATTCCCGCACTTCAAAGGGGGGACTTATGTGATGCCGCACTGTAATTCTGTCTTTCAACCGGCCCGATTCTGTCGTCTATTTTGTATTTCCGGGCCGATCCTGTTCTTTTATTTTGAATTTTCACAATTTTTATTTCTTCTCATTTGAATATATATCGTGTTTGGTATTTTTGAGGAGGCAAATTAAATGGGGTCGTTTTATGATGGTAGGTTTATTTTACATTCGACCAGTTTTACTTTCTTCTGATTTTCCGCGATTTCGCTGTTTACGAAATAATCGCCATTTCCGGCACGCGGTATGACGAGTCCGGAAGCACGCGGCCGTCACAGGACGTGACGCAATTTTTAGACACGCGGGTTTCGCGATGATGCGTAGGAGTGGTTCCCTGGGTGTATAAATAGCCAGTTAGAACTGTGGGCAAATCTCTTGAAGAAATATTGTCAGCTGTCAGACTTCGTATTATCGTCTCCATTGCGGGGAACAACAGCGATAATAGGTATGTAGGATTTTATTAATCGTTACTTATTAGTGGGGTTTTTGAGAATTTCGCCCGTAGTTAATTTCTTCGGGGACATTAACTTTTTAGTTCTAAACGATAGTGCCATCCATTAACTTTGTAGTTCTAAACGCCAGCGCCATCCATTACTTTCTTTGTAGAACGATGAAAATGTAAAAAGTGTGTATAATTCTTTCTGGGATTTTGGCAGTAGATAGGAGTGTGTGAAGTTGTGAGAAACACGTGTGCCCATATTTGTAGAATGTTATGTAAAACCACCATTTATTTCTGTGTATTTACTAATGTAATTTTATGGGGAAATCCCTGGTGTGTTCGTTAATTTTACTGAGCCTTAAATGTGAGAAATATTGTCGGAGGGTTCAGATTTACGTTGTAAGTGAATTATACTGCTTAGGGGAGGAAACTATTCCTATAGCGAGATTTAATTTAATTTTTGGAGCAAGCCGGGAAACCTCAATGGGTAATGTTAAAAAGAGAGACCCCGGAATTTCGGACAAAAGAAGTTCCCGAGTTGAAAATGTTGACACGTGGGTAGCCACGCGTAACAAATAGATAAGAGGCAGACAGGTCGGGAGGTTCTGTTTACTTACCTGGCAGATTATAGATGAGAGAGAGAGAGGGGGAAGGAGTGAGAATGAAGAGACACGTGAGTAGGAATATTTTATGTATCTGTGGTGAAGTGGGAAGTTATAAATACTTATAGGGAACTTAGTGTACTGACTGAGATCAGCTGTGAAGGTATCTATATCTATTAAGAGTAGTGTATTATAGATAACCTTACTTGCTACCACATATCTATATATCTCAGTCAGAATTATTCTGGAATAGTGTGATGCTACGTTATGTGTCTAGGGTATGAGTATGGTGAAGTGTAAGTCACAACAACAGACAGATAAACAATTTAATTTAATCCACTACTCTTGACAACACTGTGACACTCACATACATATAACACTCTACAAAGATATCTTAAAAGAGTCACTGATGAACTTTCAAATAACAATATGTATTCATTACTGGCATGAATGAATATGTGTCCTGATTCAACTACAAGGGAACCAGGAATCACAATCAATTTAAATTACAAGTTATGTACAGAATGTATTTAATATGAATATTGTAGTGACATATATTATTACAAATGTTCTATGTGTGTCAGTTGTGTAGTAGTAAAATGAGGTAATACTGGTTTTGTTTTGTTCAAGCTCTGTTGGTATTGGTCATCATGACTTCAATAGTTTGTCTTTAGGGACTATTATTGGAGATGTTCACAGTTCCTGATTTTAAGACAAGTAAATTCCCCTCTGAATGGTATTTTTATAAAGTTATTTCAAGATGAGGGGACATAATGTTGAGCTCAGCTGGCCAACTCTGCTTATCTTGAGTGATGGCGGTAGGAAAGGACTCCTCTGCTCGAATTCTCCTCTGGGCTCAGGAGACACCTCACTGATAGCTAAAAGGACCAAGGAGTATGCTGTCCGACACTGGATTCAGCAAATCTCTGACCAGATGCTGCTCAGTACCATCAAGACCACTGTCCCTGAAATCAAGAAGGATGTACCTTCTACTTCATAACTAATTTATATTCTCTTTTACACTGATCACAATACAGCACAAACATTGCGTTCAGAGCGTTAGGCCAACAGTCAGCTTCATCTGAAATACTTTATACCAGCATTACCATCCTTAATGGTCACTACGCCTCTGCACTTCCAGCATTATTTCTTTCTAGTCAATCATCCAGGTGTCAGTGTACTATTTGGCCATTCCATGCCGTTTTACTTCTCTCCGACACCCTCTGTTCAGGCTGGAGCATTTTAGGCTTTACCTCACGTTTGCCACTGAACTACACATATATATACAGGCATAAATCAACAATTCACATTCAATTTTCATTAAAAGATATTAAATGGTTCAAGCTTACCACAATTCATACGAATAACACAGATACGTTGATTAGCAATGAATTCTGGCACAAACTGGCACAAATTTCCTTCTGCTTATCTTCCAGGCTTTTATTGAGCCAAATATAAGCTGGCTTCAACGCACTGATGCTTTATCAAGTGTATTTAAACAAGTGGTTTCGAACTAACGCTCCCAAGTGTGTATATCAGCGAGACTGGCCAATGAGCCACGTTTCGACAAGTGTTTGAAAAAATGTTATCTTTTCCCGTCTCCCCTAACAACCAAGATAGTATTTATAGCCCGACCAATCGTGGTTAGGCTTTCATTTGTTGCGCTCCAATCAATTTGAAGTTTACATGGTAGGCTATTTCTGTAACGTAAATTTTTTCCAAACACGTTAAAAAAATTCTTATGAGCAGAAATGATTTTATGCTGTCAGGCACCCCCAATATTTTATTTTGGGTATAATTTATTAATTCCTGGACTATTTGCGTAACGTTTTACATATTATTTGTCAGCAAGCCCTAAGGAACCCAAAAATACTAATTTAAAGGAGCTACGTGGCTGCGTTCAAAATATGCAATTTCTTCTACCTCCTGTTTGGAAGATGTGCTGTCTGGGTACTGTTATGTGTTCAAACGTAAACCCATCTATTGTTATCTTTTCTAATAAGAGTCTGTTATGATTTATAAACCTAACTCTGGGAAAGGGTAGTGTATTTTATCACTGTCCGTCTGAAAAAGTTAGTGCTTGTAGACTTACACGCGTGATGCCAGCATTTGTATATCGCGCGTCGCGTGTTGCATGCGTTCCTGATTTCCAGCCCTCCCCTCTCGCTCCTTTTGTCCATCTGTTCGTTCGTTTTGGTAACGCAGTATAATTAATGTTAGGATTAATTTAGGTCATTACGCAGGGCCATTCAATGTTTTTTCCAAGAAATACAGCACACGTTTCATTGAAGAAGGCGGGTAATAATACAGTAAGCTTTTATATCAACGTGAAAGCGTTACAATTTGCAGACGAAGCAGAAAACAAGGGGGATTTCGAGTACATTCTTTGTGACAGCACTGTTATTTTACCATTGCTCTTCTCTTTATTAATTTTATTTGTTAGGCTTCATATTTACCTAATAATTTATATATGTGGATTAGAATATTTCATGACAGTATCGTTTTTTTCAGAACGAGAGAAAGAGGGAGGAGAGAGATTTAAGTGCCACGTGGGTAATATTATTTTTTGTATTGTTGTACATGACGAGAGAGCCACGTGGGTAATATTATTTTTTGTATTGTTGTACATGACGAGTGAAGGACTGAGTAAGGGAGTTATAAGGATTAATGGGTTAGAGATGCGTTATGTTGGAGTTGTATTCAATAGACGCATTTCCTTTTAATTTCAGCGAGTCACGGCGAAACAGTGGGGAGCATAATTTTGTCAAATAAAATTATCCACGGCAAAAGACATATCTCAGGGTCAGAGTACTCGAGTTATCGTCAGGAGCAAAAGAAAATTACCCTATGGTCTCTGGCAGTGAAGTCCCTATGCTTCAGCTGGAACAGGGTTTATTTATCATACAGCCGAGAGCATCGCTATTATAGTCTCTAGCAACGGCAGGTGGCCGTGAGACTGGTTTCAATTGCGTACAGCCGGAAATCAAGGCTGTGTTTTTTTTCCCTCTAACTCCGGAGCGGGTTAAAAGAGGGAAGCTATTCAGCAGCAGAGAAGTTTTGTCGACAGTTCATCAAGTACCTCATGCTTGACGCCAGAACTTCATCATCATCATCGCAGAATTCAGGAACAGGTGAGAGGGTTAAAATACCTGGATCTTGAGAGTAGCGAGAGAAGAGTGTAACGGAGACGCCGCATCATCAGTCGTCGAGCGTTAGAGAGACACTGAGACCAAGAGAGAGAGGGAGAGAGAGAGAGGAAAGGAGGGAGAAAATAGACAGGACCGGTAGGGTCTGTTCAGTATCCATTGAAGGATAGACACTGAGCCATTGTGTTACTCCAAGTCTATTATTGTAGCATTTCCAGTGGTGTTAGATAGTGGCGCATATCGCCTACCTAGTTGGAAGCGGGGTAGACATTTTCGTTGAGGAAGAGTCAACCAGACTGAGACAGTAGAATCTTAAGTGTATTAGAGAGTGGAGGCTAAAGTTGACAGCCTTACCAGATCAGAGTAGTTTAAATCACTAATCATTTTATTGTTCCTCAGCAGGGTGACAGAAAGAGTGAATGTGATTTGGGGTTTTTTTTTAATTTTTTCTAGTGTCTATCTAATCTAATTGGTACGTTGTTTTCAGGCCGTGCAACAGTGCACGCTATCGACTGACTTGATGACGTATGATGCCATTTTATGTTTTTCTTGTATGTAAATAAATATATACATATATTATTTACTGGATCAGCTTCTATTCTATACTATACCTACATGTGGTCTGTATAGTGGTGTCTGTGGTCGTTTTATACACCTTATCTCCTTGTGTTTAAAGGTAGCTAGAGGGAGTGAGATTATAACTTTTTCTGAAGTCACGAAGCGACAAGGGGAGAGTCAACTCCTGGTTCTATCCCTTGAGTCAATAGTCTCATCTGTCCACAGGCATGTCATTTTTCATCTGAATTCTATCTTCTCAGACTTTCTCATACTAAGGGTCTTGCTTTCATTCAAGCAAACTCTATAAACTTAAATCCACTTCGTGACAATCTGTAAGTAGGTTCACCTGAGTAAACATGTCAGACATATCTTGACAAAAATTTTCATTTCTTTTTTTTTTAATCCCTGCATTTTTGCCACAGCTTTTCAGAGTTTCTTTATGAATGACATTTTAAAATAAATGTTTGGGATTCTGAGAGTTTTACAGCCACATGAGTTAATTTGTTACATGACCAGAAATGTCATTAGAGGAAATACAGGTTTGTTACGTGGCTAGAAATAAATGTAGAAGACATACTGGTTTGAACTTTATTAATGAAGTAAACACAGAATAATTGTGTAAATGATTTCCAGCCAGTTTCATCAATTAGTAAATACCCTTAGTTCTTTTGGGTCTTAAAGTTGATGAGCAGATTAAGTTATCTTCTCTTTCATCAGTTGTCTTTCTGTCTTCAAGGTCATCCCCCCTCCTTTGTTTCTGTTAATAGTGTCTCATCTCTGTGTGTTTCTTGGCCTTCCCTTCTTTCTCTTTATCATCTCCATTCCTAACACTAGAGGTTGGTTTTCACACTTACATCTATGTTTTGTTTGTTTGGTTCCACTCAGTACTGAAATTTCTTTGTGTTAAAACATGTTCCACATTACTTCTGTGTGTATGCTTCTGAAAGTAATTATAATTCCTTTTTGTTTCATTAACATCATGTCAAGCATAGACTAGCAGAGTCGGTTATAATTTCTCGAGGCAAAAGGTAGTGGTTTTAAACCTGGTAATGTCATGGATCCCTGTTACATGCCCACTGAGGCATTTTTGTGAATATGGTGTTAGGCCCATATTTTCTTGACCATCGACACACTAGGGGGGATGTGGTCAGCATCACGCCGGCCACCTTAACCTTCCCAGAGTTGCTCTGGTACCCAATTCATGAGGCTGGGTCGACCCCGGAGCCGTTGGCAGTTTAAAAAAATCCCATGGTAATGTCATGCTGTAGTATAATTATCATTCTCCTTTTTTGCTCCTTATGGAACAAGGCACCACTGCAGCTGATCCTTGTGGGAAGCCTGCATCAGGCATTCGCATGCTCTTGCAGCAGCAGCAGTTTCTGTAGCCATCTGTTTTACATCATGACGTAGCCAGCCCCTTGCACAGCCTCATATTAGTTACTGTCACGAAGTGGATTTAATTTTATAGAGTTTGCCTGAGTGTAAACAAGACCCTAATATGAGAAAGTCTGAGAAGATAGAATTTAGATGAAAAATGACGTGACTGGACAGATGAGACTATTGGCCCAAGGGCTAGAACCAGGATTTGACTCTCCCTTGCCGCTTCGTGACTTCAGAATTGCTATAGCCTCACCCCCCTCTGACTACCTTTAAACACAAGGAGATAAGGTGTAAATAACGACCACAGACACCACTCTACCGACCACATATGTTTAGGTATAGAGTAGAAGCTGATCCAGTGTACAGTATATATATATATATATATATATATATATATATATATATATATATATATATATATATATATATATATATATATATATATATATATATTTATTTATTTATTTACACAATAAAAACATTACATTTCATCAAACATCAATCCAATAAATATCGTGCACTGTTGCACAGGCCTGAAAAGCAAAGTAACCATTAAATTGATAGACACTAGGAAAACCCAAATCACATTCACTCGTTCTGACACCCTGCTGGGGAAAAATAAAATGATTAGTGATTTAAACCAACTCTAAATGGTGGGGCCTCAGTTTAGCCTCCACTCTCTAATACAAATAAGATTTCTGCTGTCTCAGTCCTGTTGACTCTTCCTAAACGAACTTCTACACAGCTTCCAACTTGTTAGGCGATATGCGCCGCTAACTAACACCACTGGAAATGCTAAAATAATAGACTTGGCTTACAACGATGGCTCAGTGTCTATCCGTCGAATGGATAATAACTTGACCCTACTGGTCCTGTCTATTTACTCCCTCCTTCTCTCTCTCTCTCTCTCTCTCTCTCTCTCTCTCTCTCTCTCTCTCGTATCAGTGTCTCTCTAACACTCGACGTCTGCTGATGCGGTGTCTCCGTTACGCTCTTCTCTCGTTACTATCATGACCCAGGTATTGTAACCCTTTCTCCTGCTCCTGATTACCGTGATGATGAAGATGTTCGGGTATCAAGCATGAGGTACTTGATTAGCTGTAGAAAACTTCTCTGCTCCTGAATAACTTCTATAACCTTCCCCTTTAACCCGCTCCGGAATTAGAGGAACACAGCATTGATTTCTGGCTGTAGACAATTTAACCAGTCTCCCGGCCACTTGCCGTTGCTGGAGATGTATAATAGCGATGAGCTCTGGGCTTAGGATAGATAAACCCTGTTCCCGCTGAAGCATGGGGACTTCACTGCAAGAGAACTGTTTAGGTCTCACTGAAAATTTGTACTTCACTGCAAGAGACCTTGGGTTATGTTTCTTTCGCTGCTGGCGATATCTCGAGTCTTCTGACTCCTGAGATATTTACTTTTGCCGTGGGTAATTTGTAGTGGCAAATTATGCTTCCCCACTGTTGCCATGACCCGCTGAAATTAAAAGAAAATGCGTCTAATGTACACCAACTCAGACATAACGCATCTCTAACATATCGCTCCCATTAATCTTTACAACTCCCTCACTCAATACTTCACCCGCTATGCACCACAATACATAAAATAATATTTCTATCCACGTGTCTCTCTATCTCCTCTTTCTACTCCCCTTCTCTCGTTATGCGCAACAATACATAAAATATCTCTACTCACATGTCTCTATATCTCCCGCTCCTTCTAATCCTCTCTTCTCTTCACTTAAATCTTCCAGGTAAGTAAACAAAACCTCCCGACCTGTCTGGCTCTTATCTTGTTATGCGTGGCTAACCACGTGTCAAAACGTTCAAACTAGGGAAATCTCTTGTCCGAAATTCCTTGGTCTCCTTTTAACATTACACATGAGGTTTCCGTGCTTACTCCCAAACATTAAACTAAACCTCTTGCTATAGGAATAATTTACTCCTCTAAGCAGTATAATTCAATTATAACATACCTCTGTACCCTCCGACTGCATTACCCACATTTAAGGCACAATAAAATTAACTTACACACAATTGAATGCCCAATAAAATTACACTTGTAAATATATAGCAATTTATGGTGGTATTACACAACACTCTACAACTATGAGCACCCGTGTCTCTCATAACTTCACATGCTCCTATATATATACTGCCAATGATCCTAGAAAGAATTATGCACACTTTTCATTTACATCATTCTTCAAAGATAAGTAATGGATGGCGCTTTACGTTTATAAAATTTACGTTAGTTTCCCGAAGAACCTATACTTACTCAGGCTAAGGCTTATTAAAGAACCCCCCCCCTAATAAGTACGACTCAAATAAATATTACATACCAATTACCGCTTTTCTTCCCCGCAACGATAATGCGATAGTGGAGACGATAATGCTTAGATGCACGGCAGGCAATTATTTCTTCAGATAGAGACTTGCCCACTGTTTGACGACTGTTTATATGCAAGGAAAAACCCCCGCGGATTACCTCCTACATCTTTGCTAAGCTATCTACTCGGACCAATGGAAACAATAGAAAAAATAAAATAACTGCGACCTACGCCAATCAGATTTGAAAACAACGCGCAGACCGCGTGTCCAAAAATTGCGTTACGTGACGGCCGCGTGCATTTCTGACTTGCGTCATACAGGCGTGCACGAAATAACGATTTCCATAAACAAAGAAAAATCTACGTGATCGCGAAAAATCAGAAGAAAAGAAACCTGGGGCGAGTATAAAATAAACCTACCGTCATAAAAGAACCCAATTAAATACCTACACACAAATACCAAACACGATGAGTATTCATGGAGAAGAACCATGGCAACCACATATAGTTACAAAGAGAAGAAGAATGGTGAAAACTCAAATGGAAGAACAGAATCGGGCCTGTTGAAAGGGCAGAATTACAGTACTTCGTCACAGTTACCTTGAATGACATGCCGGAGGGTGCAGTAGCCATATTCTTTCTTTGTCTCATCAGAGGGGAAACCCCCCCCCCCCCCCCCAGCTATAAGGGGCACGCTTTAGTATACCCAGCTGCAAAATGGGTACCTAACTCTGCTATGGAATTAGGGAGGGCAAAGGCAATGAGGAAAGGACCCAGTCACTGTTAAAGAAGATTATAATGTATTTTACATGTTGACCACACTTAGTTTTGTTAGCAGTTTAATCTATGCTGTAACAATTCTATCTGGGGCCAACATGATGTATTTTGCACCATTTTTAATTGTAAGTGAACGTGATATAAGGTTTACGTCATTAGGTGATTATGACGTAATAAGTTCTGCACTAAGATATGCAGACCTTTAGTTTGAGGCCTTCTGTTAGAATTATTCGTCCTAGTCAGACGTGATTTATGAGCTCCCCTTTTCGGTAGAGGATTCAAGTACTTTGTCAAGTGGCATGTATATTTTGGAGGCCGCCACTTTATTTATGATGACTCCAGACTTATGGTGAAGTTCCATGAATTGTAGAAAGTAAGTCTACTATCAACTTTTAGCATCATCATCTCTAGCCCACATTCCTTAGATGTTAACCTCTTTAGGCATCTCTAGTAAAGCGGCTAGATTTTTACAGATGAATTGAACTGACTGAGACGTTCTATGCCTTGCTGATGATTATTAATGCATGTACTACTATGAATTGAATATTTTGTCGTCTGAATAAACATGTCATGTTATGTGGACCCATTCACGAAGATCTTATCAAGTTTATATACAATTGAATGCACTGCCTTGACACCCATGTCATTCACCTCCGTATCAGCACGATTATACCAACATATCTTACACACAAAACCCCAACGTAACAGTCACCCCACCACATCCAGCTGAGACCTGGTATAGTGAAGTGTCCAACACTTCACCCCCCCTTACACATCAGTATCTAACATGGGACAACCTTTACCTTTAGCTTTTTCAAGTTATATAAAGTTAATTTGTAATTAAGCGTTCAGTTAGAGGACTTCATGAAAGATTTAAAACATATTAAAAAAATTAGTCAGATGACATAAAGCAATGGACATGGATTTTTTGTGATCACATTTTTAAAAGATTTCTTCTTCTCCTTCGTACACTCTCAGACGTCTACTTGAATGTTTTCAAAGAAAGCAGTAGTCAGTTTGAGGCTATTTGAATCTCCGTAGAGCTTTTCCACGAATGGTACTGGTGTTGGGCATATGCACTTTCTCTGTTCCGCATATGTTGGACAGATGTTCAGCAGTCATTTTGTCAGTGCCACAGTTACACACATTGGTAGTTCCTATCTTTAGCTTGTTGAATAGATGGTATCCCAATCTGTTGTGGCCAGTGCGGAGTCTGAAAATTACCACTTGTTCTCTTCTGGTTTTACTGATAGTATGCATCATTTTGTGTGTGACCTGGAATAAATTTAAAAGTAGTGACCCTACTGAACAGTTAGGACACAATGTGATGGTGCATTTCAGAACAGTATTAGACTTTTGTTGATTACTATAAGTGGCTGTTACAGACAAATAATGTGGGATGTATTTTTATGTCTGTCTGCAGATATGAGATTCCAGTCAGTGATATAGAGGACAGAAATGTTATAATTCTGCCCGTCTGTTTTAGAGATAGAAAGTAAGTGTTCCGTTGTTCTTCAGTCCATACACATAAGGTGTCACTTATAGTCCCCAGGGGTCTTTGGGAGGACAAAGAAAGAATAAGACCACTACATCCTTCAGCATTTCATAAGAGGCGACTAACACGAGGTTGCACATAGAGCTGGCAACCTCAACATGTAAAACAAATTGTTACAGCAACAACCACTACAAGAGCATGTAAATATGTTGGTGCAGGCTTCAAGCAAGGGAACGAGCTGCAGTGGTAAGTTTCATGTTCAAGAAGCAGCAAATAGGGAACTAATGACGATACACGTAAGAATTCACACAAATCTCGTAAGTAATACGCTGTCACTATATTGGAAAAAAAAAAAAAAAACACAGTTAGTAATACGTCTTACTAAGAGAAAGAACAAGGAAAAACCTACGTTGCGGCCTCAAGGCCTTTGTCAGGGACAAACAAAAGTCGGAAAGGAAAGAAAGTGAGAATTTAATTGGAGGACATGAAACCATAGAAATAAGAGAAAAATACTCCCTGATGTGTGTGCACATGGAGCAAAAATGTCCACTACTGAACCGAAAACCAGAAGTGAATACATTTAAAGCATAAATAAAAAAATAATGAAAACAAGGACTGGTTATATATATACACATACATATATATACATACACAAATATACATATACATACTATATTGGCCAATCAGCAGGCATACATACCAAAAGAAAGTTCATCATTAGAATAAGTTATCATACTGATAACCATACAGTTGCAAAATGTTTCATCTGTTCAGTATTTTTAATTAATTCACAGCCAGTTTGCAGACAAAGACCCATCATATTGTTTGAATGCTATACATGGAGATATAATAAATAGTTACGGCAGTGTTATTTGCCACAGAAATGTATTTTATAACAATGATCAGAATACTCTGGGCAGTTAAAAACCAGGATTGTGGAATCATTCAAAAAATAGTTTCAGACTCCTATTCCTGAAAGTTTAGAAGCCTGACTCCGACTACAGTTTTTTTTTTTACTAGTCGTATGGCACAGAATTTGGAGCCGGAGACCAGACATTTTTTTCCCCCGACTCCACTAACAAACGACTGACTTCATGACCTCTGACAACACAACTGTGATTAAAACTGTGAAAAAGAACAAATTTTTGTGTGTGAAATTAGGAAGATTGTGTTATTGATCAGGCATATTTTGAGAGGCCGTGTTTAGCTCCAGTGGATCTCTGAAGAGATACAGAGAGAAAAGGCCTACTGTTGTCTCAGGTATGTCATAAAAAGTGACTAATATGAGGTTGTGCATCGGGCCGACACTCTCATCATGTCAAGTTCTTTCTTACTAAAACTATCACTCCAAAAGTTTGTGATACCAGCAGTATCACAAGCCACTCTAGCAATGGGGGGGGGGGGGTGTGTGTGTGCTAGCCGGGTGCTCACGGGCACCGCGTTGAGTACTCCTGCTTTACATGGTAGATTTGTTATGCACTTTTGCATTTGTAGGGATAACTTAAAAATTGCAAATAAGATGGAGTTAAAACAGATAAGCACTCATGATGCAAAATAGATTGTATAACGAGACACTGTTGCCAGCACCAAATTAAAACGCAAGAAATTTACAACAGTATATAGCTATAGACAACACTATAATGTGGGATATCTAAGAAATCAGGAAATAAGAGAAAAATTGTCAATCACAGTATTCAACAAATACCCAAGTACTCCAACAGCTGGAAGATGAAACAGATACGGAAGACCACTGGCAACAAGTAAAAAATATATGGAACGAGACGTGAAGAAGTACTGAGAAAAAGAGAACGTCAGCACAAAGCATGAATAACAACAGAAACCATTAGCAAAATAGAAGACAGGAAAACAAGAAAGCAGATTTAAACAGAAGCAAAACCAGAAGCTCCAAAGCCAACGCTCATGAAGTGTACATAGAAGCAAACAAAGAAGTAAGAAGAAACATCAAAAGAGACAAGAGGAAGTATATTGAAGAGTTGGCAAGGGAAGCAGAGGAAGCTGCAGCCAAAGGGAATATGAGGGACCTGTACAACAACACAAAGACAGGGAAATATAAGCAAGCAAATGGCCTCATAAAAGATAAGAATGGAAAATTGCTTAGTAATATACACAAACGAATGAAGAGATGGACAGAACATTTTGAGGAACTTCTCAGAAGACCAGCTACAACTAATCCCCCAGACATCCAGACAGCAGAAAAGGAGCTACTAATCAGCTGTGAACGACCAAGTAGAGAAGAAATAAAGAAAGCCATAAAGCTTCTGAAAGATGGAAAAGCAGCTGGTCCAGATGGAATTCCAGCAGAGGCCATCAAAACAGATATTGATTCAGAATACAGAGATATTATACAAACTACTTGGCAAAGTCTTGGAGAGAGAGGAAATACCAGCAGAATGGAAGGAAGATTATCTGGTCAAGTTGCCTAAGAAGGGAAATTTACAAGAGTGCACAACTTATAGATGAATAATGTTACTATCAGTGCCAGGAAAAGTATTAAACAGAATCATCCTTGAGAGATTAAAAGAGTCCATAGACTAGCAACTGAGAGATGAACAAGCAGGTTTTCGACAAAACAGATTCTGTACAGACCAGATAGCCACATTGAGAATAATAGTTGAACAAAGTCTGGAATGGAATTCACTGCTATACATCGGATTCGTGTACTATGAAAAGGCATTTTGACAGTATAGACAGAGAATTACTTTGAAAATTGATGAGGCATTATGGAGTTCCCATAAAGATCATTAACTTAATAAGGAAGACCTATGAAGACATGACATGCAGAGTTCTTCATGAAGGGCAACTTACAGAACCATTTAGGATTAGAACGGGAGTGAGACAGGGATGCCTCTTGTCTCCATTTCTTTTCTTAGTAGCAATAGATTAGGTTATGAAAACATCGACATCACACAACAGAAATGAAATCCAGTGGAATCTGACTAAACAGCTTGATGATCTGGATTTTGCAGAATTCTCGATGAGAGATCACAACAAGTGGGCCTGAAAATACACAGGGAAAAGACGAAGATTATGAGAATAAATGCAAGCATTGTGATAACAAGGTTGAACTTGAAGAAACACCACTAAAGGATGTAGAATCGTACACATATCTTGGCAGTAATATAGACAGAGTTGGGGGACAGACAGTGATATCAAAATAAGAATACAAAAAGCAAGAGGAGCTTTCATTGCATTGTGAAACATATGGAGAACAATGTCACGAAATGGATTTAGACTAGAGGTGGTCTTAATGTAGAGACAAGACACTAGTAATAAGAAAGTCTGAGAAGATAAATTTTAGATGAAAATGACAGTGACTGTGGAAAGATGAGACTATTGGCTACAAGGGCGAGAACCGAGATTGACTCTCCCTTGCCACTTGTTACTTATTCGATAGCTATAGCCCCACCACCTCTTACTACACTAATGAGATAAGGTTTAATTAAAGACCACAAACACCACTATACAGACAACATATAGCTACTGTATGTAAATAAAGTAACTGATCCAGACTACAATTTAAAGTTTATTTACACCCAAAAAAAATCAAGTACATATCAAAGAAATAATGTGCGTGTTCGCACACCTGAAAACAAACAAAGCACAAGTAAAATGGTGTATCATCAACCCCAACCTTTCACCCACAGTTGCAACCTGTATGGGGGAAAGAATTTAAGATTAAACAAAAAAACCACACTGAACTTGGTGGGGTCTCGGATTTCGAGCCTCCACTCCAACCAACTATTATTACTATTACTTCTGTCACTGTCTTGTTGACACTGCCTAAACGACTACCTACACTGCTTTCAGGCTCTTAAGGCGATAATACGCCACTAACTAACACCACTATTACTGCTATGCTAGTAGACTTTTATTACATCAATGGCTCAGAGGCTATCCTCTAAAGCTAATATAAGACCCTACTGGTCCCGGCTATTTCTCTCTATTTCTCTCCTCTCCGCCTGGCTTCAGTGTCTCTCTGACACTCTTCGTCTGCTGATGTGGCGTCTCCGTTACGCCCCTTCTCTCATTAACATTCAGAACCAGGAATGTTAACCCTTTCTCCTGTTTTCTGACTAATGCACTGATGACTTGGGTATGCTGGACAACTTCTTAAAATTGGCCCCGTTACCCCTCTTCGGGTTTAGAACAACGGCTTTATTGTGGTTGTGAAGAAAAACGAAATTACAACAACGCTGGAGACATGCCAATTTGCTTGTGTTATAACAAAGAGCTCAGAGCTCTGGATTCTAAGGAAAATCTTGTTCCCAGCTGAAGATTGTCTTCGCTACCTTGGACCGTATGTTATTTTCTTTCGCCTCTGGCGATATCTCGAGCTCTCTGCTCCTGAGATGATAACTTGCTGTTGTAAAGGATGGAGGCAGGTTACCCCTCCTACATGCCATGATAATTCGCTGTGGAACAAACAACAACAGCTATATAACACGTCAAAAGTTACACATCTCCAACTCCTAACTCCCTTCTCCCTTTAAATCAATGCAGCTCCCCTGCTCTATTCCCTGCTCTATTTTTGCACTAAGCGACAACAATTATTTATGCCCGAAAGGTCAGCCTCCCATACAATTCCCTTCTCTATTTTCTACCCCGCTTTCAAAGTAAAACAACGGTCTGGAGATAACCTCCCAGACGCCGCTGACTTAATCTTTTGTTATGCATGTCTAGCCACACGAAATCCAAACAGTTCAAACTCCTGTCCATAATACTTTGGGCTACTATATCACTGAGGGAACCCTGTACAGAAATACTAGGTCTACTTAATTATTTCAGGCTGACCTAAATCCGTTCTATCGATTACAAAGTTATATATATACACCATCTCTGAAAATGAATTACATCTCTAATGTAATAAAAATTATTCCCTTATCAGAAATATAATTTCCATCTCTTATCTTCTGACTATACTAATAAAATGCACAATCAATAACGTATAGAATTTACGCTAGCATATTCATACTGCCAAAAATTATACTTAATCAAGGTTATCAATTTAAACCCCGTTGTTAAATACACGCGTTCCTGTATTCTCGATAATGTTAACTTCCCTCCTCCTCATCCAACTGAATATCGTCCCGAATTAATACTCAATTTATAACAGTATACACATGCTTAAATTTACACCCATCCGCTCCCGTATATTCTGTAAATTCCATAAATCAAAGATGCGGGATTTTCGACAGACCTACTTTGAAATATTACAGAGCACACCCTTAATATCTCAAAATCTTTACCCTCTCCTAGATACGGCTATTATCATAGAAAGAATTTATGCACCCTTACATTTCCAGTATATCTCTAAGATAGTAATTGATGGCGCTTCTGTGTAAGAAATAAATTAAAACTTCCTAATAAAACTTCACGTCAACCGGCTAAGATCTTATTTATTAACGAACTATAAGTTATGGCTTACCCAGTCGAATTTCTCAATGAAGAGCAAGCGAACTATGTATATAGAAAACAGGCGTAGACTTTCACGGCATACAGTTTTTCATCAGAGAGCCCCCGACTATGAATCTACGTGAGTATATATTTAGAAAAACCCCCACGCTAACCTAGGCTTACGTCATAGTTTGGCGTCTCTCTTAACCCAATGGAATTACTGCACAATTAATAACGGTGACTTCCGCCAATAGATTTAAAGCATACTCACGAGTTCTGTTTATCCCGATCGCACACATTCCAATTGCGTCATGTTACGCTGACCGTGATTACTTACACAAAGAAAATGAGACTACGTGATCACGATTAATTCAACAAAGGAAATCCTATGGGAACTCAATTACTCTAGAGAAAAGAACTGGTGCAAATCTGAACTTAACCCTACCGTAATCCCTATTTAAAAAACCTGCAATAAATTACCTACAGAACAAGACTAAACTCCAAAACTATTCATGGAGAAAAAACATGGGGTGGAAAAAATGTAATCCCTATTGAAAAAAACGTAAATAATACAAGGAGAAGAAACCTGTGGCCTGTTAAAAAAATAAATTACAGTACAGTATCACAAACAAGAGAAATCAAGTCCAACACAAAAATAAGAATCTTCAACTCAAATGTCAAGTCAGTATGGCTCTGGGACATGGAGAGCAACAAAAACAACAACCAAAAAGCTACAGACTTTTTATGAACGGGTGCTTGTGTAGAATAGAAGGACTGAGATGTTATGACAAAGTCACAAATGTGAAATTGATGACATGAACCAGACAAGTGCCAGTGGAACAAGAGTTGAGAAGAAGACGCTGGCAATGGATAGGACACACATTGAGGAGACCTGTTGATAGCATTACAAGGCAGTCCTTGTTCTGGAATCCACAGGGAAAGATAGGCAGAGGTAGACCAAAAAACACATGGAGAAGAGAGCTGGATACATAGGTGAAAATGATGCGGAAAACATGGAAAGAATTTGAGTGGATAGCACAGGACAGGAATACTTGGCATGTGTTTCTTGAAGGCCTATGCTCCTCGGGGAGCTAAAGGGTATTGATTAATTGTTGCCAGGACCAGTCAGTACCAGAAATAATAATGGTCTTCTTCATTCAGTTCCATATAGCCACATACTATTTCTATCATAAAGCTGGAAACCTGACTCAGGCTTCTCTTGTTGCCAAACAGTTTCTCTCTCAGATGGGTGAAGGCCTAGCGTCAATCTGCACCTCTAGTGGAACTGAAAGTCTTGGAGAACAATCTCAACTGTTAGTTTGCCTTTCCCACTTGGTCATATGTCTGATTTTTAGTTTGTTAAACAGATGGTTGTGAGTCTGCAGTGGCTGGTTCTCAGTCTGAAAATGATTACTTGATCTCTTCTTTGTAAGGTTTAATATATTTTGTTGTTGTTATTTAACTAGGGCTGCTGAGCTTCTCGCTCTTTTGCAGCCAATACCAAGTTGAAGACTCCTTGGTATTATCTACACTGTAGATCTAGGCTTTTCCTGTGGCATTTCTGCTATTCTCAAATGTGCTGAGTTGAAGTCATGAGCTACAGTTTCTCCAGCTTGGCTTAGATTTAAAGGATCTTCACATCTGGTCCCAAGATAGGAAAAAGAAGCGTGTGGCATACTGTGCATCCCCCGCCAGCCAAGGGGGCTCTCCAGATATGCAGAGCTAAAATACTGTCCTCTGGTTCTGGGCTCTCCCAAAGAATTGTCACATCCTGCACAGAGCCACTTCTCAACTCCCCCTGCCTGTCACTGGGTTCATTGTGAGATCGTCCTGCGTGCAGTCAACCAGGTAAAAGCCAAAGAATTACGTCTGGGGATCAAGTGACTTTTCCAAGCTTAGTGTGCAATGCTGAGTTCTCAACAAGTTTCACCACAGGAGGAATCCCTGGAAGTGTGTGGATGGTTTTAAGAGTCAATGAGGATGTAATTAGCCTCATAGACAGAAGTTCACTTCCACATATGTATATTGTAGCATTGTGCATAGCCGGTGGTCATATAAGGATGACTGCAGATATGCCTCCATGCATATGGTTTAATATATTTATGTTATTTCAGACTTTGGTGTTCTGTATGTCATTATTTCTTTGAAGTTATTTTTAATAAGAGTTTTTATCTGTTCATATGTCTCCTTGTTTTCAATTTGAATTTTGCTTCCTCCTTCTTTGACAAGTCATTCTGCTTTTACACTTCCATTCTTCTTGCAGACTTCCATTCATCTTGCAGTGGGCAGGGATCCACAGTATTTTCACTTTGTTGAACTTACTGTTGGTTTCCATTAATGCTTCTGACAGGCTCATTCATTGTCTTTATGGCTATTTAAGGCAGTTATGACTGATAGGTCCTAGAGCAGAGACTCCGACGCCTAGCTGAGCCACAATTGGATGAGGTCCAGTGCGGATTCCGAGCAAACCGAAGTACTCAAGACCTAATCTTCACACTCAGACAGCTGAGTGAAAAGGCCCTTGAGTATAAGAGTGAGATCCATCTTTGTTTCATAGATCTGGAAAAGGCGTTTGACAGGGTCCCCTGGAGCAAACTTTGGGACTGTTTGGCAAGGAAGAATATTCCAGCACCTCTGATTCATGCTATACAGAGCTTCTACAAGTCTTGCAGAAATTATGTGAGGACAGCAAACCATAAGTCAGAAGAGTTCAGGACCACCACTGGTGTAAGACAAGGTGATATCCTATCACCTTACCTCTTCATACTCCTTATGGACGATGTCATCAAGGCATGTAAGGAGAGAACAAGAAAGTATTCAGTGGGGTACTGGAAGATGAGACAGGTCTATATTTCGGAGCTGGCATTTGCTGATGATGTTGCCCTGATTGCTAAATCAGAGGCACATCTCCAATCCAACCTGCAAGTCTGGAAGGAAGAGCTGGAAAAGAGAGGGATGGTCATAAGCAGCTCTAAAACAAAATCCATGGTGATATCACGAGAAGAAAGAAAACATCAGATTAAGTTGGGAGAACAGGTCCTGGAGCAGGTCGACCACTTTAAATATCTCAGAGCTATTATAGACCGAAAGGGAGGCATCAAAGAAGAGTTGGCCACTCGAAAAGCAGCGGCTGGGAGACTTTTTCATGCCATAAATCGTGGATTCCTCAGCAAGAAAGAGGTTGGTAAGAAAACGAAGATGGCTGTATACCTATACCGCTCCACCTATGTCCCAGTCTTGACATATGGATGCGAGTCGTGGGCAATGACTACAACCCACAAAAGCCAGATCCAAACCTCAGAAATGAGGTATCTGAGGAAAGTGGTTGAAGTAACAAGAAGAGACATGGTCCGCAACCAGACGATCCGTCAAGGCCTAAAATCCCATCCGCTGCAGACCCAAATAGAACAGTCCCAACTAAGATGGTTTGGCCATGTCTGCAGAATGGGAGAAGATCGGCTACCACGACAAGCATGGGAAACAAAGAGCCAGGGATCCAGACCTCCAGGACGACCCAGAGTCCGCTGGGAGGACAACATTAGACAATCTTTGAAGGCCCGAGGACTAGAATGGAACCAGGCCAGGAAGAAGACAGCTGATAGAATGGTCTGGCGCTCTCTCTTCCAAACCTCTACACCTCACGGTAGAAGGGGAACGACTAAGTAAGTAAGTATGACTGATAGGGAATCTGTGAGGAATACTATCTTGCCTTTAGCATGATCATTGTTTCCACTGGTTATTACAGCTGTTTTTAGTGTTTCTGCCTCAGCTTTGAAATTATTAGAGAATTCTCCTGTGGCCTCTGAGATATGGATTTTCTGTCCATACTTTAATTTTGTGTACATGCCTCTGCTTCCATTGTTCTTCTTCATCTTGTTCCTGATCCATCTGTACATATGTGGGTCCATTCTGATGTATTCCAATGCTATTTGTTTCATCTCTGCTCTGTTTGACTGCCTTTGTTGTTTGTTTTGTTGTTGTCACTTCTGGTATGTTGTGAATCAACTATAGGAATCTTGTTCTCCTCCATGACTGCAATATACTGCTAATTATTAAGGGCTTTGTCTTTGACTATGCAAGGTCTGGTACAATGGAGGACAAGTAAATAATAACAGTGATAACAATAAAGTCCACAAACTTTGACATTAAGCTGACACGTGAACTTTATATTAATGTCACTTGATTTGGTTCCTTGCCATATTGCCTGTCTAACCATCATGAATGATGTTTGGCCAGGTACAGCATGCAGAACTCCGATCAAAATTCTGTATACAGCCAGCCGTTGTTTGGTCATCCGATGCTGCTGGCAGTCCCTAGACATTTGTGTACATATGAAAAGCTATACCAGTTGCTGCTGCAGAGGATGTCGTAAGTTATTTCATAGCTGACTCTATTACCTAGCTTGTGCTTGCTGGCTGTAGCAATTTTATCATCACTTTAAGCTCCCCAAGGAGCATAGGCCTTCAACAAACTTATACCAAGTCTTTCTGTCTCGTGCCATCAGCTCAAAGTCATTCCATGTCTTCTTCATGCCTTTCATGTCTGTCTCCAGTTTTCTCATAATGTGCTCTTTGGTCTCCCTGCACCTCTCTTATCATGAGAATTCCTGAACTAGGACAGCCTTGTAATGCTATCAACAGATTTCTTCAGCCTCATCTTCTGATCTCTTGTTCCACCTGCTCTTGTCATCAGTCTTACATTAAGCATACAGTACCATCTTTATCACTTCAATCCTTCTGTTCTACACCAGCACCCATTTATGAAAGTCTGTAGATTTTTGGTGATTGCTTTTGTTCTGCATGTTTCAGGGCAATTTTATAATCTTTGTATATTACGAAAAAGTGCAAGTCATGAGGGTGTTGTTGCTGACATGCTGTTGTGGAGTAGTCTCAACTCATCCATAATCTCTGTGGAGTCATCATACATTTTCTACTAATTGTTTTCTTCTTATTCTTGAGTAATATAGTTCTTGTCAGAACAATGTCCCAGAGTATCTACACATGTATATAGTTCTTGTCAGAACAATGTCCCAGGGTCTCTACACATGTATATAGTTCTTGTCAGAACAATGTCCCAGGGTCTCTACACTTGTATATAGCTCTTGTCAGAACAATGTCCCAGGGTCTCTACACATGTATATAGCTCTTGTCAGAACAATGTCCCAGAGTCTCTACACATGTATATAGTTCTTGCCAGAGCAATGTCCCAGGGTCTCTAAACATGTAAAAGACACACTGTTGCGCACATATTTTTGACGCACAGATTACAAAAATACGATATGACTAATTGATATGAAAAAAGAGATTACTTTTGGTTACAGTCAAAGTTATATCATCCATGATTTGATTTATACTTTTGATTATGTGGATGATCTCCCCTTGAATATTGATTTCGCGGATGAATATCGAATTTATGTAATTTCTCATTTGTTAGGGCCAGAAAATAGATTGATCTTGTTCAATATGTTTATGGCCTGAATTTATATGTATTACTTGTCTAGTACAAGAAGATTCAGTCTTATATTGTATATCTTTGTATGTTTAGGTCGGACTATATTCTTTGTGCCGAACACTGGGGCAAGTATTCGTTTTTTGAGGCATGCGTAGTGAGTCTCGATAATGCCGCCTGATATGGCTGTGTGTGTTTCTTGGGCTGGTCCTGGAAAATGGTTGAAAGTGATCTGTGAATGATCTTTCAGAAGGAGATTGTGTCTCTACGAGATGTTTATTGTCAGAGATTCTCCTCATGTACTTTATTGTGTTTAATTCGGACTCCAGGTAATACCAGACCCTTTTGATGATCTCTATTTTCGGTTAGGTCTAGATGGACACTGTGTTATCGGACATCTAGGATCGTTTTGTATATCGATGAAGATGACAGGTTTGCCAACAGTTCGTATGCATTATCTGAAGCAATCTTAGTGATACAGAACTGTATTGAAACATTCATGAGAGTATTTATATTCACATTACGAATTAACTTCGGCCCATCATTTATCCTTCTTATGAGTGAGTGAGCGAAACTCGAGAAGGTGGCCATGTTGTATTTACTGTCATCACAATGCATCACTGTCAAGAGAACAGAATATCAATCTTACTATCGGACAGTGGTATAGAGATCTTGCTATGATGGAAAAACCCACTATCGTGGTTTAACTATTGTTGTATAAACACCTGATATCTACAGCTAAGAACTTAACGAAGAAAAAGGGTTCGGCCAGTGAACTCTTATCCATGTCTACATATTCACCTCCACTGATGCGTTCAGTCAGTGGAAGTATAAGGCGATAATACACCACAACATTGAGGGTTCTGCTCATATCGTCTATTGTATTTGAATGCTGCATGAAATATGTCTGATGTTGCCACCTACTATTTGAATACCATGAATCACTGTGTCAACATGTACCTATGACTGTATCCGTTCTGTCCAAGTGTGTGTCTGATTAAACAGCATGAAACGACTACAGCAGTCTGCATTGGTGACTTATAGCTATGAGTGAATGAGTGCCTTATTCTGGTCAACATACGAACATTCCACCATTCGCACAACTAACATGTTACACTCTCACTCCATATCTGCATAACCCTGCGTCGGTTGAGTTGACCTTTGCTCCACCTGCAGCACCTATCATATTCATCACTGGTGTGCGTAAGGCGAAGATACAGAAGAAGAAATCATATCTTTACAGTCCCGACACTGAACAGTGGTGGCTCTTTTACAGTGGTAAGCCAGATCCCTGGGTCCAGCCTTCGCAGTCTTAATCTTCAGAAGTCACTGAGTGTTACAAGAACGTTTATTTTGATTAAATGTGACACATCAACACCAGTAGGACAAACTTACAGACGATGTCATCTTGACCTGTCAAGCATAAACTGGAACTAGGTCAGCGCTTGTTTATCTTTGTAACAGAACAGACAGCAGTACACATCGGTATTAAATTGAACAGTTGATTATTTGGCAGGAAATAAAGCATTATTGAACTAAGAAGTCCGTATTTCATCGGTGGATCTTCTATATACTAATTGTTGAACTTTGTAATAAATTAGTTCAATAATTTAAAAATTTATTAAAAGTGGCAGTTTAATTTACATTTAAAAAAACTGTGCCTGCTTTGCAACACCCTATCCACAACACATACTATTCAATGATATATTGTATGCTATATGCATTTATGCTATTTATGTCTACATGTTGCTTGTTTATATGTAATAGTTGTTTATATGTTCGTGGGCGGTTGGTGAGGTGACTAGCACAAGAAATACCGAGTAATATTGGTCTTGTACTAGTGTTCTATAGGGAGCAATTTTCTTTATTGGAAATTTGCTGGCAACATCAGTTGCTATTTTTGTTAGTTGTGATGAGGTGTTCCTTTCTTCGTTGTTTTTGTTAATAATTTTGTGTTCCTTAGTTTTGTCTTGATATGTTTGTATTTGTAGATCTACTCTGTTCTATAATTTAGTTCTATACACCATTTATGTTTATACACTGTGGCGTTATTTGTCTTGTTGATTTCATTGCAGTTGTCGTCACAGATTCTGTGATTATTTTTATTTAGTTCTATATTTGACTTAGTTGATTTCTGCAATTGTTTTCATATTGTCTTTATGATTGTCCTTTGTAAATGTCTTTGGTTGACATAAGATATATAAGGTATTTTTGAGTACACTTATATGAGAGTACAGGCCAGTACTTTATCATTATTATTACTGTACAAGGAAGTATACAAGACCTGTATAAGGCTTGTCTCCCACAGTGATTGGGATAGAAAGATATTATTTTCCACAGGTACTCAAGTAATCATTTGTTTCATTATAAACAAGATAACCATATAAGGTCTTTGATTAAGACTAAGAGAGTGAAATAAAATTAAGTGAGTAGACAAGTCTATAGTACAGACTTGTCTCCCATTAAAGTGGGATAAGGTAATTTATTTAATTTTTTCAGGTTACTGATCTCACATTATCAGACATAATGTCAGACATGATGGATATTGTACATCATTTTCTTCAGGAAGGAAGAAAAAAATTACACTTATTTGGTGAAGACTGTGAGGATTATGCCACAGAGCATTTCCTACTTCAGGCGAGTGATGGTATTAGAGAATATGCTATATGTAATTATAGAAATGGCTATTCTAAAGATAGAGTATTTAGACTATCTAAATCACTATCCACACTCTTTTATGATGAAGGTAATGTTGTGGAGTTGGATGCGTTGAAAAAAACGATAAATGAGCTTCGGAGTAAACATAAAGCTCTTACTGATGAGCTACAGATGTCAAAAATGCAGAATGAGAAGAAGTTCTCAGAAGTGAATTCTGAAAATACAATATTAAAGGATAAAATGATGATGTTGATAGAAGATAAGAAAGTCTATGACTCTTCTCTTAGTCAGAAGAAAGAGTTAGAGAATGAAGTGACCTCATTAAAAGAGATGTTGGGTAATCAGGTAAATAAGGTGAACTCTTCCACGCTTGATTTAAAACTACTGTGGAAGGTTATAGAAACATTAGCTCTTCCTAGTGAGAATAAATTGAGACAATCTCAACTGGAAAAGGAGAAAAAAGATTTAGAAGTTAAATTGAGCTTATTGAAAAACAATCATCTTGGTAAAGAACAGTCTCTTATTAGTGAGCTTGAACAAGTAAAAATGGACTATGAGAAATTAAAAGTGGAGGCGGAGAAACACAAGAAGATATATAATGATACACTCACTAATCTATTGAGTCAGAATGTGATTCTAAGCCGCCAACTAGAAGAAAAGAATGTAGTAGTTCCAGAAAAGGTTGATAAATTGATGACTACTCATCATAATGCTATGGAAGCACTGAAACTTGAACTTGTTCAAGAAAAGGCTAAGGTTTTAGAAGCTACAGCTCAGATGACAATATTAAGAAAGGATATTAAAGATAGTATTGTTAAGGAGAAGACTTTGGCTTCTCAGTTACATGTTACAAGGTTGGATTATAACAGGGAAGTTAAAACCAATGAGAAAATGCATAGAGCTGCTGTTAGAGAGGAAGCTATGACAGAAATGGAAGTTACAAAACTTCGCAACAGAATTGATGGTTTATTAGATATTGTTTTGGAGAATAGAATGTTGTCTAATAATAAAGTGGATAGATTTCAACATAGACCTGATGTTCAACATGTTGCTAATGCAAAGAGCCAGCCTCTTGCACTCAATGCTCATGGTAACATGAAACAATATGTGAACAAATCTTTTCGTGGCAAATATGGTTTCCCACGGAATAACGATACTGCCTCTAATGGGAGTTGGCGTGAGGCCAACAAAGGTAAATCAAGTTTAGATCACGGTGAGGACTTTGATAAGTGTCATGATAAGATTCCTCATGAAAACCGTGCATCGACTTTTCAAATTCCTGATAAGTTGGTAAAAGAAAACAAAACTGTTAGTACACATCGTACTCAGCTCAGACAGTATGATGTACCTGTTAAGCACATTGCCACAGGCAAAAATAACAACAGCTTTACTAAGAGAAATAACCGTGATTGTGGACAGTACCAAACCCGTCCATCACGTGACGGTTCTTCTTTAAAGAACTGGAGGCAATTTAATTGTCCTCAACATTATGGTTCCACTAACTATAAGAACTTTGATAGAGGTTACCAATCTCATAATAATTATTTTTGTGGACAACAAAATCCTACTAATAGGAATTTTGATCATAAGGGTAATAACACAACTTTTCATAACTATAGTAAATGGAGTTCAAATAAGAGCAATGGGCTCAACAGAGATAAGAATTTTGATAGATCTCGTTGTGATGGCACCTCTTTCTTCCTTGCTAAAGAAAGGGTCTCCTAATATAGTCCATTGGACTCAAGAATGTCAATCCTCTTTGGATAAGGTTAAAACTATGTTTTCTACTTCACCTATTTTAGTGTTACCTACTAAAGATAAGACATTTATTCTTCGTAGTGATGCTTCATCCACAGGGATTGGAGCAGCACTAATGCAAGAGTACTCCGGAACTCTGCATCCTGTGATGTATATTTCTCGGAAACTAAATGCCGCAGAGAAGAATTACTCGGTCCTAGACCGTGAGTTATTGGCTATGGTTTGGTCAATCCTGAAACTTCAAAGATTTCTTCTTGGCGCGCATTTCATTGTGGAAACTGACCAGAAAGCTCTTACGGCTATTCAGAGTAAAAATCTGAAGAGCGCAAGATCAACGCGATACGCAATAGCTCTTCAGCCTTTTCATTTTTCGGTGCGAGCTATCCATGGTTCAGAAAATGTGATGGCAGATATCTTATCTAGATGCCCACATGATTCCACCTAACCGTTAGATCCTGAGATTTCTACAGGTCTAACCCTACTACACTTTTTTCTATACTAAAATATATACACATATGTAATATATCATATATTGATTGTATCACTACTTAGCGGTTCATTGATGTATATTCACCGCTGGTCTTTCGATGTTTTTCTTCTTTGGTAATCATGATGTTAAGATACCTAAGATGAAATTATTGGATAAACTATTGTACAAATTGTGGCATTGCCAATATGATAATAGGCGTTGGTGACACCTCTCTGGAAATATTTATACTTAGAGAAATACTTTCTCTAAGATCCTGAGATATATTCTCACTTGTCGTACTATATGACGACTTAACCTTACATTAGGCGTTACATTTGTTTGGAATGCTTATCATCTGCGCATTGTTATTCGTGCGTTGTGAGCCTGTTGTATGTTGCTCCTAGATGTATTTCCCCCAAAAAATGTACCTTTTTTTTTTTCCCGGGGGGTGTGGTAATCTGTTGCGCACATATTTTTGACGCACAGATTACAAAAATACGACATGACTAATTGATATGAAAAAAGAGATTACTTTTGGTTACAGTCAAAGTTATATCATCCATGATTTGATTTATACTTTTGATTATGTAGATGATCTCCCCTTGAATATTGATTTTGCGGATGAATATCGAATTTATGTAATTTCTCATTTGTTAGGGCCAGAAAATATACTGTTCAAAAAAAGAAACGCATAGCTATCCGAGGGCGCGTTTTTATGAGTTTGTAAGTAAAATTTGGTGCTAGGGTATATAAAAACCAGCCTCAAATGTTCTTTACAGTGTCACATACACGTGTTGACCTGAATTGCGTTCGTTTTTGTAATCGTTACAACGCAGTGGTCAATAGTGTATATGACGCAATTTTTGACCACAGCTCATGTTGCGCGCACGTGAAAGCAACAACATTTGGGGTGAACACTATTCACTGACTACGCAACTGAAACCCTATAAAAGGATAACGCTACACACACAAAATTCAGTTAATTTTCAAGCAGACATTTATGCCGCCTCTATCGATACATTTAAGGAACATTGCTATTGGCCGTTTGCACGCAGGCGAAAGTCAAAGTCAGGCTGCCAGGCATCTAAACGTGCATCAGAGTACCATCAGTCGACTTTGGCACCGGTTCCACGCATCCATGCCCAGAAGATGCCAGTCGCTGATCGATGCAAGTGGAGGCCACACACCATACTAACGGGAAAGCCCGTATGCCAAAAACTCTCGTGACTCAGATGCAAAACAACTGTCAATTGATTGGTTGAACCCTAAGGTATTCTTTTATGCAATTTGAACAATTAACTCATTAAATTAAAAAAGTTATTGAATGTCAAAATTATGGCTATGTGTGTGCCTTCAGTAGCTATGCGTTTCTTTTTTGGACAGTATAGAAAGATTAACTGAAGTTTAAAACAAATGTTGGGAAAGGTTACGACTAAGTATCCACAAGATTGGGATAGAATATTACCCGCTATTCTCTTCGCCTATAGAGAAATTCCCAACGAAAATACGGAGTTTGCGCCATTTGAATTATACTGTTCAAAAAAAGAAACGTATAGCTACTGAAGGCACACACATAGCCACAATTTTGACATTCAATAACTTTTTTAATTTAATGAGTTAATTGTTCAAATTGCACAAAAGAATACCTTAGGGTTCAACCAATCAATTGACAGTTGTTTTGCATCTGAGTCACGAGAGTTTTTGGCGTGCGGGCTTTCCCGTTAGTATGGTGTGTGGCCTCCACTTGCATCGATCAGCGACTGGCATCTTCTGGGCATGGATGCGTGGAACCTGTGCCAAAGTCGACTGATGGTACTCTGATGCACGTTTAGATGCCTGGCAACCTGACTTTGACTTTCGCCTGCGTGCAAACGGCCAGTAGCAATGTTCCTTAAATTTATTGATAGAGACGGCATAAATGTTTGCTTGAAAATTAACTGAATTTTGTGTGTGTAGCGTTATCCTTTTATAGGGTTTCAGTTGCGTAGTCAGTGAATAGTGTTCACCCCAAATGTTGTTGCTTTCACGTGCGAGCAACATGAGCTGTGCTCAAAAATTGCGTCATATACACTATTGACCACTGCGTTGTAACGATTACAAAAACGAACGCAATTCAGGTCAACACGTGCATGTGACACTATAAAGAACATTTGAGGCTGGTTTTTATATACCCTAGCACCAAATTTTACTTACAAACTCATAAAAACGCGCCCTCGGATAGCTATGCGTTTCTTTTTTTGAACAGTATAGATTGATCTTGTTCAATATGTTTATGGCCTGAATTTATATGTATTACTTGTCTAGTACAAGAAGATTCAGTCTTATATTGTATATCTTTGTATGTTTAGGTCAGACTATATTCTTTGTGCCGAACACTGGGGCAAGTATTCGTTTTTCGAGGCATGCGTAGTGAGTCTCGATAATGCCGCCTGATATGGCTGTGTGTGTTTCTTGGGCTGGTCCTGGAAAATGGTTGAAAGTGATCTGTGAATGATCTTTCAGAAGGAGATTGTGTCTCTACGAGATGTTTATTGTCAGAGATTCTCCTCATGTACTTTATTGTGTTTAATTCGGACTCCAGGTAATACCAGACCCTTTTGATGATCTCTATTTTCGGTTAGGTCTAGATGGACACCGTGTTATCGGACATCTAGGATCGTTTTGTATATCGATGAAGATGACAGGTTTGCCAACAGTTCGTATGCATTATCTGAAGCAATCTTAGTGATACAGAACTGTATGGAAACATTCATGAGAGTATTTATATTCACATTACGAATTAACTTCGGCCCATCATTTATCCTTCTTATGAGTGAGTGAGCGAAACTCAAGAAGGTGGCCATGTTGTATTTACTGTCATCACAATGCATCACTGTCAAGAGAACAGAATATCAATCTTACTATCGGACAGTGGTATAGAGATCTTGCTATGATGGAAAAACCCACTATCGTGGTTTAACTATTGTTGTATAAACACCTGATATTTACAGCTAAGAACTTAACGAAGAAAAAGGGTTCGGCCAGTGAACTCTTATCCATGTCTACATATTCACCTCCACTGATGCGTTCAGTCAGTGGAAGTATAAGGTGATAATACACCACAACATTGAGGGTTCTACTCATATCGTCTATTGTATTTGAATGCTGCATGAAATATGTCTGATGTTGCCACCTACTATTTGAATACCATGAATTACTGTGTCAACATGTACCTATGACTGTATCCGTTCTGTCCAAGTGTGTGTCTGATTAAACAGCATGAAACGACTACAGCAGTCTGCATTGGTGACTTATAGCTATGAGTGAATGAGTGCCTTATACTGGTCAACATACGAACATTCCACCATTCGCACAACTAACACGTTACACTCTCACTCCATATCTGCATAACCCTGCGTCGGTTGAGTTGACCTTTGCTCCACCTGCAGCACCTATCATATTCATCACTGGTGTGCGTAAGGAGAAGATACAGAAGAAGAAATCACACTGAACAGTGGCGACACTTTACACACACTAGTACTTTTAAGTCACCAGGCCACCATTCTGTTACAGAAAAAAGGTCTTGTCTTTCTTCCTATACTCTTCTTACCTTGACATGATAGGAAACTAGAACAGAGCTGTTCAACAGGATGAAGTATATGATCATCAGAAGAGGTCCCCTTGTCCGACAAGTTTTTCAGCCCTTCAATCTCCTTTGCACTCTTTTGGGGGGGGGGGGGGGTGGTGGGGGACGACTTTGATCGTGACTCCCAAATGTCAGCCTCCTGTTGTGTTTTTCAGCATGCGCTGGGAATTGAACCCACTCCACCTCGGTCTTATCCATGCTGTCAGTTTAATGCAGTTGTGAAGTGTTGAGAATTGTTGCATGGTTTTTTTAAACAGATATTAAGCAAGATCACTAAGGCTTGTCTGCCATCAATGGTACCTATACCTTGTAGTGTTATGGCAGCTTGTGTACCCTGACAATCCCCAGAGCTATGCCAGTGGGAGATTTACTCCTGGTAGGCTCAACTAAGCTGGACTGGTCTGCGTGGGTAGGGGTCAGACAAAAGCTGGTACTCTGGTCCTCCAGGTTGGGGGTTTTAGCACAGGGCCGACACCCCTCTCTATGTAAAAAATCGCACATGTTACGGAAACAACAATAAATGGAAAAACTTTGCTGCGGGACGGACATCCGAAGTCTCAGGCTCGTATGACTGACAGTGGTGAAAGCCGAAAGGAAGCCACTGGCATGAAAACAGATGCCCCGGCCGCAAAACACGAAACCAGAATTGGTTTTTGGAACGTCAGAACTATGAATGAGGCAGGAAAGCTGAGACAAATCACAGCAGAGATGAGGAACTACAAGATACATATCCTGGGAATAAGCGAGAGCAGATGGACAGGTAAGGGGAGAATAAAAACAGCTACAGGGGAAACAGTACTTTATTCTGGCAGAGAGGATGGTCAGCACAATGAAGGTGTAGCCATTATCCTGAAGAAAGGAATGGAAAGGTCTTTACTGGAATGGAAACCCATCAACAACAGACTGATAAGAGCAAGACTGAGAGGGAGGTTCACCAACACCACAATTATACAATGCTATGCACCAACAAACGACAGCGATGAAGAGATCAAGGACGAGTTCTATCAACAGGTACAAAAAGAAATGGAAACTACACCCAGGTACGATCTCATTATAGTAATGGGAGACCTAAATGCGAAAGTGGGAGCACACAATAATTATAACGAAAGAGTAATGGGGAAATGCTGTAGTGGAACAGCAAATGAGAATGGGGACAAATTAATAAGCTTCTGCAGTATTAACAACCTGGTCATTGGAGGAACACTTTTTCCACACAAGGAAGTGCACAAGTTAACATGGGAATCACCAAACGGATGAGACAGAAACCAGATAGATCACAATGATCAATGGCAGATGGAGACATGCACTACAAGACGTGAAAGTAAGAAGAGGCGCAGATGTGGGAAGTGATCATCACCTAGTAATAGCAAGACTGAAAGTGAAACTCAGAGCTGCTGGACCAGTTGCAGTCAAACAGAAAAGATACAACATCACGAAACTGAAGGATCCCCTCACCAGAAAAGCTTTCGTGGTCGACGTAAAGAGAAGATATGAGATTATCAAAAGCCAGAAAAGAACACAGACCGATGATGTTGACCAGAGATTCAACACCATCTTAACAATATACAAGGAAAGCAGCAAGTCATGCTTGAGATTCCAGGAAAGAAAGAGCCAAGACTGGATAACACCAGATACACTAAACACCATAGCGAAGAGAAAGAAAGTGAAAAGAAAGAAGCTAAGTCTCCCAGGTTAAAGGCAATATATAGTGAACAGTACAGTCAGCTGGACAAGGAAGTTAAACGTCAAACCCGTGCTAACAAAAGGACATTTCTGGATGACCTTGCAAGACAGGCAGAAGAGGCAGCACTGAGAAATGAACAAAGCACAGTATACAAAATAACTAAAATCATCAGTGGAAAACGAGGTGCAAACAATATTACATTAGTAAGAGATAAGCACGAAAATCTCATCACGACAGTAGAGGGACAGGAAACAAGATGGGCAGAGCATTTCAGAGAAACTCTGAATAAGGAACCACCAGAGACACAATTGAATGTTCCTGAGGCTGAAAATGATCTAGATGTTAATACAGACATTCCATGAAAAGAAAAAATCATCATAGCAATCAAAGGGTTAAAGAATGGAAAAGCTCCTGGTCATGATAACTTAAATGCAGAGCTATTTAAGACAGACCCAGAGCTAGCAGCAGAACTATTAGAACCACTATTTGCACAAGTCTGGAAAACAGGGACAACACCAACAGAGTGGAGAAAAGGAATAATTGTCAAATTGCCCAAGAAGGGGGATCTTGCAGACTGCAATAATTGGAGAGGAATAACTCTTCTCTCAGTTCCCAGCAAAATACTAGGCAGGATAATTATACAGAGAATCTCAAAAGCAGTAGACCAAAAACTGAGGAAAGAACAAGCAGGATTTAGAAAGAACAGAAGATGTGTAGATCATATATTTACCCCCAGGAACATTATAGAGCAGTGCTCAGAATGGCAAAGACAGCTGTACATTAATTTCGTTGATTTTGAAAAGGCTTTTGACAGTATACATAGGGACAGTTTATGGAAAATACTGAGGGCTTATGGAATTCCAAGCTGCATAGTGTCAATCATAAAAAGCCTTTATGCCAACTTTACGCGTAGTATTGGGCAGAGCAACCTAACCTTTGAAGTGAAGACAGGAGTATGACAGGGATGCCCTTATCAACCACTCTATTTTTAACAGTCATAGACTTGGTGATGCACCAGACAACAGAGGGCAATCCAAGAGGAATAAGATGGACTACATTTTCTACATTGGAAGATCTGGAATATGTAGATGACATTGCACTGCTAGCACATTCACATCAACACATCCAGGAAAAAACGGATAGACTTAATAAGTATAGCCAGCAGGTGGGCTTGAACATCAACCTAAAGAAGACAGAGGTCATGGCGCTCAATGTGAGCAACCCTGAGCCCATATCAGTAAGGAATCAGCAACTGGAACAGACAGATGCCTTCACATACCTAGGATGCATAGTAACGCCAGACGGCGTAGCAAGCAAATACATCAACAACAGAATGAACAAAGCAAGAACAGCCTTTTTTAGTCTAAACAACATCTGGAAGTCCTCTCAGTACAGCACAAGCACAAAATTAGGATTATATCAGAGCTGTGTGCTTTCTGTGCTTCTCTATGGCGCAGAGAGCTGAAGAGTTACAGAGAAGGAAATGTCGAAATTGTCCTCTTTTCACACAACATGCCTAAGAAAAATTCTCTGAATCTTTTGGCCGAATACCATCGCCAACCAAGATCTGCTTACTCGGAGCAAGCAAGAGGACATGAACACCATCATAGCTGGCAGACGCTGGAGCTGGGTTGGCCATGTCCTCAGAAGAGACCCCGACGCCATCACAAAAACAGCTATGCTAAGGACCCTTGAAGGAAAACGAAAGAGAGGCCGACCAAAAAATAACTTGGCAGAGGACTGTGGAGGCTGAGATGCAAAGAATGAACCAGAGTTGGGGCACTGTACAAAGGATGGCCGCCGACCGAGCAAAATGGAATCAATTTGTTGTTGCCCTACAAGACGCCACCAGGCATAATGGCCACTGACTGCTTTGACGGTCGGCGGCTAAGGATCAAAGAAGAAGTAGACTGAGGCTTGTCCTCACGATTGGGACTGTCTCCTACCTGCAGCTTTATTTGCATATCGAGAGGTTCCTCACGAAAGTACGGGTTTCTCCCCTTTCGAATTGGTCTATGGTTCGAATCCTCGTGGGCCAATGATAATACTAAAAGATTTGTTGGTCAGATCGTCAGCTGATGTAGCTACTCGTACCAGCTATGAGTTGGTCATTGACCTTCAACAGCGAATCATTGATGCATCCAAAAGTATCAAGACTGCTACTCAGAGAACATGATTATTCCTTAATCAAACTCGAACTTTACGTTTTTTCAATCCAGGTGAAAAAGTTTGGTTATTGCTCCAAAAGAATGACAACAAATTATTGATATCATGGCAGGGTCCTTTTGATGTAATTAGACGTATGACAGATGTTGACTATTCAATAAATGTGAGAGGCAAACTTAAGACCTTCCATGTCAATATGCTGAAATTGGCAGTTGAGAGACCTCATGAGTTGATTCCTGTCATTAATTCTGTTTCTGATTCTTTGTCTTGACATGCATATTTCACAGTTGTTCATGATGAAGACACTATGTCTTCCATCTCTTTACATTTTACATTACCTGCTTTACAACCTTCTGAGTCTTGGAAAGATGTAACCATTTCATCTTCTTTATCTTCTGAACAACACAGTCGTGTTCGGGATATACTTATTTCTTTTGAGGATGTACTCACCGATCTACCAGGTAGTACATCTCTTATCTCCCATGACATAATTCTTACTGACTCTCGTCTTATAAAACTGAGACCGTATCCTTTGTCTTTACATCACAAAGATCGAGTTGAGAAAGAACTTAAGAAAATGATACGGTTAGGAGTAATATCTCCATCAGAATCACCATACGCTTTTCCAATGGTGATTGTGAAAAAGAAGGATGATTCTTTACGTATTTGTATTGACTTCCGGCATTTGAATAGCATTATGATTACAGATGCGGAACCAATGCCGTTGTTAGAAGATCTACTATCTCAGGTTTCACATGTTACTTACTTTTAGTAAATTAGATCTGTCGAAAGGTTATTGGCAGATTCACCTTGCTGAACATACCAAACCTTTCAGGACGTTTACAACTCCATTTGGACTTTTCCAATGGAATTACACGTGCTTCGGCCTTGTAAACGCTCCTGCGACTTTTGTCCGCATGATGCGCCGCCTTCTTGGCGATCATAAAGACGTAATCACTTATATCGATGACATATGTCTCTTCCACGATTCTTGGGAAGACCACATTAGTGGGTTGTCTTCACTTCTCCTTACTTTACGCCAACACAGTTTGACAGTGCGACCTTCCAAGGTCCAAATTGGTTGTCAGGAGATCTCTTTTCTAGGTCACCGTGTAGATAACCATAATTTATATCCTGATGACACGACTGTCAAGCGTATATTGGATATGGCTATTCCTCACACCAAGAAACAAGTCAGAAGCCTCTTGGGCTTAATCAATTTTTATCACAAATTTCTTCCTAATTTTGCACAAATATCTGCTCCTTTGACTACACTGATTGCCAAAGGTAGCCCAAAAATTATTAAATGGACACCGGAGTGTGACATGGCTTTGATAAAATTAAAGGACTTGTTTTCAAAACCACCTATTTTATTGTTACCCAGTTTAAAGCTTCCATTCATGCTTCGAACAGATACTTCAAATTGTGGCATAGGCGGATGTTTGCTACAATGGTACAGGGGTATGCCACATCCCTGTTATTTTGTTTCACTGAAATTGTCAACTGCAGAACAGAAGTATGCGACGGGTGAACGAGAGCTTCTGGCTGTGGTCTGGTGCCTCGAAAAACTTTCTCGATACCTCCTGGGCACCCACTTTTACATCCAGACAGACCACAGTCCGCTGACATACATAACGTCTCGAACTCTTAAAAATACACAGTTGGTACCTTCTATTGCAAGAGTTTGTGTTCACTATTCTTCCGATCGCTGGATTTGTTATCAAGGAGTTCATAATTCGGTTATCATATATGAACAATGAACATTTTGACATTTGCTTAAGTTACTAGTGCATTAGTTTAACATATTTATTGACTTTTGTCATGCCTACACATTATTTTTATATATTAGATTAATTCTTTATATGATATCTTCTCCACCGACCTCACAAGTGTCACGTTTGGGATCAAGGGGGATAGATGTTGAGGATTTTTGCATGGTTTGCGAGCATTTTGGTTTTATCTTGATTTGGATGGTCACCCCCTGCAACACCTCAACTAGTTAGACTTCAAAGGGTACGCGTAAAGCTTTGGATGACGCATGAAGCCTAGTAACAAGAACAGTCTTAGTGTAGCCTTCGGGCATATGGCAGTGTTTAGAATTATGTGGTAGAACCACTAGCTAATGTATATAACCGTCGATGTGTGTGCTTATAAAGCTGATATAATAACGTGTATAAGGGCCGGTGAGTCTATAATTGTGTAAAGCGTTAAGAATAAAATGCAAGAATTTATATACGCGATATTCGAGAATTACGAACGCGAAGTTAATGTATAACGCTAATGAAAGTGATATGGCTGGTGTAGCCTGGCTAGTGATGCCAAATTGAGAATATTATACAGACAAAGTTCTGACATGAATGTTAGGCATTGATCCTAAGCAATAATGGAATAATTAGCAGAGATGCATTAACGCTGCATAAATATGGTAATGTGCCAAGTATTTGGATAAGGATAATGAACAATCATTATGATGGTTAAAATGAATGCACAATGTTTTGTGCATTATACACTACAAACTGTGATGTATCCAGTTTCTTTCAATATGGAAAATATGTTAATTGAGTAACTCATGCTGTATATATTGGAGCTATTAAAATAAATGTGAAGTCATCCACACAAGACTTATCCTGTGAAGAAGTTTATAAAGTTACAGTTCAGACTGTTGTGTTGATTTCTTCTTCTTCTGCGTTCATCCTGAAAAGGACGTTGGTTGCATTGTGTCGCCGTTTACAGCAAAGCTGCGATATCTGCGCCTTTCGGCCTGACACATCCAACTTCGGCACGGCATTTTTTAGGACCGGGTTTGCCTTCCCACTTCGATCCCTACTCTCTCAGCCAGAATGCAGTGATGCAGCCTGTTTCCAGGACCACCACGTGGATGTAGAGTAGGGTCTTGGTCAGCTCTAAGTTCGCTGACCCTGACGCCTTGTGTTGATTTTACCGTTAACCTTCAGCGTGTTGGTCAATATGTAAAACTCTGCCATACTAATGAGAATTCAAAGAGATAATAGAACACAACGAAATATCAAATAGGAAATGAAGTTTATTGACTAAACGTTCACACTAATATGTCTAAAATTCAAAATGAACACACTGTTGCAGCAGAATATAATAGTCAGCGAAAGACAGAAGAAGAACATTATATACGAATTTAGCCCATAAAAGAAAGTCTGCAACAAAAAGTAACCCTTTATGCTGTATATAAATTACTGTCCTTAGTTCCGTAGCCCATTGCAGTTGCTCCACAGACAGCATGACACCCTCTCCACAGTCTCACCGAGCCCCTTAAATGCTCTTGTTCTTGACTGTCTTTATGGAAAAATTTCATTTATCTGCCTTATTTGATAATGTGCCTATAGATTTCGTTTTATCTCTTCATTTTTGTTTGCTACCAGTTTAAAAAAAAAAATTATTTCTTGATTGCAGATGTCATTTTTGCTCCCTAATTTGCACTATTTTTCTGTATACCTCTGAGCATAATCACAATTGTGTTGCATCCTAGTTGACTGTTGGCTGTTAAATCTGGAGTCAGAGTCCCTAAGGCAGCTGGCAGCTCCCGCGATGTCGCTGGTACCAAACTGTATCAGCTACTGCGTTTCTTTGGACCTACCTTTGGCTATGTGTGGAAGGGGAATATGCTGCATGGGCAGCAGCTTAACCTCGTTATAACTGTGCCCAAGCTCGCGCCCTAGAGAGGACCAGAAAAAAAAAAACACACCAAAAGGAACACTAGGAAAAAAACAGCTGAGGGCTCTCACCCTAGGGGTGGATTCCCATAGTCAGTTATGACTGAAGGGGCTACTACTACTGTTGGTTGTTTGAATCTCCGCCGCTCCTGCTGCGTGTTAAAAAATATGATTTCTTTTGGTAACAGGCGTTATGTGAAAGTCACAGATGACTTAGATGACTGGCAGGAGGAGTTATCAGGTGATGGGGATGACGAATTATCTTTGTCAGACAACGCCAATGGCTCTTCCGTGGGTGCCAGTAATGGAACCAGTGAAGGAGATGGTAGGGGAGGGGAGGCCAGCAATGGACACGATGATTCAGGTAAAAACTGGTATTTATACAGCAGAAATTGATGTATCCCTACAAATGTTCATTATAATAACCAACATTGTCTGTGTTATTTCCTATTTTTTTTTTTTTAATTGGTCTCTGTTCCTCACAGTTGATTTGTCATCTCTTATAAAGTCTGTCTCCAATTTTTGTTTGCTGTTAGCTCCATGCATTATGTCCATGATGGCCATTATTTTTTTTTATGATTCTGTTTTTAAGAAACTTTTAAGAAATCACTTTTTCAGCGTCTTAGTAACTTTTACAAGCTGATGTTCTGCAGAATGTGTTTCAAAGAGAGACTCCGAGAGTTCTGCAGGGTAATTGACAAGTCATTCCATGTTTTCAAATTTGTAGTATCCAAGCTTGTATCTATTGGATATTAAAAAAAAGTAAAAGTCAGTCCAATAGCAGATACTGCCATAGGGGAGTGAAGTGTTAAAGACTTCACTATACTAGATCCAGAATCGGTATTTCTGCGTGTGCTTTAATTTTTGATCCCCACGGATACCTGAGAGGCTAACCTGCCTCGGAAATACACAGATCTTGAATAATATGAAAACTGCACACAGCCAAAATGGACACTTTTGTCCTTCCACAGGCCCGACCAATGTCCACTCTCCAACTGATTTCACATGTTCACTGTGGTGTCATCCTGCACAGCGCATTTTACTTTCATAAAGTCTGCGCAACGATAATTGAAGAAACCCTCTATCAGGAAAACCCGAAGTCTTCAATGATCATGCGTAGCTCTTCAGCAAGGATGACTAGTTTCCTTCCTCACTTTTATTTTCCTTCGCAAACTCAAGAGAAAAGTCAGGTGCCCATTTACAGCTGGGTAGATTGGAGCATCTCAAAACTGTGAATTGAACCTGGCACCTTAGCCGTGAGAGATCAGCGCTATAACCACTCTGTCAGTTGGACGCTCCTCTATTGGATATACATGAAACAAATGTCAAATCAAGGAGAAATAACTGCCATTATTTAGTCTTGTATTTCCGGAAGCCAAGTACAATGTAAAATAGACACAAACCTGAAGTTACAAGTGAGGGCAAAAATTGTTGCCCGGTATGAAATCATGTGTTGAACAGGCTGGATCTCATGGTTAGCTGTAACGTTCATGTGATTAAAAAAAAATAATAAAGTAATAAGTTAATTTTCTTTATTTTGACATTTGTTTCTTATAAATTAGTTGGATAGTAGTGAAGAAATAAGAATTTAAAAATTTGGATTGACTTTTCGATCACCTAATAGATCATTGATTTTCTTGGTCTCGTTCAGTACCTTACAGAGAAGATCACTTTTATTTGATAGCAAAACCATTAATTGTCATCCAGTGTCATACCATCAGTTGCTGAACCATAGTGTTGTCATTTCCTGTTGTGGGTATTCCTGTGCCATTTTGATAGAAAGAACCAGGCAAGTGCCAGTGGAACAAGAGATGACACTGGTAATGGATAGCACATAATGTTAAAGGAACATGTTGATAGCATTACAGGACCGTCCTTCGTTTTGGAATCCCCAGGGTTAAGAGAAGTAGAAAAACACAGAAAGGAAATGAAAGTGGTGAGGAAGACATGGAAAGACCTTGATCTGATGGCACGGGACATGAGGATTTGGCTTGAGTTTGTTGAAGGTCTATGCTCCTTGGGGAGCTGAAGAAGGATAATCTCAGTCGTAGTGTAAACCATTATTGCTGTAGTGATGATGATGATGTCAGTCGTAGTGTAAACCATTATTGCTGTAGTGATGATGATGATGTCAGTTGTAGTGTAAACCATTATTGCTGTAGTGATGATGATGATGTCAGTTGTAGTGTAAACCATTATTGCTGTAGTGATGATGATGATGTCAGTTGTAGTGTAAACCATTATTGCTGTAGTGATGATGATGATGTCAGTTGTAGTATAAACTATTATTGCTGTAGTGATGATGATGATGTCAGTTGTAGTGTAAACTATTATTGCTGTAGTGATGATGATGATGTCAGTTGTAGTGTAAACCATTATTGCTGTAGTGATGATGATGATGTCAGTTGTAGTGTAAACCATTATTGCTGTAGTGATGATGATGATGTCAGTTGTAGTGTAAACCATTATTGCTGTAGTGATGATGATGATGTCAGTCGTAGTGTAAACCATTATTGCTGTAGTGATGATGATGATTTCAGTCATAGTGTAAACCATTATTGCTGTAGTGATGATGATGATGTCAGGTGTAGTGTAAACCATTATTGCTGTACTGATGATGATGATATCAGTTGTAGTGTAAACCATTATTGCTGTAGTGATGATGATGATGTCAGTCACAGTGTAAACCATTATTGCTGTAGTGATGATGATGATGTCAGGTGTAGTGTAAACCATTATTGCTGTAGTGATGATGATGATGTCAGTCGTAGTGTAAACCATTATTGCTGTAGTGATGATGATGTCAGGTGTAGTGTAAACCATTATTGCTGTAGTGATGATGATAATGTCAGGTGTAGTGTAAACCATTATTGCTGTAGTGATGATGATAATGTCAGTCGTAGTGTAAACCATTATTGCTGTAGTGATGATGATGATGTCAGTCGTAGTGTAAACCATTATTGCTGTAGTGATGATGATGATGTCAGTCGTAGTGTAAACCATTATTGCTGTAGTGATGATGATGATGTCAGGTGTAGTGTAAACCATTATTGCTGTAGTGATGATGATGATGATGTCAGGTGTAGTGTAAACCATTATTGCTGTAGTGATGATGATGATGTCAGTTGTAGTGTAAACCATTATTGCTGTAGTGATGATGATGATGTCAGTTGTAGTGTAAACCATTATTGCTGTAGTGATGATGATGATGTCAGTTGTAGTGTAAACCATTATTGCTGTAGTGATGATGATGATGTCAGTTGTAGTGTAAAATCAGCTCTACAGATGGATACAGTGACGTGCCAGGGAGAAGGTCAGAATATCACCAACAATAAAAACGATACTGATGCAGTGGCGTCCTGTTCGACATCACTACCCTTACCTCGGAGCAAGCGAATATTCATAGTGAAAGCAACCAACAGTTTTGGTCGGGATGACGCCGAGACAGTTCTTGTGGATGATGGGAAGCCCTTACGACTGACCAGTAAGTTCAGTAGAAATAATTTAGTGAGGAATAGTTACGTTCATCTGGTTTCAAGCTGGAAGGAGGAGGGGTGTTTCTTAGTGCATGTCCCACCATCCATGGGCGCTGTCCAAATATGCAGAGCTAGAATACTGTGCTCCGGTTCTAAACTCTCTTAAAGAATCCTCATACCCTGCACAGGGGCACCTCTCAGCTTCCCTTGCCTGCTATGTATTTATTGCGAGATCTTCCTGCAAGCAGCGACAAAGAAAAGCTGGAGTTAAGTCTGGGTTTCAAGTGACTTCCCTAAGCTTAGTGTGCAAAGCTGGGTTGTCACCATGTTTCAATCAATCAGTCAAGGAGCATAGACCTTCAACAAACACATGCCAAGTTCTCCTGCCATGTGCCATCAGCTCTTTCCACATTTTCCTCATCATTTTAACTTGTGGCTCCAGTTCTCTTCTCCATATGTTTCTTGGTCTACCTCTGCCTCTCTTACCCTGGGGGTTCAGAACAAGGACTGCCTTTTAATGCCACCCACAGGTTTCCTCTATGTGTGTCCTATCCACTGCATTGTCTTCTCCTGTTCTCTTGTTCCACTGGGACATGTCTGGTTCTCATCAGTAAGATCAGGATGGATGGATGTATGAGAGAATGCATCCAGTGTGTATACAACCAGCGCACAACAGGGACAATTAGTATTCACACCTTTTGACATTTGCTGAGGGAGACTGAGCACCTTTGGGTTAGTCCAGAGTGCAGTGATGTTGATTATGATCAACAATAACAAAAAGTTCCACATGTTTCATCACTGGGAAAATCGTGATGCTGGGCGACATTGGTGTGGCTAGTCAATACCTGAAGTGTTGACCAGGCAACTCAAAGGTTGTCTGTTTCTAGGATGCACCATGTGGAAGTACTTCAGGGTCATGGTTAGAGACCTAACCCTACTCTTGTGTGAATTCCTCCGCATCCCACGAGTCTTGAGTTATGAGAAAGAATGTGGGAAGACTCTTCATCAAGGAACCCCAGATGTTCTTGTCTTTGTATACTTATTTTATGAGTGTTTTATTTGTACCCACAGATAATTATTTGACTTACTTTACTTTAATTGACTTATAAAGCTAGTTATAAAATAATAATTTTTTTTCATTGATGGTATTTTAAAATTTGATTGTTCACATTAACGTATTACTAGTAGCCCCCTTCAATCATAACTGACTATGGGAATGTGCCCCTGAGGTGACAGTCATAACTGACTATGGGAATGCGCCCCTGAGGTGACAGTCATAACTGACTATGGGAATTTGCCCCTGAGGTGATAATCCTCAGCTGTTTTTTTTTTGTCGTGTGTTCCATTTGGCATATTCTTTTCTCTTCTGCTTGCTGTAAGAGCTTCTTTTCACCCTATCTGAGATGGCGCTATAGGAACACCGCCCTTTGGTGCGATCAGCAGCTTCATCCTCCTTCCAGGTTGTTGGATTTATGCCCTGTGCCTTCATGTCTCTCTTGCACACATCTTTGAACCTTAGCTGCGGTAGCCCAACTGTTCTTTTGCCATCAACATATTAAGTTTTGTGATAAGATGCATTATATTTTTGTCCAGAAGTTTGGCTATTATAGATTGCTGGTCTTTTCTTATCCCCAAATTTATTATTTGTCTTTTGTGAAACTTTCTGTAACAAAAAAAGATTTAAGCAGCTTTTTGGGAAAATACAGAGAAGGCGGGCATTGCACCTTGTAAGCTAAATTGACCTTCCATTAACTCTTTCCGTACGTAATTATTTTCAGCTCTGGACGGAATTATTTTTAAGCCCCAAAAATTTACACATACATAATTTACGTTTACTGACAATATGTGTCTAATCATGAGTTAAGTATAACATATTATATATCAAATTAAAGTACATTGGATGAACAATATAAATCCATATGCCTTTCTAGCTAATTTTATGTTATGTTTATATTATAACAGATAACATGTACACGGAAAAAAGATAACTTGAAATTTTGAACAAAAATTTTCAACTTACGTAAGGCTTGTAACATAAATTGTTATCACAATACAGTTTCACTGCTTTTTTGTGTGCAGGTAATCCATTTAGAAACACAGAAAAAGTAAGAAAGTTATGGTTGATCACACAGTTTGTTCACTGTTCACATATTAGTAACATATCCTGTGTGTTTTTCGGCCATTATGGCGATATGACAAAACACGATTAAAGATGAAGATAAATGTGAAAAAATCCCTTCAAACGCAAATAAAAGACGTTGAAGCTTGTTGAAATTTGCCTAGTTTTGTGTTTACTTCCATTCGAGATAAATTCCGGGCAGTATAAAATATCAGAATAGAAAGAAACAACGAAATAAATCAGCGTCTTTTAAAAGATCTTGCGGTCCCAGCGGTCGGCCATTGCGTCTTTTAAAAGATCTTGCGTACGGAATCAGTTAAAAGAGCACACAGGTCTTTAGTATGTTTTTTTTTTGGTGGTTCCTTGACCATAAGTCAGTTTGACTACGAAGATCCGGTGAAGTTGGAATGGAATGGAAAGGAATAAAATGAGCACCGGAGAAATGCAGCAGAAAGAGCACAACATAATTATTTCCCATCATGTGTTGGGTTACTTGCTCATGTTTTAAGATGTGTTGGTGCACACCTGTGGACATTTGTTGTGTTTTAAGATTGGTTAGTCTTTCATCTCTTGTAATCTGTTGTGTTTTAAGATTGGTTAGTCTTTCATCTCTTGTAATCTGTTGTGTTTTAAGATTGGTTAGTCTTTCATCTCTTGTAATCTGTTGTGTTTTAAGATTGGTTAGTCTTTCATCTGTTGTAATATGTTGTATTTTAAGATTGGTTATTCTTTCATCTCTTGTAATCTGTTGTGTTTTAAGATTGGTTAGTCTTTCATCTCTTGTAATCTGTTGTGTTTTAAGATTGGTTAGTCTTTCATCTCTTGTAATCTGTTGTGTTTTAAGATTGGTTAGTCTTTCATCTCTTGTAATCTGTTGTGTTTTAAGATTGGTTAGTCTTTCATCTCTTGTAATATGTTGTATTTTAAGATTTGTGAGCCTTCATCACTTGTAATCTGTTGTGTTTTAAGAGGGTTAGCGTTCATCACTTGTGATCTGTTGTGTTGAAGATAGATTGGTATGGGACTGTAGTAAGTTCCAGGGTTGTAAGAGAATAGCATTTTTATTCAAAATTAATATTGTGTTTTAAGATTGGTCGATTCAGGTAGTCTCATATCAGATACTGCCATATGGCAGTGAATTGTTAGAGACTTCACTGTACTAGGTCCAGCTTAATGAGGTAGAGGTGACCAGATCCCTTCCTTGCTGCCTTTGCCTTCCCCATTTCAAGAATAGAGTCAGGTACTCATTTACTGCTGTCTTGTATTGTAAAATCGATAAATGTAGAGTTCTGTCTGTATATGTACTCCTGAGTCATAATGAGTATTGATATTAGTCAAGTAAATGGTTGGGGCTAATAATATGGATAGTAATTCATACAAATTATGGTCATGATGACTTGGAAATTGTAAATTAATATTAGACAAACATAAACGTATGTTTTCAGGCACTCGTAAGAAATAAAGAAGTAGAACACTGGAACAACAGAAAAACAACAGACGTGAGTGGCTTACCCAGGGTTCGAACCCCGTACCTTCCGTACGACAACTCCGCCTAGCTATCAAGCGAATCACACTGCCCCCACGGCCAGCTAGGGGATGCCTAGCTGGCCGTGGGGTCAGTGTGATTCGCTTGATAGCTAGGCGGAGTTGTCGTACGGAAGGTACGGGGTTCGAACCCTGGGTAAGCCACTCACGTCTGTTGTTTTTCTGTTGTTCCAGTGTTCTACTTCTTTATTTCTTACGAGTGCCTGAAAACATACCTTTATGTTTGTCTAATATTAATTTACTGTTTACAGGCCTCGGGTTTCCCTTCCTTATGTGTTATTTATGACTTGGAAATTACAAGTGGAAGCAGGGTCATTCTTTTTTAGATTATGTTGTACCATATGTGTAAGCTTAGTGTACATGAACTCAGCTATGGAAACAAAATTCATTTAACAGACTAACACGGTTCTGTTACAGATCGGAGTTACATTGTTGTGGACTGGAGTAAAGCTGCCAGAGACAGGTTCTTTGATGAGAAAGCAGCCGAGGTAAACATTACTTATGTAATTAATCTTTTCTCTCTTGGCTCAGCAGAGGGGTGTGATAACATTACATGTAATTAATCTTTTCCCTCTTGGTTCAGCAGAGGGGTATGATAACATTACTTATGTAATTAATCTTTTCCCTCTTGGTTCAGCAAAAGGCTGTGATAACATTACAATGCAACTAATATAAGGTGGTGCTTTGGGCTGGCAGCTTCATCATGTAAATCAGATTTGTACAGAAACCACCGCTGCAAGTAGCATGTGGCTGCTTGGTGCAGGCTTCCTGCTAGGGGACCAGCCACAGTGTTGGCTCCATGCTCCAGAAGGAGTACAAAGGAAAAGGATGAGGATGAAAAACTTGAATGTTAAATATCATACCTGGAGTTCTCAAACATCAGGGAAATTCACTTCAGTGGATGACTACTGTCATTATAGGGGTAGGATTATTTAAAAGCACTTTTTTTTCAAGATGTCATGTTTAGTCCATCAGTGAAGTTTAGCACAAAGAGTGGTGTAGTGATATCAATCAGTCAAGTCAATACCTTTTAGCTCCCCTATGAACATAGTTCATCAACAAACACATACCAAGTCCTCCTGTCACATGTCATCAGCTCAAAGTCTTTCCATGTCTTATTCAGTTCTGTCTGCAGTTCTCTTCTCCACGTGTTCTTTGGTCTGCCTCTACGTCTCTTATTCTGGGAATTACAGAACAATAACTGCCTTGTAATGCTATCAGCAGGTTTCCTCAGTGTGTGTCCAATCCATCGCCAGTCTCTTCTTCTCATTTCTTGTTCCACTGGTGCTTCTCTAGTTCTTGTCATCAGTTCCCCATTAGTGACCTTGTCATGCCATTTCAATCTTTCTATTCTTTTGAAAGTCTCTAACTTCTACATGGTTGTTATGGTATAGGGAATTAATATTTTTTATCTCTTGTCTGACTTCTGCCAGTCTTGTTTCAAAGTTGCTGAAAGTCTTCTGCCAGTCTTGTGTCAAAGTTTCTGCAAGTCTTGTTTCAAAGTTGCTGCAAGGCTTCTGTTAGTCTTGTATCAAAGTTGCTGCAAGTTTTCTGTTAGTTGTGTGTCAAAGTTGCTGCTAGTCTTGTGTCAAAGTTGCTGCAAGTCTTCTGTTAGTCTTGTGTCAAAGTTGCTGCAAGTCTTCTGTTAGTCTTGTTTCAAAGTTGCTGCAAGTCTTCTGTTAGTCTTGTGTCAAAGTTGCTGCAAGTTTTCTGTTAGTCTTGTGTCAAAGTTGCTGCAAGTCTTAACATTTCTGAACAATCATTCAATATGACCAGATAAATTAAAATTTATTTTTTGTCTTTGCTTCAGCTGATCATATTTAGTTTAAAGTTCAGTGTAAATTCAGCCTTAGTGAACTCTACAAACAGTGCATCATATCGGAGACTAGCAAAATTTGCAGTGAGACCGCTCCATTAAAGACTGCCTATGGCTGCATTTGTACAATTTATGTAAGCTGTTGTCCCCATTGACATGTTCTCTTCTCCATGCCTGAGAAGACTTAACTTCATGTAGGAAAACTTTGCATCTAAATCTCCATTTTACTAATTGTGTAAAGGAAATGTCCTGTAATGAACAATGAAAAAGTCCCGCCAGCTTTTCAGGAAAATACAGTAAAAGCCTGCACTGCACCAATAAAGCTAAATTGAGCACACATTAAAATACCGTGCAATCTTTTCATGCTGCATTTTTGGGAAAATATGGAAACAGCGTGCTTTCCACCGTGAAAGCTAAATTGAACACACATTTTTTTAAAAAGCACTCATGCCTTTCAATTTTGTCATGGTCCATTGACCACAAGTCCATGATAAGTTTGACTACAAGATTCAGTGAAGTTGAAATGGAATGGAATGAAATGATCAAAGAAGAATTAGTATCTCATCGGGACTTGCAGCAGAAAAAGCACAGCATAATTATGTCCCGTCATATTTTGTTTGGCCCCCGAAGGAAAGCGAAAGAGAGGCCGACCAAAAACAACCTGGCGAAGAACTGTGGAAGCTGAGATGCAAAGAATGAACCAGAGTTGGGGCACTGTACGAAGGATGGCCACCGACCGAACAAAGTGGAATCAGTTTGTTGCTGCCCTACAAGACGCCACCAGGCGTGATGGCCACTGACTGCTTTGGCGGTCGGCGGCTATGGATCAGCTTGCTCGCTTGTAAATAAGTGTTCAAATATAATGCTAAGTGCCATTAGAACAAGAGATGTGACGAAGACGCTGGCGATGGATAGGACACACATTGAGGAAACCTGTGGATAGCATTACAAAGCAGTCCTTGATCTGGAACTCCTAGGGTAAGAGAGGCAGAGGTAAAGCATGAAGCATAGGGAGAAAAGAACTGGAGACAGAAATGAAAATGAGGTAGGCATGGGAAGAACTTGAGCTGATGGCACGTGATTGGAGGACTTGGCATGTGTTTGTTGAAGGCCTATGCTTCTATGGGAGCTAAAGTGTAATGACTGATTGATATCATGCTAAAACATGCATTAATGAGAATAATATTCATCTTGCAACTATTAGGAATTTGAGGAACACGACAGCATGAAGTCCCGCTACGTCCAGAAGAGATCTGTACTTCAGCTTGATGACTGCCTTAAGTTATTCATGAAGGAAGAACAGCTCAGTGAAAGGGATCCCTGGTAAGTCTTATTTTAATTCAGGCCAGCCCTTTCTTTTCCTGTTAGTTCACCTGGGGTTAAATGGCCAGTTTCCTTTCAGTTTAGCTAGGGAGGTTGAGAACATGAGATCTGTAAAAGCTGACTAATTACGATGATTTCTGACGGTGTAAAAAAAAAATGGTGACGATAGTCCCATTGCAGAAACTGCTGTAGAAGGGAGTGAAGCATTAGAGACTACTAGGTCCATCTATTTTACGAGGTGGTGTAAGCTTTTCCCTTCCTTGCTGCCTTTGCTGTCCCTAACTCGATAGCAGAGCCTGGTCATTTACAAGTGAAAGTAGGGAGAATATGTTACATATGGTACTTGAAGTTAACACCATTGTACAAGTGAAAGTAGGGAGAATATGTTACAGATAATACTTGAAGTTAACACCATTGTACAAGTGAAAGTAGGGAGAACATGTTAACATGTTACAGATGATACTTGAAGTTACCACCATTGTACAACTGAAAGTAGGGAGAATACAAGGGGATTGACATAAGTCTTGGGCCTGACCATGAAGGAGTCACAGGAGGAAGATGAAACTTGGCACATTTAAAGTTCATCATTCATCGTAGCTGTCAGCATGCGACAGCGGCCACCCCCGGACAACGGCTTTGACAGGCCGGCTAAACTTTGGGGGTGTTGGGAAGTCAGGTATTGGTAGTACCTCTGGTGAAGGAGCTGTCATGCCCTTTTCAGGGCAGCTCAGCCACCTTTGGTCCAAACCTGGCATCCAGCTCTCACCTGTGGCTCCTCGTATCATATTTGCACCGAATGTGTGAAGTACGCGTTTGTTTCTTCAATGGGTTTTCCCGCTATGGTGCACGGCGCAATGTACCATATTGACCGGATCTGCTGCTCCAAAGATTTGACAAAACAATGGAAAAGAAGGATGCCAGAACTGTGATAAAATTTATGATGTTTCAGGATAAAACACCTACAGAAATACACAGGGAGATGGAACCAGTGTTTCGTGATTCTTGTCCTTCATATACTTCGGTAAAAAACTGGTGTCAACTGTTTAAGTGCGGCCGCTCAAATGTTGCTGATCTGCCAAGATCTGGTAGACCAGCCTCAGAGTGCAACGATGAAAATGCAACAAGAGTGAAGAAAATCATTGACCAGGATCGAAAAATGACAATTGTGGAGATAGCTAGTAGAGTAAAACTAAATGAAAGAACAGTTTATAGAATTTTACACAACAGACTGAACATGAGAAAAGTGTGTGCACGCTGGGTTCCGCGACTGTTGACACGTGAACAGAAGCAAACGAGGGTAAATTGCTGTCAACAGTTGCTCAAAAAGTGTCAGTCAAAAAAATTTTTGGAGACCATGGTGACAGTAGATGAGACTTGGCTACACCATTATGACCCCGAATCCAAAATTGCCAGCATGCAATGGAAAACCCCGGGCTCCCCAACACCTGTCAAGCCGAGGGCACAGAAATCTGCAGGAAAAGTGATGCTGACTGTTTTTTGGAACGGCAAAGGTGTCCTTTTGAAAGATTATCTGCCTCGTGGCAACACAGTTAATGGACAGTACTATGCAGATCTTCTCACCAAACTAAGAAAGGTTGTGACCAGGAAACGAGGGATAACGCGCACTCAAAATCTTCCTTTGCTTCAAGACAGCTAGCCCTCTCACAAAGCACGGCTTGTGCAGCTAGCAGCCAATGATTTGAATATTGAAATTCTTTCACACCCACCATATTCTCCAGATTTGGCTCCATCAGACTTTTTTCTATTCCCAAATCTTAAAAAACAGCTAAAAGGAAATCATTTTGACAGCGATGAAGAGGTTATACTGGCATGTGATGACTGGTTTAGTTTGAAAAATATGGTGTTCTACTCCCAAGGTCTTTTCAAGGTCAAGCAGAGATGGCAGAAGTGTGTCAATTCAGACGGTGGCTATATTGAAAAGGAATAAACACTATACAAAATTTCAGCTCTCTGTGACATGTCCTTCATGGTCAGGCCCAAGACTTATGTCAATCCCCTTGTATGTTACAGATGATACTTGAAGTTAACACCATTGTACAAGTGAAAGTAGGGAAAATATGTTACAGATGATGCTTGAAGTTAACACCCCATTGTACAGTGAAAGTGGGGAGAATATGTTATAGATGGTAATTGAAGTAAACACCATTGTACAACTGAAAGTAGAGTTAATAGGTTACAGCGTACGGAGTAAAAACCCTTGTAATACACTTTTGTTGTTGTTGATCAGGTACTGTCCAGACTGCAAGGAACACAAACAGGCTACCAAGAAATTTGATCTGTGGTCATTGCCAGATGTCCTTATCATCCACCTGAAGAGATTTTCCTACAACAAATATTGGAGAGACAAGATTGATGTGCTTGTAGAGTTTCCTTTACAGTAAGTGGTTTACATTTAGCTTTGTGAAGATCTGTACATAGAATCCAGGACTGTAGAGTCAGAGTCGTGGAGTCGATCATTTTTTAGTGCAGTCTTAGTTGGTAAAAAATGTCCCGAGTCCGAATTTTATGCCATGTGACTAGTTAAAAAAAAAACGTAGTCAGAGTCGGACTTCTAAAGTTTTATTATCTGAAGTCAGAAATTTAATTGGCCACCTCCACAATCCTGTTAGGAGCTTCTCCAGGTCAAGAGTGCTTGTTATTTTAAATAAACCATCATTTACTTGATGTATGTAAATCATCTTTTAGGGATGTGTCTCAAAATGTAATCTGGCTATTGTTAATCTCATTTATTCTCATAATCTTTGTCTATCTTGCCATTATGTATTTTAACCAAATTGCTGTGACGTGTGATCAGAGCAGTGGGGTCTGAAAATACACGGAGAAAAGTCAAAGATTAAGAAAATAAATGTGACAGATAATGTGGAATCACATATATTTTGGTAGCAAAATTGGCAAAGTTGGAGGAACAGATAATGATAAAAATAAGAATACAGATGACAAGAAGAGCTTTCGTTGCATTGGAAAGAAAACGAAATCAAGTACAAGACGAAAATAAAAATGTTCAACTCAGATGTCTAGGCTTTCTTATTGTATGGCTATGAAATATGGAGAAAAACAGGACAACCAGGAAGATGCAGATTTTCATCAGTAGATGTGTGACAGAACAGAAGGGTAGAAATGGTATGACAAAATCTCCATTGTGGGATTGATGGAAAGAACTAGGTAAATTCTAGAGGGGCAGGATGTGAGGAGAAACTGCTGTCATTGAATAGGACACATAGAGAAAACCCAGGTGACAGTAAACGGGACTACTCGTTTGAGATCTGGAGATAAACATAGAGTGAAACCCAATGTGTATGAATAGTAAATAATAAACATAAACCAGTATTTGGCAGCATTTGTAAGGAAAAGAAAGAAAGGAAACAATAAACAACAGAAAATTCCTTAGGTCAGGGGAAGTAACTCTTACATCGGCTTATATATCCTGCAATAGTTAGTGCTCTAAGAATCCGTGTAGTAACCACTAATAGAGCACCCAAAATTACTGAGCCAAAATATGATTAAAAAATTTTTACACTTACTATGATGCTACTAGCAATTATAAATATATTTATTAACAAATAAAACGGTATTGAATCAGTTTTACAAATTAACGGTACACAGGAAACAATTACAAATAGGCAACAAGGACAATAAATATAGACAGGTTAAAGAAAAATACTATAAACACTACAAACACGTAATATATGTATATATTTACATATAATAAAATAAAATAACACAGGTGAAGAGCAATAATAAAGCAAGGAAAATACAAAACCAAAAAAATTATACTGGACAACAGCCAAAATGTACCCGAGACAAAAGTAGCTATTTTTAACTAATTTGGACATGCTGATCACGAATATGAACTTAAAAATCACGAATTAGCTCTAGTTTTCAAGATCGGGGGGGGGGGGGGGGGGGGGGGTTGGGGGGGGGGGGGGTTAGTAGGCTGGTGGCTTTACCTTCCCGGCGCGAATGACCCAGTCCTTCTCTTTTCTATAGACCTGGCGCGTGATTCCCCACGAGACGGATAGTCTTGAGCGCCAATTGGATGACGCAATCTATAGCAGTCATTACAACCACATTTCCTCCTTGTCATCATTTGTGTTGTGGATTCTGTGAGTGCAGACGTGTCGTTCAAGATGCCTCGTGAATGTGTGAACAGTGCGGATTATATTTGCGGATGTGAGGATTTACTGTGATTTTATTTTCAACAGGCCCCATTTTTCTTCTCCATGTATTTGCGTTTATTTATGAGGAGTTACTGTGGGTTTTAATTTTAATTTCGTTCCAGTCCTCTTCTCTCTGTAAGTAATTGTGTTCATTTTTTTTTATTAGGCGTTTGAGTTGTATTATTAGGCTGGGTAAAATTTTCCGACGTTAGGAACACCGACCCGGTTTAAACAGGGGTGGGGGTAGCACCACGACCCAGGGGTGTAGAACCATTATAACCAATCAAATTTATTCTGGTAACGAGCCGGTCAGACGATTACTTAATGTTACGCGTGAGCTGGAAATAAATTGAGCACGTTTTTGTAATATACACTGAGTCATTGGGTTGTTTACAAATATCATTGGCGGAGGTCAGACTTTATTTAATTGCAGCAATATTATTGGTCTAAGAGTAGGCCGGGAGAGACGCCTTGCGATGACTCATCACGTCCATATTTCATCATACTAAAATTACTATATATGTAGCATGTAAATCTTGTAGCGTTCTCTGTCTCAAGAAATTTTGCTGCCGTGGAAACGTCATATTTGTCTGCTCTTCGTGAGAAATTCGATATTTTGGGTATGTCCATAACTTATTAGCAAGTAGATAGTTCTGTAAGATCTTAGATTGTTAAAGTAAAGTTTTCTTCTGGGAGTTAATTAAATTTATTAAGACAGAAGTGCAATCAATTGCTATCTTATAGAAATAATAAAAATGTAAGTTGTGCAAATAAAAGTTTCTGTGAATAAGTAGCAGTATCTATGCTTTGTGTAAAGGCTTTTTGAGATATTAACTGTGTGTGGATAAGCGCTAAGATAAACGGGTGCTTTTTAATATGTAATTATAATGGCCGTATAACCACATTTTGATTATGATAATTGCAGTGTAAATATGCGAGCGTATTTGTGTATTTTATTTAATTGTGAATTAATTTGTTGTGTAGTCAGGAGACAGGGGTGAAGTGAATTTTATATTACTGAGTTGGTGTAGCAACTGTGTGGTTATATGGTGTTAATTTGATATTCTTCCCGGGTCAGTCCAGTGTAAAAGGAGGGCCTAGAAATTTTATTGGGGAATGTTTCACTTCAACGAAGTAAATGTTTTGACGCCAGAGGCTAGACTAGCGTAACAGATTAGGTCAGCCTGTGTCTGGGAGTTCACATAACAGACAGATATTAAGTGGGAGCGGGGAAAGAGACGGTAGATTAATTTGACCCTTTTGTAGGAATATTTGTTTATCGCTTGTGCGTGGATTTGTGTAGGGAAGATGTATTAGTTTAAGGGTAAAGACAGGAGATGTATTTATTTAGGGTGTTTATGTGTTAGAGATGAGAATATTTTGACGTGTTGTATATCTGTTGTTATTATTTCGTTTTACAGCATTTTCACGGCACACAGGGATGGTTGTAAACTGCCGTACAACTTGCCAAGACACTTGGCCTTCTCAGGAGTAGAAGGTTGAGGCATCGCCAGAGGTGAAGAGAACTGTGGTGACGCTGTAATTATCTGCACCAAGTACGTCTGCACCAGTAAAAGAAAAAGCAGTTCTCATGCAGTGAAGCACAGTCTTCAGCGGGAACGGGATTTCTAAAAAAATCCGGAGCTCTTAGCTCATTATAACACACCACATAGGCGCATAGCCTGGTGTTGTTGGTTTTTATATGACCATAATAAAGTCGTTTGTCCTAAACCTGAAGAGGTTAACGGGCAGTTGAGAGAAGTTGTTTTCAGCAGCAGTGAAGCTTCTTTATCCCGAGTCAAGTCCATCGTATTAATACCAAAGTCATCAGCTTCTGTAGTGGGAAGGAGAGAGGGTCAGCATTCCTTTTCCGAATGCTATCGAGAGGAGGGGCGTAACGGAGACACCACTAAGCCGAAGACAACGGTGTCAGAGAGACACTGAGCAGTAGCAGAGGAGAGCAAGAAGTTAGATAGTTTGATAGACAGAGTTAGAGGACAGCCTCTGAGTCAGCACTGAATAGTCCGTCAGTGGATCAGTGCTTGTGGTACAGGTGGTAGTTGTGTAGGACATCATATAGTGGTTTTCTTTTTCCAGATTTGTGTAGACATTTAGGTATACGTCTGCAGCAGGACAGAGGGTTAGATTTAAATAAGAATAGGATAGTTAGGAGAGGTGGCTCTCAAGTTAGAGAACCCCACCAATTAGATTGTGTTTAATCCTTTGTTCTTTTCCATGCAGGTGAAGGAGAGGGTGGACGTGTTTGTGTATAAGGGTCTGTCATTTTAATTGTTCTTTTTCCAGGTTTGTGCGATCTCGCACGTTATTTATTTTTCTGTGTTATTTAATTTTTGATTTGTCTAATAAAACTATAAAATGTACACTGGATCAGTTTCTCTATAACTATACTGTACGTATATGCTTGTCTGTATAGTGGTGTCTGTGGACTTTAGTGAAACTTTATCTCCTTTATGGTAGTCAGAGGTGGTTAGACCATAGTTAGTACTTAGGTCACGAGTGGCGAGGGAGAGTCAATCTCGGTTCTCACCCTCGAAGCTATAAGTCTCATCTTTCCACATTCACTGTCATTTCTCACACAAAATCTATCTTCTCAGACTTTCTCATAACTAGTGTCTTGTCTATACTCAGACAAACTCTAAACATAAATCCACTTCGTGACAGCGGGCAAATAACTTTGCTATCACAAAGGCGATCAATTACACTGATGATAAAGAAAGCTTACAGCCTTTATTTTTGTTGTGAGATCGGTGACTAGGACCGGTATTGGGCCCCACACATATGTTGTCAGTCCTGGGCAACGAATCTGCGCTGTTGAACCGAAAAGGGCGATCGATGCGTTTTGCAGTTCCAATGGTGTGGAGAGAACCAACAAACCATCTTAATGATTGCTACTTTTGAATGACTCCTCCAATTGGACATGGTATTTCTAAGAAGAAAAAGCGGCCTGTGACCTATCCGAATATTCTCTCTGCTATGCAGCCAGTTCCTCACGGGGAAGGACTTCCTTTTCTGGACCCACCTGAATCTTATTATAGGGGATAATGATAATACGTGAGAAGTAAAGGTATAAGAAATAGATTTTCACTAGTGGATAGTTCAAGGAGAAGATCTGTCTCTGGACTGAGTAGTTTCTCTAATCCAGCCTATCTATACGACTATAATTTAGTATAAGACAATCTTGCACCTCCCTATATTGAGAAATATAAGTTACACTAAACACTCACACACACATCTATGTGACAACAAGACATACAAACGTGAAAAAACTATGGTTAACTGGGTAATGGGTCTGACCAACACACAAAGTTTAGTTCTTTTGTTGCTTATTATCATTAAACTTTACAACATTGAATATCTAAAGAAGAATCAGATACATCAGAATTACATATATAGAAAAATAACAGAATACCTGTGCCCTCCCCTCATTGAGAAGATAAGAACCCAACCAGTTAATAACCCCAAAGGTTAAAAAGTTTAGCACTAGGTTACAGTATAGACAGTAAAGAAAAGAACCAAGTTCCCACTAAATGTTATCCAATAAAATTAAACAATAGTCAAACAGAGTGCAGATGATACAATGTTTCCTGTACTAAAGAAAAATATTTCACTCTCTCTGTGTCATACTTGGCCACACAATCTCGCTTCTTACCCTATTTTCTTGGTGCAACAATCTGGTGGACATAAAAAAATCCATGAAATATGTATAAAAGGTCCAGAGTATTTATCTTCCAAATTGGGCCTCAGTCCCTCCTTTTCAATAATTAAATTTTGTAAGGGGAACGCCCAATTGGGTAGTTGATTTCCTGGATAAACAATGTCACCTTGGATAGTTAATGCCTAGACTCTCCGAGATATGGTGTTCACAGTAAACAGTAGGAAAACATCTGATTGCTAAAAACTGTTAATTATTGTTAATTGATGATGGTGGTAAATCCTATCAGCTGTCTCTGTGGTGAGTGCTGATTTTGAAACAGCATAATTAGCTGGATAAATCTGATGAGAAACGACTGTCAAAAGTCGGGAGAAAATGTTATATATATTTCCCACCCCAGTGGGCTGATAAAATTGCATAAATAATTTCTGGTGTTTATGGTCCAGTTAAATTTACTATTACAGTGTCAGTTAGTCTCTGTGGCCGGTCCTGTTCACAACTGAACTTTGAGACGCATAAGCCAAAATAAGACAACTTTACTCCAATGGAGTAAATAACAATTTAAAGCAAATAAAAAAAACCGCTGGTTGCCGTTGATCAAGTCATGCCTTATGGATGGAAAAACATTATGAACAAATTACGGCTAATAAAATATCTACATATAAGCACACAGTGTCTCTAGCCTATCTTATCGCGCGTAGCTTACCGAGCACGGGTTTGGTTGAGGCATGCAGCTTTCCCCCCGCCCGCTCCGGTCAATGATCAACACACAATGTCAATTATCATTTAATCTTCCATACGCACACTTACAAATATTGCCTGTTGTTAATAGCTGTTAGAGGGTCGGCGTCGGTTTGTTAAGTCGTATGATATTTAAACAACATGTCGCTTACAAAATTACACAAATGAAATAAACACGAAATATATTCTGTCAATTATCAGTCGCCTAGTGTATTAATTAGTCAGCTAAACCGTATCTTCTTATGTGATAAAGTGGGTGGAAAAATTATCATTAAAACTGAAGTATCTAGAATAAAAATAGCTACACGTTATTTATTTCCCTAGTTCTAACACCTTAGAAAATCACAGTGAATTTAAGATGATAAAACTTTTAACACTTTAATACGCTTAAGCACAATTATATATATTACCAGAAATACAGAAATGAAATCCCCACGAAACTATTAACACATCTATAATGGTTCTAGATAACGTGTTTAGACTCTCCGAAAAATTCAGAGCAACATTGATAACAGATTTTGGAAAGACGCAGTTTATATACCATCATGTTATGATGATTTCTAGAAGATGTGAATTTTCACACTTTGTTTTCCCAGCGGAGAAATCTCAAACTACGTTTTTCCCAAATAAAAGGTTTCCACGGTCGCTTCTGTTCGGCGTTGCTAACAGACAACAGAGGCTTACTGTGTAACGGCTTCCGTCCGAGATTTTCCCTGTTTCTCGAGATCAAAACGTTTGTCTCCCCCTGAATGTACGAACATCAAAGGATTAGCTCCCCTCATTGAGAATCTTCAAAGGCCGTTACTCTTCCATGTGTTTTCCAAGTGCAATCTGTCCGTTATTGTAATATTGATGGATCAGCTCGCGTGATAATCTTGCGTAACCGAACGTGGTTCACCCCCTGCTATGAATGACAGGTTGCGAAAGTTGGTAAACAAGCTCGTTGTTATGGTCAAGTAAAAAGAGGCATGGATTAAAAGGTGAGTAATGCAGTCTGTCAAATGCTCGACTTTGCTAATGAATCTGATGTCACGAAAGGCTGTCGGATGTTGTAGCTATATTTCCATTATATGTCACACTGATATTGAATCTTAATCTTAGTCTAGATAGAATGGAATAACAAAACAAGAAGTCCTGCTATGACAATCTTCGGCAAAAGATTCGGTGAAGCTATAAATACAATCGCGTCAGGCAGCATGAATGAAATTTACGTCATAAAAATACACAAATAGGACACAAAATGAAACATAAACTTCATAATAGAAAGATCGTGAAAAACCAATGGATGAAATAAAGAAGTCTGAAATAGAGGAAAGCCAATGAGTGAGTTAAAATGATGTTGGACGTGACCATCAGGAGAAAGGTTACCCATTTAAAAAATGAGACGATCCTCTATAGAAAAGCGAGTACTGTCATTGCAAAAGCAGGAGTGTATGCCGGTTACCTGGATATCACAGGAACTGGAATGGTCTGGGCTATTGAAATGAAGGGCCACAGGTTTAGGTTCACTGTGATAAATGTCATTTAAGTGCAAGCGGAATCTATCTGCCAAACGTCTGCCAGTTTCAATAATATAGGTAATGTTTCATCTTTTACAGATGTGGCATAAATAAGATTCCTAGATTCACATGTAAATGACTCTAATAATAAAATTGCACTTTGGAAATGAAACAGTCTGAGTCTGGAGCACATGCACACACGTATGACATCTGGGGCGGTGGCAAGACTATGTACCAAAATATGGAGGGCTAGTATTCATCAAGCGGCTGTGTATGAGAATATCCTTTAAATTCTTATCCCAACGAAATGCCACCAGAGGGGTATCCTGGAACAACTCACTGGTGCCAGGATCAGAGTTGAGAATAGGCAGATGACGAATTAGAATTCTTGTAACCAGCAAACAGTGAGGATGGAAAGTTAGAACAAGTTTGAGTCTGTTTGACACTACATTTTAGGCTTCGCTAAATTGCTTTTGAAAACTTTAAAAGATGCTGAAATAACAATTTAAAAATCACAATATCTGTTTCTGAATGGTTAAAATAATTGCTTCATGCTTATATACCTCTTATTCTGACATAAATGTTCCTTTTTAAGCCAAATTCAGATAAACAGAATTTTGGATAAGTAAAAGTATTTCAGATGGTCCCATTGACTTCTGCTTATCCAGACTGCACTGTATTTGTTTGTTGGTTTTTGTAACCATTAAAAAAAACATGGTGTAAGGTTCATGGCCATATGCCCAACAGCCCATATTCAGTCAGTATGGTCATATTTAATGGGAAGCAATCGTTATGTCATTTGCATTTCCCTACTATTGATTCATCACCATTTTCCTTTTCAATCCCTATGGAGCATGGAACCACAATTGCTGCTGGCCACTTGCAGGAAGCCTGCACCTACTCTTGCAGCAGTGGTTAGTGTAGCAAAGTTTAATACATGATGAGGTTCAAACCCCAAGCATGGGACCGAAGACGCAGCAAAAGAGATGAATGCAGTCAGCGACTCATAGCTTGACTGCTTGCGTCCAGAGCTGACCAAGACCCAACTCCACCTCTAAGTGGTGGTCCTGGAAACAGGCTGCATCACTGCAGTTTGGCCGAGAGAGTAGGGATCGAAGAGGGAAGGCAAACCCGGTCCCAAAAAATTTTGTGCGGAAGTTGTATGTGTCGGGCCGAAAGGTGCAAATATCGCAGCTTGGCTGTAAACGGCAACACAATGCAACCAACATCCTTTTCAGGATAAACGAGGAAGAAGAAGAAGAAACCCCATTCACAACCCCGTATTAGTTGCCTTGTACGACATACTTGAGGAAGCAGTGGTACTATTCTTTCTTTGTCTCATAAGAGATACTTGGGAACTTCACGGGGCCTACTGTTGATTCTTCTTTGGTCCTTGGTCGTTGACTAACAAAGCAATCAGTAACCATCACACCTGGTGGCGTCTTGTAGGGCAGCAACAAATTGTCTCCACTTTTCTCGGTCGACAGCCATCCTTCGTGTGGTGCCCCAGCTCTGGTTGATACTTAGCATCTCTGCCTTCACTGTTGATTACGCTCTTGAAAACTACATGCAAAATGGGACCTGAATGTAAGGGTTCTTTTTAAAAATTCATTTCTGTCACTGCAGGGGTCTGGATCTACGCAAGTACATAATAAGTGAGGAATCAACAGAGTGTGATGTGTTTGACCTCATTGCTGTCACAAACCATTATGGAGGCCTCGGTGGTGGCCACTGTAAGTTACCTGTCTGTTGTGTTTAAAGTAGTAATTGCTACAGATGATGTTGAAGATATGTTGGAACACAGTTAATTGGCTGTCTGCAGGCAGGCGCTGCTATTAACACTTTGAGTACCAAGGCTTCTAAGTTAGCAATTACCCTTAAGTACCAAGGGTTTTTTAGGAAAAATTTCCTATTTGGGGTGGTGACATTTTAAAAATCACTGATACCAAATGAGTCAACAGATTGACATGACATTTTCAGGATGATATTGGAAGTAAATAAACTGTCACATGCTGACCTTGTTTTGTGTTAGGTCGTGTGATCATAGCTACCTTCTGTATACCTCTTCTCATCCTCGAGCTTGTCGTGACTCCCTTCCATTCTCACAACTTCTCCGCCTCCGCCGTTTGTGCCTTGATGACGATGACTTCCACTTCCGAGCCAATGAGATGCTGGATTTCTTCCGTAGCAGACTTTATCCGGAACATGTTCTCACCTCTGCCCTCCAACGTGTGCTCCCCATCTCTCATCAGAAGGCCCTCAAACCTCACTATAAACCCACTTCGGATAGAGTCAATTAATCTTGACCTATCACTCTCACAGTACTGCAGTCAAACATCCTTTTCCGCCATCTCCCTATCCTCCAAGCAGAGTCTGCGACCCAAGAAGTTTTCGGTGAAGCACCTTTGGTGGCATATAGACACGACAAGAGCTTGAAGGATCTTCTTGTTCGCAGCCGTCTTCCAAAGGAGAATGCCACTCACTTTGGCACACTACCCTGTGGTCGGACACGATGCAACACGTGCAAGTATGTCATCTCAACCCACAAGGTGTCTTTTCCTGAGGCTACGTACACCATCACCAGTAGTTTCACGTGTGAGTCCCGCAGTGTCATTTATACGATCATATGTAAACGTTGCTGCAAAAACCTATATTGGCCAAACAGGCAATCGACTTGGGGACATATTCAGCCAGCACTTGAATGACATCTCTCAGCAAAAATCCACACCAGTTGCCATACACTTTTATGGTCCTGACCACCATGGTCCCATCGACATCCAGGTCACGGCGATCAGATCCTGCTCCTCTTACACTTCTAGCCGAGAACAGCTTGAGAACCGCCTTATCCACCGCATGGGGTGTCTAAAACCAGCTGGTCTTAACACTCTGCACACCTTTGTTTGAGGCCACCCTTTCCTCTCTTGTTCTATTTTGACTCTTTCCACTGTATCCTATTTTTCTGCCGCCTTCTAATAATATGTATGAATATATAATACACTGTTTTTAATATGTCTTGATTTTTTTATTTCATATTTATTTATCTCCAACTCATTCTGTCCTCTTCTATTTCCAGTCCCCACTAATATTACGTTTGGATAGTTTATTGTTCAGTTTCGTTTTTAAGTTTCTTAGTATGTATTGTGTACATTCGGTGGTGGCAGTCATTTCCTTTTCTGGGCAAGCTCGTCCGTTCGCGGGAAGCAAAAGTGGTATGACTTCGATGTCTTAAGGGAAGTACCTAGATTTAATTTATATTTATTTAGGTTCTTATGTGTCCTATATAGCCTTCACTTTCTTTCCTTTCCCTGACAAAGGCCTTGTGGCCGTAACGTTGGCTATTTTCTTTGTCTTTTGTCCTCGTAAGATGAATCACCTTTTTTCGATTTTTTTTTTCACACCCATCCGGTGAAAATTCATGCAGCCTGTCGCTTACATAGGGGTCATCAAAGTAATGTAAGTCCCACTGAAACTCATCAGCTTCTTCTCTGCCACACCTCCTCCAAGTAGCATGTCTTTTTCTATGTCCCTGATTCACACCATGACCCTGAAAATCACCATCACCAACTCTGGCACTTTCACGAATGCTACATCTAGGGCTGTCACTGTCATGTTTCACTAGTTTCAGGCTGCCCAGCATCAAAACTAGACCAACTGTTGTCACTTTCAATGGTCAGCTGACAGCCAGAATCCAAATCATTGCAACATTCACCAGTTTCACTTATTTTGAAGCAAAATTCTACTCATACATGAATCAAAACACGTGAAAAAATGTTCAAGCTATTTCTCAATAAAGGAGAGTTACTTCCCTTGGCTTGCATCATTTCGGACTGCTGCGGTGATCACTTTTTATTAGAGGTGGGCAAATCGACACACTCAGCTGTTTCGAGACATTCGAAACAGTGATTTAAACTGCCCGTATCGGGGAGAAAGAAGTCTCTTATAGACAGTATACATGAACTGTGTGAGACAATCTCGGTTTTTTCTTGCGCGCTACTGGCGTGTGTGAAAATCTATGTCGTTTCGTGTGACCACAATTTAATATTTTTACACAAGTCTTCATTATGATGAAATAAAACGGAGATATGATGATAGCTGCAGTATAAGTGAAAATAATAAAAAAAACAACAATAATAATAACAGTAATAATAACACATGATATCAAACTATAGTAAGCTAGTTTTGGTAGATAATGATTCAAATCCACACCGAGTACACAGATATCGGCAGAGCTAATAAAGTGTCCATTACATTTATACGAACACACGGACACTTTCAACTTTAACATAGTGCCTAAAACATTGACAACTGCAGCACTGACACAATTTCCAGTGTCTATAACTTCTCAGCAAAAATAATATCACTTGTAAAATCAAGTCATCATAACACATCCCTGAAAAATATGACATGTTTGATATTCCATACTAATGTCCTGGACGGTTGACTCAGATTTTACATAGGCCTACGGAAGGGGAGACAGTGAGACTCTTTGCAAAACAGCGAGGCAGACAGGAACTGAAACTGCTTCGAAACAAGAAGCAGGCTATGTGTCGAATCTGTCGGACTCAGCGCTGTTTCGAAGCATTGTTTCGACACACACACACAGTAGCCATCTCTACTTTTTATGCTAATGCTACGAGGGACGGTCAAAAAGTAATGCCTCGTAATTTTTAATTTCATTCAATAGGCAAGAAAACAGATAAAATTCACATTGAAATGTAGCCCCAAGTCTGAACTTCAAAAATTTATTTCTCAATGTAGTCTCCGTTATTTGTTACAGTTTTTGTCCATCTTCTCACAAGGGCATGTATCCCCGCACGGTAAAAATTTGTGTCTTTTTTCCTAAATCACTGGCATACGGCGCGTTTAAGGGTCTCGGTGTCCTCAAAGTGATGTCCGCGAAGATCTTCTTTCAGTGGTCCAAACAGATGGAAGTCAGAAGGTGCAAGATCGGGACTGTAAGGGGGATGTGGTAATAATGTCCAGCCAAATTCTGCAATCGCATCAATGGTGCGTTTAGCGGTGTGTGGCATGGCACTATCGTGCAACAGTAGTGCAGTTCTCTGATCTTTTAATGGGTAAAGTCGCCGAAGACGACCTCTAAGCTTCTTCAAAGTTTCAGTGTAACGGTCTGCATTCACCGTGTTTCCCTGTTCCAAGAAGTCGAGAAGAATCACACCCTTCTCATCCCAAAACACAGAGGCCATAACTTTCCCTACAGATGGTGAACTTTTGAACTTCTTTCTTGTCGGCGATGTCTGCCTGTCAACATTCTGGGTACCCACCGTGCACAAACTTTTGAATAACCCAGGTCTTTAATGATGTTCTTGACACTGCCTTTACTAATGGACAACATGGAAGAAAGTTCATCCAGTGTTACCTGACAGTCACCACGAATGATGCCATCAACTCGATGAATGTTGTGTGGAGTCACTGCGGTAGATGGACGGCCAGTCCGCTTTGCGTCAGCCATTGAGGATTGACCTACTTCAGCTTCATCACAACGATGTACCCAACGTCGGACAGTGCTAACATCCACTGTTGAATCTCCATAAACATTCTTCAAACGTTCGTGGATGCGAATTGGGGTCTCGCCTTCAGCATTGAGGAATTCTATGACATAACGTTGTTTTAACCGAACGTCTTTGGCAGCCATTTTTAAACTGTTACAGTGGTGCCACCTGTTACTGAAACAGGTTGCAAATGCTATACAGTGCAGAAGAGTGTTTGAGGAATCCTGCTAAATTTACAAATTGCACACCAATGCAGTATTTACATACATAAAAAATAGGAGGCATTACTTTTTGACCTTCCCTCGTATATGGACACCAAAGGGCAACAATAGTACTCTATTAAAAATAGGGCTTGCCACCAAAAGCCAACCATGTTGGTGACCATGGTACTCAAAGTGTTATGGTATTTTGAAGGAACACAACAGTTAACTGACTAGACATAATAACACTGGTATACACACATTTTGGTGCCTTAAATTTTATAGCTGTTCTTGGGTAATTTTGGGTTGCTGATTCCAAAAATGTAATCAAATTTTATCTATCAGCTCTAGTTTTTGAGATAACTAAGAATGACCATATTAGTAGGGCAATTGTTATGTACAATCCTAGAGTTAGGTGCTATCAGTGGCATTTTGACTTTAGTCTGCATTCATATTATATGTAATTACTGTGCATAAATTACCAAAAATGTAATAAAACTTTATCACTAGCACTTGTTTAGTCAACACGCAAAAAGGATCTTTTCGAGGACTTCCTGGAATGTGATATGCCCGGACAGTCACGCTTAAGGGTCCAACAGTAATCTGCCATCATGTGGGCATCCTAAAGTCCCTGGTATCTCTCTTCCATTGTTTTTATATCTTGGTGAAATCTTTCGCCTTGCTCCTCACTAAAGTCACCAAGATTCTCCGGAAATAAATGTAAATGGTTATGGAGGTAGTGCAATTTTATGCTCATGTTGCATCCAAGTTCACAAAAACTCGACAGCATGTTTCCAACTAATTCAGAATAATTGTCTGCTTTAAAGTTACCCAGAAAGTTTTGCACAACTAAAACAAATGATGATCAGGCTGTGGACTCTGTTTTGTTCATGGAATCAATAAAATTTGGATCGTTTATTAACTTTCTAATTTGAGGTCCATCAAAAATTCCAGCTTTAAGTTTGTCTATGCTCAATTCTGGAAACTTTCTGCATAAGTAATTAAAACAGGTACCATCTTTGTTCAGTGCCTTAACAAATTGCTTCATCAAGCCAAGCTTTATATGTAATGGTGGCAATAGAACTCTTTTTCGATCAATGAGAGGCTTATTGACAATATTTTTTTCTCCAACTTTAAATTCATCCCTCAACGACCACTGTTTCTTTGTCCAGTGCATATCTTTTGCCCTGCTATCCCACAAACATATAAAGCATGGATATTTGGTGAATCCCATTTGCTGGCCAAGCAAGATGTTCATCATTTTAAGATCTACACAAACCATCCAGTTATGTTCTAAATACTTCAATTTTTCCAGAACTGTGCTTATTGTAGCATACTACTCCTTCATTGTAGTAGAATGAGCAATTGGAATTGAGCCATATTTGTTACCATTGTGTAAGAGAACACCCTTTAAACTTCTTTTAGAGCTGTCAATGAAAAGTCGCCACTCATCTGGTGTATAACTTACACCCATTTTGTTAACAAGACCTCCTACATTAGTACAAAACACAAGGTTGTTTTCTTTACAAAAGAATGGAATAAAACCTTGCTGTCTGCTGCGATAAAATGTAACCTTTGTTTCAGCAGTCAATAATTTTTTTTCTTTCAATCTTGAAGCCAAAAGTTCTGAAGATTCCTTGGAGAGATATAGATCTCGGATTAGATCATTTAGTTCAAGCTGGTCGAAGCGTTGAGCATCTGAAAAATCATCTTCGAAATCACTATCACTGTCACTTGTCATTCCACATGCCACTGCTGTCTCATCTTCTAGCAGGGAATCTGAAATCTGACTGAAAGTTGGAATTGGTATGTCATCTCCGTGTGGAACAGGTCGCCTAGCAGAATCTAAATCTGGATATTTCCACTTTTTGTGATTTTTTCCATTAATTCCCTTAATATTCACAACACAAAAATAACAGTCATCATAGTGGTTCTTGGGCTCTCTCCAAACCATTGGAATTCCAAATTTTAAACATTTTCTTTTCCCACAAGTCCACTGTCGCAGGTGTTCAACACATGTTTTGCAAACAATATGAGGAGCCCAAGACTTGTCCTGGTCACCTAGTTTTACTTTAAAGTAAGCAAAGTATGCTTTTTTCACAAAAACAGTAATATGCTTCCTATGTTCTTCTTTGAAAGTGTACTCTCCACAAATATAACAAAATAAATGCGGTGAAAGAAAACATGCTCTTCTTGAAGATGATGCCATTCTCTGTTAGAAGTGTAATAAATAATAAAGGGTGACTCCAAAAAAAACGGGTCCGCGCGCGCACAAAAAGTGCGCACACAGGCCCATTTTTTGGGGTCACCCTGTATTAATGAAATACAAAAATGTCTGTATCTCAAAAACTAGAGCTGCTACAGACAAGTAAATGTGATATTTGGATTGAGCAGGCCTCATTTATGTACAATCAAGAGTAAAATGTTTGGCACCAAAATTTTTTTTTTTTTTGGGTAGGGCTGTGTAATTAATTGACTGTCTGTAGACAGGCGCCGTTATAAGGATATGTTGATTGAACACAGGAGTTGGATGTCTATAGGCAGTCATTGCTATTAAAATATGATGACAGAACTCAAGTCAATTGACTTTTTCTAGGCAGGCACAGCTATTAAGATTTATGTTGAAGAACACAATTAACTGACTGTTTGCAGACAAGCACTAACGTTTTTATTTTTCTGCCTTTTTTTTCCTTTTTCTTCATTAAAATATATGTTTTGACCTTTTTGTGTACTGTTTTCTGATGTTTGTCTTTTAGCTTTGTTTAACCCTGCTGTCTATATGAGGACTTTGAGGGTTATTTGTTGTTATATTTTATTTTTGTTTGTTTTACACGTGCATGCATGCATGCTTATAAACGTCAAACCCGTGCTGACAAAAGGACATTTCTGGATGACCTTGCAAGACAGGCAGAAGAGGCAGCACTGAGAAATGAACAAAGCACAGTTTATAAAATAACTAAAGCTATCAGTGGAAAACGAGGTGCAAACAACATAACGTTAGTAAGAGACAAGCAAGGAAATCTCATCACCACAACACAGGGGCAGGAAACAAGATGGGCAGAGCACTTCAGAGAAACACTGAATAAGGAACCACCGGAGACTCAGCTGAATGTTCCTGAGGCTGAAAGTGACTTAGACGTAAATACAGGCATTCCACGAAAAGAAGAAATTATCACAGCTATCAAAGGGCTAAAAAATGGAAAAGCGCCTGGTCACGACAATCTGAATGCTGAGCTATTCAAGGCAGACCCTGAACTAGCAGCAGAACTATTAGAACCACTATTTGCACAAGTCTGGGAAACTGAGACAACACCAACAGAGTGGAGTAAAGGAATAATTGTCAAATTGCCCAAGAAGGGCGACCTTGCAGACTGCAACAACTGGAGAGGAATTACCCTCCTCTCAGTTCCCAGCAAAATACTAGGCAGGATAATCATCCAGAGAATTTCAACAGCAGTTGACCATAAACTGAGGAAAGAACAAGCGGGCTTCAGAAAGAGCAGAAGATGTGCAGATCATATATTTACCCTCAGGAACATTATAGAGCAGTGCTCAGAATGGCAGAGACAGCTGTACATTAACTTTGTTGATTTTGAAAAGGCTTTTGACAGCATACACAGGGACAGCCTATGGAAAATTCTGAGGGCTTATGGAATTCCCAGCCACATTGTTTCCATTATAAAAAGCCTCTATTCTAACTTTACGTGCAGTGTTGGATCTAGTAATGTAACTTTCGAAGTGAAAACAGGAGTACGACAGGGATGCCCCTTATCAACAACATTATTTTTGACAGTCATAGATTGGGTGATGCGCCAGACTACAGAGGGCAGTCCAAGAGGAATTAGATGGACAACGTTTTCTACACTGGAAGATTTGGAATATGCAGATGACATTGCACTACTCGCGCATTCACACCAACACATTCAAGACAAAACCGATAGACTGAATAAGTATGGCCAGCAGGTTGGCCTGAACATCAATTTGAAGAAGACAGAGGTCATGACACTAAACGTGGGCAATACTGAGCCAGTAACAGTAAGGAACCAGAAGTTAGAACAGACAGACACATTTACTTACCTAGGAAGCATAGTAACACCTGACGGCGGAACAAGCAAGGACATTAACAACAGAATGAATAAAGCGAGAACAGCCTTTGCTGTTCTCAACAACATTTGGAAGTCTTCCCAGTACAGCACAAACACCAAATTAAGACTGTATGAGAGCTGTGTACTTTCTGTGCTTCTCTATGGTGCGGAATGTTGGAGAGTAACAGAGAAGGAAATGTCGAAACTGTCCTCTTTCCACACAATCTGCCTAAGGAAAATTCTCCGAATCTTTTGGCCAAACACCATCAGCAACCAAGAACTACTTATTCGGAGTAACCAGGAGGACATGCACACCATCATAGCTGGCAGACGCTGGAGTTGGGTTGGCCATGTCCTCAGAAGGGACCCTGATACCATCACAAGAACAGCTATGCTATGGACCCCCGAGGGAAAGCGAAAGAGAGGCCGACCAAAAACAACTTGGCGGAGAACTGTGGAAGCTGAGATGCAAAGAATGAACCACAGTTGGGGCACTGTACGAAGGATGGCCGCCGACCGAGCAGGGTGGAATCAATTTGTTGCTGCCCTACAAGACGCCACCAGGCGTGATGGCCGCTGACTGCTTTGACGGTTGGCGGTTATGGATCAAAGAAGAAGAAGAAGCATGCTTATGCCCTTCAGTCTCTTTCTTTATTTTTCTCACACCCCTGACAACTTGGTGGTCCTGAATCGGTGAAGGTTGTTCTGTAAACAGTAATTGCAAGAGTGATCTTCAGGGGAACTCCCTAGCACCACATCAGTGTCCAAAGTGGTTCCTAATGTTGAGATTCTCAGAGTCTAGGGAAAAGAGACCAATTGTTGCGCCATTAAGGGAAAAAACAGACAAAGCTCGTATGACGTAAGAAAGGCTAAATTAAAAAACATTATACAGGGTGTTCCACGAATAAGCGGCCCCATTCACAAAGTGAAAGTAGCCAGATTATTTAGCATTTTTCAATGTTAACACATGTGTTGGTTATAAAAGGTTCTAAGTAGTACTAGATTTACTAGATTGACCTAAATCATTTTCCGTGATTGGACCGTGCGTATTTGAAAACCATCGTGTGTGTTTAAATAAAATGTCTATCACAATGCCGTTTTCACTGCAAGAAAGGATAGCTATTGTTGAGAATTATATCCGTACGGATCATTCAAGAAAACATCTGAAATTTTTGCATCAACGTTTTCTGGTTCTAAAATTCCTGCAAAGAGTAGCATACAGAAGTTGATCTCAAAATGGCATACAACAGGGTCGGTCGTTAATGCCAAAAAATGTAGAGTGCCAACTGTTAGGACTCCAGAGGCCATTGCTGTTATTGAAGAGAAGATTTTAACTAGTCCTACAATATCTGTGAGAAAATTAGCTCAACAAAGTGGAATGAAACGCACTTCTTGTTTTAGAATTCTCCATTCACTAAATTTAAAACCATATCATGTAACATGTGTACAAGAACTTAAAGAACCTGACAAGGAGAAACGTGAATTATTGTCACTGGCTTCTCAACAAGATCGTTGTTGGCGAGTTGGATCCATTTCAGTACTTCATGAGTGATGAAGTGTGGTTTCATTTGTCTGGTCATATTAATTCCCATAACACCAGGCATTGGTGCACAGAAAACCCCCATAAGCTATATGAGAAACCATTACACGACCCAAAAATCGGGGTATGGTGTGCTGCGTCTGGGAATGGGATTGTCGGTCCCATATTTTTTGACATGAATGTGAACACTGAAGTGTATTTACAAATATTTGATAAGTTCTACGCACAATTAAGAAGTTATCAGTGGGAATATTCCTTCTTCCAACAGAATGGAGCAACTTGTCACACATCTCATGTATCACTGGCCCATATTCATAATGTTTTCACCGAGGAAAAGACTGTCAGCAAAGGATTATGGCCTCCTCGATCCCCTGATTTATCTACATCCGATTTTTTTCTATGGGGGTATTTGAAGGGAGTTGTGTATAAAACAAACCCCCATACATTAGAAGAACTGAAGGACAATATACAGACTGCTATCCAAACAATTGACGTGACCGTGTTGCGAAATGTGTACCTCAACATGATTACTCGGGCACAAACATGTATAGACGTGCATGGCGACCACTTCCAGCATCTATTGTGAGACCTACAAGTAGACTGCCAGTACTTTTCCCCTCCATACCCCCTTTTCAGGATCGCCATATCCATCACAAGTTGAACAAGAGTTTCAACATACCATCATCTTGTATACTGTGTGTGATGTCACATTTCTTCAACACTAGGACTACTTGGCAATTCACACTACTTCGGACACAATACGTCAGCATTCCATGACGTCACGGGCCACTTATTCGTGGAACACCCTGTACAAGAAGGAATGAGTGAAGACGGAACAAAGGAAAACAAACAGGTGGACTGGCGGCCTGGCATGGGAGGTGGTCACCCCTCATAATAATTTGCATTGCATAACCTTTATTTTCATTTTGCATGAAGTTTTCATGGAGTTAAAAAAAAAATATTACAAAGACCGCAGTGCATTTTCTTTACAATATTATCGTACTTTCTTTCTCTTTTTTCTTTGTCTTGAAGAGCAGACTAATCAGAATTGTAATTCTGGTTTTTATCTTAGACACAGCATATGCCATGAACAAAGATGATGGCAACTGGTACAACTGTGACGACTCCAGTGTTACGAGTTCTTCAGCCGATTCTGTTGTTGTAAGTACGAGTTCTTCAGCTGATTCTGTTGTTGTAAGTCTCTCATATGACATTTATAGGCTGTTTTCACATTTCTCATTTAATGTCAGTGTTTAGCTCTCTTCAGATTATGGTCCCTACTTTGGGACGAAAGCGGATTGGGGGAGTGGGTGACCATTGATAAGTCATACTCATATGTAGTCCCTGGGGTCTTTGAAAAGACAATGGAAGAATAATGCTACTGCTGCCTTGCACATGTCATAAGAGGGGACTAATATGAGGTTGGCAACTTCATCATATCAAATAAATAAACAGTACCCGTCGTAGTTCTCATATAGTCCCTGTTATCACGGTAGTACTCATATATAGTAACTCGTTATCACTGTCGTTTTGTCATAGTTGCTGTTATCATAGAAGTACTCGTACAGTGCTGTTATCATAGTAGTGCTCATACCATGCATTATAGTAGTTGTTATCATAGTAGTACTCATACTGTGCGTTATAGTAGTTGTTATCATAGTAGTGCTCATACGGCACTGTTATAGTAGTTGTTATCATAGTAGTGCTCATACCGTGCATTATAGTAGTTGTTATCATAATAGTGCTCATACCGTGCATTATAGTAGTAGTTATCATAGTAGTTGTTATCATAGTAGTGCTCATACCGTGCGTTATAGTAGTTGTTATCATAGTAGTGCTCATACCGTGCATTATAGTAGTTGTTATCATAGTAGTGCTCATACCGTGCATTATAGTAGTAGTTATCATAGTAGTTGTTATCATAGTAGTGCTCATACCGTGCATTATAGTAGCTGTTATCATAGTAGTGCTCATACTGTGCGTTATAGTTGTTATCATAGTAGTGCTCATACTGTGCGTTATAGTAGTTGTTATCATAGTAGTGCTCATACCGTGCGTTATAGTTGTTATCATAGTAGTGCTCATACTGTGCATTGTAGTAGTAGTTGTTATCATAGTAGTGCTCATACCGTGCATTATAGTAGCTGTTATCATAGTAGTGCTCATACCGTGCATTATAGTTGTTATCATAGTAGTGCTCATACCATGCGTTATAGTAGTTGTTATCATAGTAGTGCTCATACCGTGCATTGTAGTAGTTGTTATCATAGTAGTGCTCACACTGTGCTGTTATAGTAGTTGTTATCATAGTAGTGCTCATACCGTGCTGTTATAGTAGTTATCATAGTAGTGCTCATACCGTGCATTATAGTAGTTGTTATCATAGTGGTGCTCATACCGTGCGTTATAGTAGTTATCATAGTAGTGCTTATACCATGCGTTATAGTAGTTATTATCATAGTAGTGCTCATACCATGCGTTATAGTAGTTGTTATCATAGTAGTTCTCATACCGTGCTTTATAGTAGTTGTTATCATAGTAGTGCTCATACCGTGCATTATAGTAGTTGTTGTCACAGTAGTTCTTGTACTACTACTTCTTGGATCCTTAGCTCAGGGGTCGGGACCCTTTCCATGACACAGAGCCAAATATTTAATGTTGTTTCCATTTTAACAAATTGAAGAGCCGCATGAAAAAAAATCACATGGTATCCCTCATTCACTAAGAGTTAAGTAGTAGAGAGCCACTTGAGATGGCTCAAAGAGCCGCATGTGGCTCATGAGCCACAGGTTCCCGACCCCTGCCTTAGCTTGATAAATTGTCAGTGGCCATCACGCCTAGTGGTGTCTTGTATGGCAGCAACAAACTGTCCCCATTTTGCTCAGTCAGTGACCATCCTAAGTGCCGGCCCCAACTCTAGTTCATGCTTTGCATCTCAGCCTCTTGTTTTCTCCGCCATGTTGTCTTTGGTCTGCCTCTCTTTCACCGTCCTTCTGGGGTCCATAGCATAGCATTTCTGGGGATGGTATCATCAGGGTCCCTTCTGAGGACATGGACAGCCCAGTTCCAGTGTCTGCCTGCAATGATGGTGTGCAAGCCTTTGTGACTGCACCGTGTTAGTTCTCATACAGTATCCATTATCACAGTAGTTTCATCATACTTGCTGTTTAGTAGTTTTGGTACAGTACCTGTTGTCATAGTTGCTGTTGTCATCATCTGGTTGTTATCAGAATAACTATCATCATAACAGTTGTTATGATAGTTTCTCATGACATATTGGTTGTTCTCATAGTAGTTTTTATATAGTAGCATTAATGCAATAGCTGGCATTATATTTGCTGTTGTTACAGTTGTTGAAGTAGCTAATGCCAAGATAGCTGTCTCGGTTAGCCCCCCTCATGATAATTGTTAAGTGTCTGCGTTAATCATCATGATAGCAACTGTTGTTACAAAAGTTGCTGTCGGTGTATCTGCGATTTCAGATGCTGTCATTATATCTGTCATAATATTATCTGTCATAATATTAACAGTCGCCAAAATACCATCATTGTAGATGTACTCATTGTTACGAGCTTCCGGGACCCCAGTATATTCTGGGTGCTTCGATGACTTCTAGTATTTGTGGATGACCAAGTTATTATATGCGTATTCAGTTTATAGAGTCAAAGTCCCTCGGGTTCTTATCACTTTTGTAGGATTCCGTAATACTGTCCGTTGGTATCGATAATGTCTGCTTTAACCCTTGTGATACATTATGTGCTGAATATGTTTCATATTAAATATTCGACCCTTGACTGACCTGTATTAGTCTCTTGTCTTATTGATTATATTGGCAGTGTGAGATGCAGCGTGTTAAGACATTAATCATCACTGGTCATGATCAGTTGAAGATGAATAGCATTTAACTCAACTCCGAATACGATAGTTGATAAGACTGTGATTTTGACGACTCAAAATATTTAATTAGTAATTTCATACCATGAGCAGACACCAACTACATGGGAACAAAAGTCACATCACATTCATGTACGATCTGTAAGAGTTCTTATTATTTCGTAAGCACATGTTCACAATCTCTATCTAGAGTCCTGGTTAGAGGTCAGTTCCTTTTAACGGCCAATGTCCTTTGGCATAAATTCAGAGGCTAACTAGACTTAACTATCCTGCTAGTTCTGCAATACACTTATTATGCTAGGCTTACGTCTACTGCTAGTCGTTTAATATCCGTTACACTAGGCTTACGCTTGCCGCTAGCTGTACAATATCCATCTATACTAGTCTTACACTATTGCTAGTACCGTAATGTTCCTTTGGCATACCACGCCAGGCTAATCTGCCCTAATTATGCAAACTGCGTTATTCATACGACGACTTACGTTTGGTTCAAGAAATACACTGCTCAATTGGCTTCCCAGCCACACAATTAAAAAGTGGATATACCACACAATATAAGTGGCAATGGCCACACTTCTGAAACACACTGCCGTTCGGGTCAAAACCCACAAGTCGAATATATAGTGGCTATGCCACACAATCCATAGTGGCGATGCCACACATTTCAAACACTGCCGTTAGGGCCGAAGCCCACACGTCGAATGACGTTATAAAGACATACGCGTCATGCATAGTGATATGCATACTTGTCGTTACTATATTCAATTGCGATGTTCCATGGTGCAGCAATTCGAGTCGGCCAAACTCAAATGCTTGCACACATGCAACAATCATCGACATCGGTCGATGAGATATATCTCTATTCGTTTGAGGTGTTCCATGATACAGTCATTCGGATCGTGCACAAATCCAAATGCCTGTAGACATGAAACAATCATCGACATCAGTCGCGTAGATATAATCATTTGAGGAATGTGCCATGCTGCAGACATGAAGCAATCCTCAACATCATCCCCCTCACTTCCAAACGTGACACTTGTGGCACGGATGATAGTGATGGAGAAGACGCCCGTCTCCCGAACATATCAATATTAGTACTACCTACTTATAACTATGATAATCATTAAGTAGACACATTACATTTTATAACATTAATAATAGCACTTGTCAACATGGTGACTAAAGAGTTAATTCAATTTCTTCTCAGAGACGTTGCGCGATAAAAGATCTGCCAAGTTATTGTCTGAGCCAGCAATAGGCAGAATCGTAAATGAAAATTCTTGAATCAACAAATACCATCGGTGTATTCTAGCGTTACGCATTGTTCTAGCTGTTATGTAAGTAAGAGGACTATGGTCTGTCATAATGTAAAAGTGCGTGCCGATGAGATATCTTGACAGCTTCTCCAGGCACCAGACCATCGACAGGAGCTCACGTTCACCTGTCGCATACTTCTGTTCAGCCGGAGTCAGTTTCCTCGACACATAGAAACATGGATGGAGTGTTTCTTTGTAACATTGCAGCAAACAACCACCCATGGAGTAACTCGAGGCATCTGATTGAAGTATGAATGGAATACGTATATTCGGTAATAACAAAATAGGTGCATTACTAAATAATTTCTTAATTGTTACCAAAGCGCTTTCGCAATCTTTGTCCCAACGTACCTTATTAGGACTACCTTTGGTCAACAGTGCGGACAAAGGTG